>PDLN01000022.1:487737-570582 GCA_003369635.1 Coleophoma crateriformis
GATATTTTTACCTTTAAATACAAGGAATAGTAGAATAACCTAGCCTTAAGAATTAACTCTTTAAATAACTATTACCTATTCTCGATTACTAGGCTAGCGTAGCTTAGGTTTAGTCGTATAATTAAAACTTATAATAATAATAGTTATATTAATTTATCTTATTAAAAACCTAGTCTTATTAAAATTAAATATATCTTTAACGTATATCCTAAATTTCGTAATAAAATTCGTTATAAGCCTAAACCAAGCCCGAATCTTCTCTAGATCCTTATATAATACTCTTTAATTATCGTACGAACGCGTTTAATATATCTTTATCTCTAGTTATCATTTTATAAAGTTAGAAGCCTAATTTTATCTAACTAATAGCGCGTCGCGTATACGAAGAAGAAGATTTGTTATATCTAAAATAGTACTAATTCGGACCGGAAATCCTTATAAATCTAGGTTAAGTAACCTTCGAATAATAGTCTCCTCCTCTAGATTCGTAAGCTTTCGTGATTTAATAGTTATTTCTACTTAAGAGGGTTTTCCCTTAACGCGTCGTGTTAAGGTTATATATAGGATATTATATATCCGTGTAGCCTTCCGTACGCTAAGTTAAGGGTCATTTTCGAGAGCTTAGAGAGCTAGGATAAGCTAGCTTTCATTTGAAGAGGATACCATAGTTGGTTATTAAGAAAATACAAGTTTAAGTTGTAGGTAGTAATTTCAAGGAAAACTGTACCATTCGCTTGTGTGTACCATTCGCTTGTGGCGCACGTTACGTATATGCTGTGCTTTTGAAAATGCATCGGGATTCGAAGAGTATTTAGTTTGTGCACGGTGGCCAGAGAGGTTCACAGGACGCGAGCCGCGATTTACCCGTTGCGGACCACAGCCGGAGGATCCACGCGCAAACGCTGTGACTGTACTGTACCTCCCCCTAAACACTTCTTATTTTCTGGGGCCGTGGGTCGAGTGGACAAAAGATTCTGACGAGTACTTTGAGCAGCTGTCGCCCACATCACTCATGAAATCCTCGTCCAACAGTGTGCATGTCCTGATGGGAGTGGCAGATGAAATGAAGGTCTAATAGCTTTACGACTTCCGACATCCTGTGTCGATTATATTTCAAAGAACACGAAAACCATGTAAGAATCATGAATCTTCTGTTCCGCCGCATGTGGGAAGCAAAGGCCGCGACACTTAAGCAGTGATGGCGCATCATACCGAACAACAATCAATGATAATATCAGCCGAGAGCAACAACACTTCAGAGACCCTCGAGGCAACAACAAGACAAGGGCGACGACAACGACGCCAATCCCGGCAGCTTCATCTTCATCTTCCCCTCCAGATTCCTCCCTCCCGCGCATCTTCGCGTTCCCGCCGACCGACCCTTCCCGATAGCATGGCTACAGCTGTCGCGGGATCGAAGTTCTCGCCAGCACCAATGGAAGCTGCCGGTACATGCCAGCTTCACTCTCACGGGCACCCATCATCAAGCAGATCCGACCGGCACCAACTACTTTCCAACACACCTATGAGACCAGCATCCACCCAACCACCATGCGCGTCCTGGCCGAGTACGGGCTGATTAGCTCATCCGGCCTTGCCGAGATGCACGTCTTCCGAATGGGCTTTGACGGGCCGATTATCACGTCCATCTTGACCCAATTGCCGCCTTCTGCTGCGCTTCTGTTTTCTCTGCATGCCCTGGTGGGGGAGCATCTTGACCATGCCAGGTACGTGTCCGTGATCTGTCTTACCTTCAGATCATCATCGACGTCATCCATATGATGCTGAATCACAGCAACTAGCTAATTCTGCTTCGTCTCTCCTGTTGGACCTTGCCCCATCGAGATCGACATATGCCAACCAAGAGAGCTGGACACTCGAGATGTTGACAGCCTGCAAAACATCCTTCGCAAATATGCCCACGTATTTGAGGATGCTGCGCCTCTGCCAGGATCCTCAATTGGCGTGGGAGAATCGACCAGCACCGGCATGTTATTTGGTTACTTCGAACACGGAGACGAAATCTACGCTTAACCAACGCACACGTAGTTTATGGCCCGGGCCGAATCCTCGACAAGCAACCATATACCTTCTCCGGCCAAGAGCAGCGATACGAGATCTATTCACCGTCTTTTGCAGACCAAACCTTGATACAAACCTCTCTACAGGAAGATCTAGAACTCTGGCGCTCGTACGGGGTCAAGTATAAGGCCGAAGAAGTTGGTATTAGGACCAAAATCCAGCAAGCACAGCAGTACAACTGACATTTGGGTTCGATAAAAGGAAATCGGGACTGGTAAAGCCATCATCGGACCAGGACCACCGCTCGGATTGGGCTCTGATTAAATGTCGTCTGGAAATACACAGCAGCGTCGATACGTTAATAAGGTAAGCCTTCAAGCTGAATCATGGAAACGAATCAGACGAACAGCTATTATAGCATCGCCAAGTCGGTCCAAAATCCTTCCGCTCCATACCAGTTTCTCTCACTGAGGAAGTAAGATCTAATTTAGAAGACTGTACTGAACCAAATAATCTGCGAGAAATTTACAAGTACTTCTCGTCATCTCCTGAATTCGAGCCCATCTCCTCCAACAACCTCAAAAAGGGCGCATTGTACATAAAGCCACCCAGTGCCAGAATCCACACATTCGCTCTCGGCGGTTGTAATGGAATCATGTCCACCCTTTACGACGGCGACTTTGGTCTGACACAAGAATGGGGATTCCTTCCTGTGCTGCGTGCACATGGCAATAGCCCGCTCAGCCAACGTGGAGATTCGGGTTCGTCCATTCTAAACAATGACTTCACAGTAGAGGGCATGATATGGGGTGGTGACAAATCCGCTGCTAACGTCGATGTGACATATGCCACGCCCATCTCCATAATTATTAGGCATGTGGAGGAACGCATGGGTTGGGTCAGGGGTAGTCTTCAAAGGCTGACTTCCGATATGGATCAAACAATCGAGACAATCCTGGAAGGGTAGGATGATACACATACAGGAGGGACAGGAGCTGCCCTGGAGCTAGCGCATTTGCAGAAGTGGCGCATGAAGTTTTCTAGAAAATTCAATGATACCCCGTGATTCGAATACGAGTTTGAAAGTGTTGTGAGTTGTGTTTACCTTTTACCTTGTCCCAGTGGGTCACGTCGTGACGTCGAATGAAATGGAACGCAAAGGCATGAAACTCTTACAGAACCATGATAAACTGAACAACCCACAATAACCAGTTTCAACCCTGATCAGCATCGTGATTCCCAACGTGAAAGACCACCCTTCCCAACCCTTGTAATTGTTTATTGGGACACTAAAGTCCAAACAAGCAGTTTGTATTTCTGTACTGGAAGCCGGAGCGCATTCATGTACTGAGTTGCCTCCCCATGCGGGAACTGTCGTCGAAGGGTAATGTGTGTCGTCTGTCTTGAGTGCAGTGGTACCAGCAGAAATAGCAGCTGCTGTAACATAGCTAGGTGGATGGGGATCCGAGAGGGAGGGGGTGTTGCGGCGAACGCCAACTTGGCTTCAGCTCTGTGATGCTGGAGATCTCCGAGAAACGCGCAACAAGGAACTTATGACCAGTGGTCACTTGCCATACAGGCTTATAAAACTGATCCTGAAGTACGTTAGATGTTATGCCCACAGTTAGGCGTAATGCACACAATAAATAATTGATGGACCTTACATGCAAAACACACATTACATGTATAGGGTACAATGCATACCACCTGGCCAATGTCGAACTCAAATTCATCGTCTGTGAGATCGTGCGGAATTGTTTTGATGAAGTCTGTGAAAACGTGCTCAACAGGAAGATAGAAAAGTCGGTCTACTATTCTGTCCTTCGAAGCCGTGTCTGAAATGGTTGTCTTCCAATATTATCCATCTGCGGGCATGATTCGATCAAGAATGATAGAAAAATATCCGCCGCACTGATTGGTGGACGCATGCGGCCAGGGAAGAGGGCAGTAAAGAACATGCTTTGCCGTTCAGGTTCGCGAAGGGATTGGTGGTGCTGTTGATTATCTCACCTGTTCTTCGTCGTTGCGGTATGTAGCTTCATTCCTAAGCTGAAAAGCCTCGATCTTGTATGGATAACTCGCACGAGTGATCACTGGGTTGACAGCTCAGTACCTGCTCAGTCATGATCTATTGAAATCTAATAGATTACTTCCCAACCATGTCTTATTAGTCATTCCCTTCCGTGTAAATACTTGGGAAAGCTAATAAGCACTTATCTCTAGCCGCCATGATTGCCAGGGATTGAACTCAATCTTGTCTTGTTTTCCTTTGTGGCTGACCACGCAAAAGAGTCCAGCCCGTCCCCACGTTTCTTTTCTTGTCAGCTCGAAGTTCTTCCCGTAAGAATAAAATATCCTGATCGATCACTTGAGCATCACTCCAACGAAAAATCCATGCCAAGCAAGAAAACAGTTTCCGCTCTTCCCAACAATATAGCTGCTCGCCCGTGATATTGAGATCTCCGTCTTCTCCCTTTCCCCGTATTACCGCGATCTGTCGTACTTGACACCAATGTGTTACCCAGTTATTACCTCTTCTCTTGTTGCGGTCTTGTGGGGGAAGTGTTCGATTACTAAAGCATAGAGATGTCGATCTTGACGTGTGCACGGGTTCAAGCTTGATTCCTGGATGGAGAGATTAAGGCTCAAAGTCTTGTTACTATTAGGAGTTGAGTTCGAGGTCTCAATACCTGGGTTATTTGAGGTTGTATTTGAATTACGAATCGATTGGGGCTGAGGGCATGTAGCTGCAGGGGACCAAGAGTTAGCAGATTTGAGAAGCATAAGGGAAAGGGGCCCAGAATAAGCCGGGTCTAGCGTAACAATCCTTGCGCTGCCGGTGGATTCATTACTGCTGCTTGAGATGGATGACTTTGTGTTGGAGACTTGACCGGCTTGACATAAGACGGTGATAGAAAGATTAGGAGCATAGATCAAGTACGAGTGTGAGAAGGGTCGTGTTGTGCGGCGGAAGTTCTGGTATGGAAAACTACGCTGATGCGAGAGTTGTCGTGAAAGTGATAGGGAGTCTTTGTTGTTGTTGGTAATTTCTAGTCTTCCTTCGTTTGCAAGACGTAAGTTCAGGCGGCAACCGCTGGCAATGCTGTTGATGAAGATGAGAGGGTGCGAGCGTATGAGGGAGGAAAGACCCAGTATATGAGAATCAGAGTTAAAAAAGCCTGAAGGGGGGAGAGCAAGAGAGAGAGAGAGAGATCTAAAGAGAGAGAAAGGCTGAAAGAGACAGCCAATATCAAAATGGTTGGATCGTTTCATTTTCTGTTTGCAAACAAGAATGGTAGGGATGGGATACAACCCTTCAACCGAACACAATCCAAATCCAGTCCATATCAGAATCCCCATCCAACTCCAGCACAAGTTCGCCCATTTTCAGCAGCCATATAGATCATCATCGACGTCATCATCGTACTGGATACATGTTTTGGATCAAGAATAGGGCCTTTGTTAATTGTGCGGTCTGACTTATATCTTGCCAGTGTTTCTGCCAGCTGGTCAAGGACTTTGTTCTGTAAAACTTTGGAGTTGCGCTCCTTCATATCTTCAGCAGCGTCCATATATAATGCCCGTCGTCGCGGTTGTGTTCTGGGCTGCATTGGGCCTGGGGATGGGAGGTCATTGTGCAGGCTTTCAGAGTCTGTATTGTATGGGTGAAGTGGTTTCTTTGACTATAGACGAGGAACACAATAAGATCAAGATTCTCTGCGCAAAGAATGAAAGGCTGGATCAGCATAACTCGACGGACGACATAGATTTTCTGAGCTCTTGGAAGGCCTGCATGGAACTCACATCAAGAGAGGGTAAAATTATGTACACCAACTTATCACTCACACATCATGAAGACCAAGTCTTGTTCCCAGAACCACAACTTCTTGCTCACCCAGGGCACATGTATACTAGCTAGCTCATGGCCCCGAGCCAAAATTCTTGTTCTGTTATGCTTCCTTCTTGCTTTTGGTTAGCACAGATGTCGATAGAAACCAAAAAGTTTATTTCGGGGCAATCTGAGTACATCGTGCCACTGTAAGACCTGGTATAGTGACTGCTTCGTGTTCGGTCTAATTCCTTCAATTTCTGGGCACCAGAACTCTCTATTGCTCCAGGATTGGATACGAAACGGATATCGACGACACCCAGGTGCTGTTATATATCCACGTTCGAATGGAGGTCGGTTCATAAGAGCACCTGAAAGATAAAGTACTAAATGTAACCTACTCGCCTTCCTTATCATTCGCGTTGCAGCCAAGTGCGATTCTAATAACCCTAGTGAATAGAACGCTTATAATTGACTTGCAGTATTCCCTATGGTCCCACCTATCCCACAAGCGTTTTTGGGACTGTCTCGGTACCACGCAGTAACCATTTCCTAACCAAAAGGCGTCTGATTTGTCTTGTCCGAGTCAATGAGATAAGGAAGTTTCTCCAGTCGTAATGACCCCTTTGTTCAACGCATAGTCAAACGGCAAGTTATCTTAACTTGAACCAAACGCAGAATAAACAAAATCTTTCAACGGACCGATATAATAGGATTCTCCATAATCGTTTCACATAACAATCTCGACGTATCCAGGTTGGAGATACATGATATGGATCCATCGATCAAACCATAAATTATCACCTCTCCGAAGCCAATTCTTTCGGAACTTCCATACGTTTATTAGTGAAAACTACGGTCACGGTCTGGAGGAGATCTTACTCCTGGCATGTTGGTATAGAACCATGGTAACACAGGCGTCATACAAGGTCGTTAAATATAAGATTTAAATATAGCCCTTAATTAGAAATACTAGCTAAGAACTAAGCTTATATCTTTATAGTCTAGGTTGAGTATCTTGCTTAGTTGTTAGGTATAAACTTGATAGAGAACCTAAGGAAGGTTGTTACTCTAAGCTTACTTGTTGTTAGGTATAGTAAGATTCTTATCGAGCTTGAGCTAGCTATAATAGTAATAGTAAACCTTAAGAGTTGATTTAACAAAACCCCTTAATCGGGTTAGATAGCCTTACTAAAGCGAGGCTATAGAATTCTTTACAAAGAAACCTGGGTCTAGTAAGGCTACCTCCGTATAGGCTACCACTATAACACCGTCTCCCCTTAAAGTCGTGTACGGCCCTGACACCCCCTCCTACCACCTGAAGCTAACTCCGATTTCAACCTTCGAGTAAATGCTATCGACTATATAGTATAGTAGTTGTATAGTACTAGGTAACTTATACTATACATTGTAACTACCTAACTATTTCAGTTCTTATTAAGACCTTTATGGTCTGCCAATCTCCATTTGTCTCCTTTGTATTTTTTTCTACACGGTCATAGTGTCTCTTCGGTGTACTTAGAGCTTCTAATAGACCCGCCAAATCACTCTCGTTATTGCTGATAGCTTCCTGTCCGGTATCTTCGCTGGATCGCCACACTTCAATTAAGTCTGGGAGAGTGAAGGCCTCGAAACTGGTCGGGCGAGTTGTTATAATAGCAAGAATTACGTCGGTGTACTCGGAAAGCCCTTTTCCCCGTAGCTCCGGTGGTGTGCAACCTTTAATATCGAGAGGTTCGAGAGATCTGCCAGGCTCTATAATGTGTTGGTGCTGATCCTTGGGTTCAGGGCTGATCTGTCGAATTCCCCACAATGGATTCAGGTTAAAGATTGTAAGATACAGGAGGTTCTTAGAATCATCCTTCTCGGGTTGAAGTTTGTTTTCAAATTCAATTTTGAGAATCTCTCCGACTTTAGTTGTTTTAGGATTGGCGTTATTTCCGGCGTTATCTTGGATGTTGAAAACGAAGTTATGATGAAGATTTGAGGTTTTGTTGTGCAGGTTAGCCACTAGCTTGTATCGTGCAACATGCTGGAGGATTTTGACTAAGGTCCTAGTGTTTTCAGCCGTGGCTGGGAGTTTTGGCAGATGCAGAAGTGGAGGTCCTTCGCCGCTGATCTCGAATATTTCTCGGTTTTGGCCAGCATGGCTAACGGCCACTGTGTAAGTATTCTTCCTCGTTTCATTTGCTGCAAGAAACTTGAGAGGAACACCAATGATAAATCTGAGATTTTTTGAAGCTCAAGCAAAGATTCCCTACTCTTTTGAGAATTCTCAATGGAATGAAGTATTCGTATTCCGACGGTGTTCAGTAGAGAAGCGCGAACAAGTTTGACTTTTTGTCCTTTTAGATTTTGAACATCTTGCTCACGGGTAGGAATAGTGGCGAGAGAGGATAACTGATATACCTCATGTACAGTACAGTTTACTGGCTTGAAATCCAACGTGAATTTGTCTGGATAGATCGTGTAGATGTCCTGAACACAGACTCCATTTACGTCGCCAATGTCAAGAGTAATTGTGTTGCCATCATTCACCGCAGCGACTGTGCCGTGACGGAAAGAGGTCATCTCGTCTTCTCCAAATATAGCATGTTTATATCGACCGAGTAAAACAGGTGTCTGATGCCAGTCCACCATATCGAGAGAGACAGACCGATGAAGCTCCGAGTAGCTTATAGTTGAATAACTTGGTCCAAGGTAACGTAAGGACTTGATGACATGGTACGTTAGACCCCCCATGATTTTGCCATCAAGAACCTTTTCATAGGCTTTCTGCTGCGGTTGACAGGCCGCAAGAACCGTGTACTCTCTCGCATTGTGCCACCAAGATGGGACAACCTTAAAATTTCGCATATAGCCAGTAGTCTCTTCTTTCTCGTCGCCTGTATCACCCGTTCTTTTGTCCCCCTCTCTCCCACCTTCATGTATTATACCTTGACTAACATGGCTTTGAGGGTGGCCCATAGCTGACTCAGAACTTTCAATTCCTCGAATACTACCTGGACAACCTAATCGTGTAGCTCCTCCCGAATGACAGCAGTCGAGTACCACGAATACATTTGCTTTCTTGCGGCCATCTGCTTTAGATATCCGTCTAATTCCACATCTCTCAAAAGTTTCCGGGTGTATAAAGTGTCATCCATTGTTACAAGAGCTTCATCAAGGGGATTGTTCGACTTGAACTCCGGATGGGTCGTTGGAACTCTGGTTCCGTGCCCAGAGAAATGGACGAGTATTGACTCATTCTCCTTTGCACTTTTGATTAACAACTCCAAAGCTTCAATGATATGTTTTAGAGTTGGTGTTTTACTGATCATGTTATTCGGCGTGGTGTTAGAGGAAGGGCTCAGAAGAGTTGTGATGCTTTGTGGAGGGACTTTCAAGCAGTGCTGTAGATATGTGGAGATATATTCAATATCATTAACGCATCCTTCAAGGTCCTTAATCCCGTCCGATTCATAGTGGTTGATTCCGATAAGAAGTGATAGCATTGTGGATGTCTTTCAAGGGTTGCTTTGCATGAGCTTGAGATCATATCAGATGGGAGAAAGAGAATCGATTGTACAACAAAAACAGTGCCAAAGTGGTATATACACACGAGAAGTCATGATATCACATGGGCGTCATTTGACGTCATCTACATCTTGGTCTAATTAGACACACAAAGCCTGTGTGCAATAGAAAATATACACTAAATTCACTGAGTGTTTTCCTTCAAGGACGATTGGTCGTGGAGGATTTGCGGGCCGACTTCCTATCATCAATGAGACACTCGTCACTATGCGACCACATACAAAGCATGTGTCCAATAGAAAATGTGTAATATATTCACAGAGCGTTTTCATTTAAGGACGATTGGTCGTGGAGAATTTGCGGGCCGACTTCCGATCATCCAGTTAAGGGCGGGATGACTTTGAAAGAGCGAGGCTCTCTGGAGTCTTACAACGAGCGCAGCAGGCTTTAGGCCTCTGTAATGATTCTGGATTAATGGCTGGATGCTGCCATAACAGGATCTGGGGATTGGCCCGAGACCGATAGAGTGTCCCGCCGGGGTCAATCATTTCATGCATCTGCGGGACAAGGTAGAACTGGGATGCTGATCTAAAGAGTGCCGCAGACGCACTACCCCTCCATAGCGTCCTAGGTTACGGTTTTCAAAAAATCAGCCTTATCTTAGAGTAGATATTCTTATCCGCCTAATCTTTAGACTGCTCATTCGTCGTTCGAATGGTTTTGCTACAACAATCCGTCCATCTCCATCTTTCCATTTTTCATAATTTAAGCTCGAATTTGTTTTCTCATTTCCTGTGTTGGGGAGCTTACACTATAGGATTACATACCCCGACCGCAAGATCTAGTTTGTTTGTATCATTAGCCCATCTTTAGGCATCCAACTGGCTAGCCCTGCTGTCACCGTAGTAGTGATGGAGCGCACTGTAGCTTCTGTCGATGATCTTACACTCCAGATATCGGAACGACGAGCGCGTCTATGCTTAAACGTTGATCAAATGGAACGTGCTTCCATTTTATTTGAGCTTGGAAATCTGTTGTCGGCCAGATCAAAGAAACAGCATAGTCTCACAGACCTGGACGAAGCGATCGACTCTGGCCATGAGGCCAAGTCATTAGCTTCAGATGACGACCAACTACAGCTGAAGATTGTCAACATTCTGGGTGTGTGGCTTGAAAAGCGGTTCAACGAACAAGGACGGATGGTTGACCTGGAGCTCGCGATTAATTTAGGGGAAGAGCAGTTGAATTCACCATGCATGAGTCCGATACATAAGTGTATAACACTTTCAAACATTAGCAATCGTCTGAAGATTGTATATCAAGAGAAGACAAATGTGGCCTATCTGGACAGAGCTATCGAAAGCTGCAGAGAAGCAGTAGCTATGTCGGCAATAGACGAACCGGCATGGCATCCCATCTGGTATTCTTCACGTTTCAATCTCATGACTCAACTACGACTACGCCATGAAAAAACATACCAAGACGAGGACATCAATGAATGTGTCGCTATAGGGGAGAATCTCATGAATTCGATTTCAAGAGAACATAGCAAATGGGGAGCGTGCATAAGTTCTGTCAGCAATAATCACCATCAACTTTATAAGAAGACCGGCAATAAAGAAAGTCTCGAGCGAGCTATCGTTTATCAACAACAAGCTCTCTTAGCACCAGCCACCACAAAACATGACAAAGCTGTACGTCTGAATGCTTTGAGTATCTTATACTCCACACGACATGAGGATCTTGGCGACGGGAGCGAAGATTTGGACACGTCAATCAAATTATTGAAAGAGGCTTTGGAATTGGTCAATGAGAGCTCCCCATCTTGGGCTGGCTTTTTAGGCAATATGGGAAACAGGCTACATTCACGGGATCTTATTTGTGGCTCAAAGGACGATTTGCGCCTTGCCATCAACTACAGCCAGCAAGCATTTTCAGCTACGCCGCTAAGTAGCCTCCAACGAATTGCCCGTATTAACAACCTCGGACAACTTCTACAAGAACAGTTTCGAGTTACGCAGCGACTTGATGATTTGATATACGCAATTAAGGTCGGTAGACAAGCTGTAAGCTTGATGGAAGTTACTCACCCAGAAAGGAGCCGACTACTATCAAGCCTTGCCGCCCAATTAGGCATATACTTTGGGAGAACACAAAATTTGGACGATTTGAACAGTGGGATTGACTTTGCAAAAGAATGCATCCTTCGAAATCCCAACAAGACTGAACGAGTACACAACCTCGCTAGACTAGCAAATCTGCTTTCCACTCGATTTGAGCACTTTAAGAGTAACAAAGACATTGATGAAGCCATTTCTCTTCTCAAAGAAGTAACGGAGACAACACCGACAGAAAGTGCACACTGGCCCCAGTGGATATCTCATCTCGGCACTGCTTACTGCTTACGTTATGAGAGTTCTCGCCAGCTTTACGACCTCGAAAGCGGCATCGAATGCGTATCGCAGTCTGTACAAAAAATAGGTGAAAAAAGTGTATCATTAGCGACAAATTTAAACTGCCTGGCTCGGTTACTGCAGTTGCGTTATGAGGAGTCAGAGAATATCGAAGACCTTACTCGCGCTTTGGAACACTCGATTGCTGGTTGGAATGCAACAAACTCGGACCCACTGGAAAGGATCAAAGCTGGCCTAACAGCTGGTTCACTGCTCTACAGTATGGCAGACTGGTCCGGAGCTCATATTATGCTTTCGAAAGCTATTCAGTTATTGACGAGAGTGGTAGTAAGGTTCCTCTCTCGTCATGACAGACAATTCATAATTGGGCATCCTTGCAGGCATATTACCACAAGCAGCTTCAGTGGCTTTGAAAGCAGGGTGCTCTGCTGAAGAAACAGCTCAGCTCATCGAGGCAGGTCGATGTATCATAACAGGATTGGCAATCAATGCACGAAGCGATATAACGGATCTCAAGGAAAAGCAGCCAGAGCTCTATGAGCAATACAATACTTGTCGCAACAAGATCTCCCAATCCTTCGTATTTGATGGCAATTTAGAATATGTCACTTCGGTTGCATCGTACGAAGCATTGTACGAAGAGCTAGACAGGATCGAAGAGGAAATTCGACAAATTCCAGGCTTTCACCATTTCCAACTTCCCCCAGATTCGAGCGAGATGATGCTACTGGCCCAATTAGGACCCATTCTCATTTTCAATGTCTCTCAGGTTAGTAGTGAAGTCATCATAGTTACAAACTCAACAATTCGTGTGTTGCCCCTTCCAGATTTCACTTATGAGAAAGTAAAATCAGCGGCCAAGGATGTAGCGATGGCTGGATCTCGTTCACGTAGACACTTTGAGCTAGTAGACGATTTTCAGGCATCATCCGAAAGTACTCTTGATGCCACGTTTCAGGCTGTGTTGGAATGGCTGTGGGATTCCGCTGTAGAACCTGCTCTCCGAGAGGTGTCTCTCTTAATACAATCAAACCCTCGGCGGGTGTGGTGGATGGCTGGTGGGCTTGCAGGGCATATGCCGTTTCATGCTGCTGGTTACCACCGCGCTGAATCAGTTAACAACACTCTGAGTCAAGTTGTTTCGTCTTATACGCCAACCTTTCGAGTTCTTCGGCACGCAAGGTTAAGATCGGCTGCCCAATTACAAAATACGCAAATTGCACTCATAACCATGCAGAACACATCTGGTCACGCATCTCTCGATATCGCCCCAGAAACCAATGCCATCCATTCTGCCTTTCCGGACGGTGTTATTAACCTTCCACAGCCCTCCAAATCTCAGGTCTTGTCGGTGCTCCCCAAATGCCAATTCGTACACTTTGCTTGTCATGGAAGCACTGATCCATCAGACCCTTCGCGTAGTGGCCTTTGGCTCAACCCAGAAACGGAGCTTGAATCTGGAATTCTACCGCAAGCTCTACTGTCCATTTCCGCCCTGGATGACTTGGTTCTTCAAGACGCTTATATTGCCTTCCTTTCAGCATGTTCAACGGCGTCTCTATCTTCAAATCTGGACTTGCTAGATGAAGCCATCCATCTCGCCAATAGCTTCCAAGCATTTGGGTATAGACACGTAATTGGCAGTATGTGGGGAGCATGTGATGATGCTGCTGGGGATATTTCAAAGCTATTCTATGCAAGACTGAATAAAAGGATAGTCACAGGAGAAAGAAACATGGTAGGCGAAGAAAATGTCTTGGACGTAGCCGAGATTTTACACCAAACAACAATGGAATATAGAAAAGGGAAAGAAAAAGAGATAATAAGATGGGGAGTCTTTGCTCATTTCGGATGTTAACTCATTCGAGTTACTAATGTTCTATCTAAGATCAATCTTTTTGATAGACTATAAAAGGTATAGGTAGGTAAGTAGTCATGCCTAGCGAAGTAGCTAAGTAGCCTATACTGACCCTATCTACCTTTAAGCAAACTAGTCGTAGTTATAAGGGCGCTAGTAGTAGTAAGGTCTTATTAGTATTTTATATGAGTATCAGTTTACCCGGTATCTACATAACTCAGGTATCGTAAGGTGTACTATACGATAACGTATGTGAAGCTTTAGATGATCCAAAAGTGGTATATACTTTGGTTGTGTTGTAGTCTCCTAGGATATAGTTCGCGTCGCGCGTTATTCTTGTGGTCTTTTGGTTGGATTCTATAATTCTTATTAATTTCTACTAACGTCCATCCCTACGTGGCGAAAAACCCTATATACTGGATCGGGTATATGGTTTTGGGGTCTCAAATTTCTACCGCATAGATATAAGTTGTAAAGTTACCAAGTAGTTTGCTATTATCCATTAGCTATTTCTCTACAAACAGCCCTGAACTGGCTGAAACCTGACAATGATTCCGACCGTAGGACTGGGAAATATAGAGCTAAAATATTCAACATTGTCACCGCACGGGGTCTACTAGAAGCTTTCGCACTAATGTCATAGTACCCGACAAGTTTCCTATGCTTCTGAAGCCGCTTTTGTACCTGCTTCTAGGCCATACAAAATATCAAGTATTTAGGAGATAAAGCTATAAGGGTAAAGCACTACTAAGGCATTCGTGGTACCCACATTTCAATAACAAATATTTTGGCCCTGTACGATGTAGCACTATGTATGCTCTGAACCTGGGTATACCGACTCTAAAATTAGAGTGGTTTAGAGCGTCCTGGATCCCTAAACAAAAGGACAGGCTAACCAGAAACCATGAGCGCTAGTCTGTGACGGTTCCAGGACTCTTGCCGCTTTTCTTCCGATCGTCGCCACGTGTGCACGTCTTGCGAACTCCACGACTTTAATACCACCATGACCCTATGGATCTCGGAAACTGGTACAGTTAACACTATTTAGTCCGGCAAGTCTCGTTGATGTAGAACTTGGTTTCCCACTACGGGTGGTCTGGAACTACTAGGAAACTGTTTTAGAGAATCGGCTCGACATAACTAAAGCCAAGGTAAGAATTAACTGAACCTGCTGGTATGTAGTTATTTCGGCTAGGCTAATTTTATTACATATAGAGCCATTTCATATATTCTTCATTTGCTTCGAAATGGAGAAAAAAAAAAAATAAGAAGTGACCTTGGAAGTCCTATCAATTCGCTAGGAAGCTTCCTTTGGCGAGCCAGTTAATATGACTCTGTATATGCAGTGCCAGCTGTCTTATTTCTGAAAGCCAAAAATCTACCTGAGAAGACTTCAGCTCTCCGTAGACTCGTCTTATTACGGACCGGATGGAGATTTTAAGTCTCATGTACTCTGATTCCATTTTTCGGTAAGAGATTGAGCCGCATTATGCGTACTCCTGTTGAACGCCACGCCTTGCTACTCGAGCAGCTGCACGCATCAATATGCTTAGTTAGATTACTTGCTGAGCGTCCCAAAAACCTTGATAAGCTAGTTCTTGACCACAAGGAAGCCTTCCTGGAGAAGAATACCTCCGACAACGCTGATAGTGCAGAAGGTTATCCTGAAGGGGATTTGGAGGATGTTGAAATCATCAGCGCTGAGGACATGAAGGAGCGCAACTCCAAAGCTTTGAGGAACAAAATCCTTGACCGACGGGCAGAAACACTGGCAAGATACAAATCAGACCGCACAGCTAACAAAGGTCCTATTCTTGACCCAAAACATGTATCCAGTACGATGATGATTATGGACGAGGAACACAGCAAGGTCAAGGTTCTCTGCGCAAAGAGTGAAGGGCTGGATCAGCATAACTCGACTGACGACACAGATTTTCTGAGCTCTTGGAAAGCTTGCATGGAACGCATATCAAGAGAGGGTAAACTTATGCATTGCCAGCATTGCCATATTACCGCATGATAACATGATATAGGGGCCGCGGCTGAGGAAGATAAAGTTCACATGCTCGACATGATCCTGAAATACCAACGCCCGCGAATCACCTATTACCTGAACAAACTCAGGAAAGCGCTGAGATTCGAAGAGCCAAAAATACACGACTCAAGATAAGCGGCCAAGACTGACTGTTGAGTGGCTTCAAAAGCTATCAGTTCTCAGTTCGCAGCTGGATCGACGACAACGAGAACGAATTTCAGTTTTCGGGCACCGCTCTTGATGAAGCTAAGAACATTTCCAGAGCTGCTTTATCTGCTCAAAGTCTAGGAAAACATTAGCGAGGAGGTCGATAGCATCCTTAAACTAGTTGACCAGGCCTCTTCTTTGGATGACAACGAAGATGATCATTTGAGTCAAGCAATACTCAAGCAGCTATTACCATCCTTAGTTTCTGTGTGGCGATCTCCACGGTTTCAAGCATCGATCAAGGCACGTTCACGTGCCCGATTGCAATACTCACAGAACTCAGAAAGGAGGCAGAACGAAGCAGTTACAACCCTGAAATTCCTCTGCAGAGTTTACTATAGTGTCGACACGTTCATTCAGGCTGCTGAGAGCATGCCTATCTTCAAGTCTGTGGAGTGTATCCCAATACATCTTCAGCCAGCGATCGTCACAGAAGCAACGCCCAATCCCATCCGAGCACAAGCAGCACCACTGAAGACCGCCAAGAGCCTCGGGCTCTGTGTACGTGATGCTGACTGGCTTCACCATCTAGAAAGTAAAACCATCAAAAACAGCTTCCGCAAGCTTCGAGGAGAAAAATGTCATGTTCACGCCGAAATTCAGCTACTGTCCCATCAAACTCAATCTTTTAAGTCTTGGTATGAAGATGGATGTGTACACCCTTAAATTGGTTGTAGCAAGCCTTGTTGCTTACTCGGTTGGCTTTTGCTCCGACTTCATGGCGCTTACATGTCCGAGGAACCCACAAAACCATCATGCAGCGGTGGGAAATACCAGCGGTCCTTCTGACAGAGGCCTACACGCTGAGTTTCAGGTAACTTTGCAAGACTTTCTTCGTTGCATCAGGATGCTACTGCAGAATTTATTGGACCAACCCTTTCCTTTGAGACATCCTAGGCTCCTCGCCTAATCGTCTGCCGCTCTGTCCACAACGCAGACCGTACTGAAGCGAGAGGAAGCCTAAATGGAAAAGTCACAGCTAAATATGAGGTAAGTAAACCTGCTTCCAAACTTTCACCGGCCAACAAAACTTGTAGGCGACTGATGATGATGCCTGTGGTCGGGGATGAAGGACTTTTTATAAACGACCTCCATGAGAAGCCAGGATTTGTCTCTGTTATAAGAGGATCGTTCACTAAGCCAAAGGAAATGTCCTGCGAGAAAGCAGAAATATACAAGGAAAACCATATTCGGGTCAGGTTTGAATTGGAGAGGACTGATGAAATGCCCCCGAGGCAAGGAAAACTTACCAAAACGTGTCGTCGTTGCCACCGGCCATCAAGCCTTCACTGTTCCTCGTGCCGAAGTAATTATTGCTCGAGAGCATGCCAGAAGAAACATTGGAGCCAGCACGTCTTTGTTTGCAGGCTGACAAAACGACCAAACAACGTTGATTACTTGAGAATCTTTCTCAGAAAATGGTCCCATGCCACAGGAGATGAGTGGAGGCAAGCCCAGACTCTGTCCGAGCTATAATCGGATGATTATCTTTGCAAGACCATCGGGTTCAATAATTGTGCCGAGCGCGACGACGTTGCCAAACTCCTTTGCTTTTACACCCATATGACAACCAACCTGGGAACAAACGGAGTGCAAGTGGGAGTAGAAAAGGATATCTTGGTGATTACATGGCACTCTTTGCAGAGCTGATAAACTATGAAGGGAAAGAGGCCTATCATGGCTGCCATTGCTTTACTTGGTTTCTTCGTCGACGGTCTTTTATTGACTGTGTGATACCAGACTGGGCAGGGGGCTTTGCATATCAAGCAGCTGCATTACGACGGCTTGAGCATGCCCTTTCAATTGAAGAATGGGACGATGATGTGCACCCTCTCTCAATATCTCAAAAAGAAGTGCTGAAGCTGTACTCAATATTGTTCCGAGACTTCAACAACATTCCTGGTCCTCTCACTTCAAGTTGGCTCTAGTTTGGTTTCTGCTTTTGCACCAACCGGAGTCAGTCTATGGAGCTCGCAATCTTCAGAAAAAGGGCATCGCTTTTCACCGCCCAGATCTCGAGGAACTCGGCATATATCGTCTCATGGCTGAAGTCAACCACACGCTCTCAGGTCGTTTCTGCTACTGCCATCTTCCAAAACCAAACTGCCATCCAAAGGTCGA
This sequence comes from Coleophoma crateriformis, assembly GCA_003369635.1. Taxonomy (NCBI): domain Eukaryota; kingdom Fungi; phylum Ascomycota; class Leotiomycetes; order Helotiales; family Dermateaceae; genus Coleophoma; species Coleophoma crateriformis. The sequence goes on from PDLN01000022.1 coordinate 505,740, forward strand.
AACTCGCCTCAGTCGAGAAAGTGACGGAGACTACGGATTTCACGGGACCAATACATGGGAGCGGTGGCAACTGTTTAATTTCTATAAACATGTCTTTGGTCACCAAAACTTCGATGCACGGAAGATGCAGAAGGCAAAACGACACCCAGACAAAGAAAAGCTTGATCAGTACCTCGACTCGCTTGTTCCTGAGTTCCGAAAAAACATAGGCAACAGAGTGCTAGGTGATTTAATGTTCCCGAAGCTAAAAGCTAGAGTCGAATTCCCCAATGGTCGCCCGCCTTGTTGGTGCGTTATGCATGACACAATAGCTCCCGAGGTTTTGAATTGTTTTACATCAACGTTGGTATCGCAACTTCGAACAATAACCCAAGGCAATAAGGATGACGAGCGCGAAGATAGCACTCTTATAGGTACACAGTGCGCCTACAGTGCTTGCAGTAGTCTACGGAGTGTCTAGAAGTGGGTCCGACGATTAGTTTATTACGTGTTTTTGTGTCAAGCTCTGCACAGAGACTCCACTGAGTCGTTCCAATCCCAGTCTCCATCTCTATGTAAGGCACGGAGGTAATGATATATGACCGACCACGTCAATAAAGCCCCTGCACAGGCCCACTGCCGGGAGAGCCTCGAACATACGATGCTAGATCAAATCGCAGTGGGGCTCTCTGACTACTCTATATTCTTGTAATCATGGGCGGCGCTCGAGAAATGTGAAGGCCGAAGGCCAACTGTATTGTATCTCACTCGTACCGATAGTCCACCTAAGCAAGGAGACAGTTCCCCGTGTCGATTAGTGAAAGACGTCGACTCAGTTGAGTTCTACATACTCCTCCGGCATATCCTCTCCATCAACCCACGCTTTGATACCTCGAGCAAAGAGCTCCGGATTCTGTAGGCTCCAGGCATGGATTTCCCCCTCATCCTCGAAAGCCCAACTCGCCGAAACCCCCTCTCCTCAGCTGCCTGCCTCTCTCCAAGCATTCCCCCTCTTCATCATCCAGCACTCCGGCCACCACGCAAGTCCTAGTCCTGATTCACTCAACCACAGCTTTCCAGCCATCCTCACAACCAGGCCCGGGTGCTACGGACAAGGTCTCTACGATACCTTGTCCCTCCGAGCAAGCAGCCGCTCTCATAACCCTACGCAGTTCGTCATTGACTCGTAAGCTCATCTTTGTTAACATCCACCGGAGTAGAAACTCCGGCAGACAAGCGAGGAAGGAAGTGCTTAGGAAGCCAATCACGCTGTTCAACCATGTCCCCCAGCTGCCCGGCGTTGGAAACACCCGATGAGAGACTTTGTGAGTCACATCGAGTCGCCAAGCTAAACGTGATTCCCCTTGGTAATTCAGAAGGACAGTTGTCTTAATAGCAATGTTACCATGTTGCAGTCTCGGTTCGAATATCATCAACCACTAGGCAGACTATGTAGCTCTGGGAGTCGTGAATTTTGAACCTTCTCCGCAGCATTCTACTAGTCTCTGCGTCCTTGTGAAATCCGTCGGTTCTCTTCATTCTCGTCACTGTAGAGAGGAAAACTAAGCAAGACGGTCTCAGAGTCTTGGCGTATTACCAGAAATTCGCATGGGTTCGGAAGTGATATGGAATCAAAGTGGCTATATATCCTGTGGATCTTTTCACCTTGGAAATCGAGACTAGGCTTTTCGTATCTCTATTAAGGATGGCTATCCAATAGCTGACTTTGACAGCATTTCATTTTTTCTTCTTGGACTACGGCTATATATTAGTAGTTCAATCTTTCATATCCTGCGTCAGGACTATCAAAATACCACGTCAGATCCCTTCCATCACTCTCCTTTGTCGAGAACCCATTTCCGAGATATGCAAATCGATTCTTGTTCCAAGTTGTCCATTCCCAGTCTTCATATCGAGGCTCTTCTAACATCTTGAACCAATGAAGTCGACTCCCAGGGTGCAAAGCAGTTACCGGTCCATCAACACTACCATTCTTGAACCATGATCGACACGAAGAACTCCATGCCATACGGGCAAGGAAAATATCAGAATGCTCTGTGAATTCCTGGATAGCGGCGGGGGACGGCGACATAGCTTTGATATTCTCCAGTTGGGCTTTGTAAATAATTTTGAGCATATACTTGGTAAGGTGTTCAATAATCGGAGGAGCAGAACCGTGACCAACTGGCGAGTTTGGGCCCATAAACACTGTAAAGAATTAGTAAGGAAAGCTGAGACTGGCAAGGGAAAAGATCGTACTGAAGTAATTGGGGATGTTCTCAGGTGTAAGAGACATGTAAGCTGTAGCTCGGTCCTTCCATTGAGTTCTTAGGTCAATTCCTTTTCGGCCAATGATTGGGAACCTAGGGCAGAATGATACGTCGAATCCAGTGGCACAAATGAAGGCATCGATCTTGATGAGCTCTCCCGTTTTCAAAATAATCCCATCCTCTACAATCCTGTTGATTTCATCTATAACCACTCTAACATTATCACAGTTCAGTGCCTCGAGGTATCCATTTCCCGGTGTTGGTCGTCGACAACCCAATGAAAACTTTGGAATAATGCTATCGGCAAGCTGTGGATTGCATCCTAATCGTTTTCTCATGTCTTCTTCTGCGAATTTTATGGCCGCTGCCTGTTCTGGGGTATCTTTGTGAAGCTGTAATGGTTAGCGCGTAGTTGATATTGTGGGAGACGAGGACCAGTACCATCTTGAAGCGTGAGTTAAGCTCATGCTCAACATCCTTTCGATACTTGAGGTACATTTCTGGGTCCTCTGCAAATGCAACCTTTTGCTCGCGTGTATCTATAGCCCATTAGCACACGCACCAATTGAGAAATGAGAAGCATACAATCAAAGTTGTTTCCACCAGGAGCAGCCATCTTGGAAGCAAAACCTGCAGTTATCCACGTCGGAGTTCTGATAAAAGTGGTGAGATGTTTCACCACCGGCTGAATACTTGGAACGATCTGGATGCCCGACGAGCCGCATCCTAGAACTGCGACGGTTTTTTCCTTCAGGTCTATCTTGGGGTCCCAGGCAGCGCTATGCAGTAAAGATCCTTTGAATGAATGAAGTCCTGGAATATCTGGCCATTTCCAATTGCTATATAATAAGCACCAGCTAGTCAATATCAGGGTAGAACGTACTTTAAATAGCCAGATGCATTGATAAAGAAATGGCAGTAGTCGTCCACCTCTTCTCCAGTGACGAGATTTCTTATCTTGAAATTCCACACTGCTTTATCCTCGTCCCATACTGCTTTAACCACCTGATGCTGAAATTTGATATATCTTCGTAGATTGTACTTGTCAGCGACACCTTGGAAATACTTAAGGATCTCGGCGGCTGGTGCATAACTATGAAGATTTAGACATGCCCATTTAGCTTTAACATTTCGCTGATATAATAAGCTTACTACTTGTTCCAATACGGGTTGGGCTCCCAAGTGTATTGATAATTGTGCGAGGGGATGTCGCATGCACAGCCTGGGTACCGGTTTTCCAGCCATGTCCCGCCAACATCATCACTCTTTTCATACAATTGTAGGTCAATATTCTTCATGAAGGCGCCTACTGCTCGTGCAACATTTAACCCGGAAGCTCCAGCCCCAATGGTGATAACTCGCAAGCGACGAGGCTCTCCAAAGGGATGCTCGTCGATTACATATGGGTTTACATTGGCTTCCATTTGTGTCATTTCCCAGATCCCAGGCGAAGCTTGGTGGTGAGAGTTGTCCTAAAATACGTTGCGTTCAAAGCGCGGTCGACCAGAGGAAGAAATGTATCAAGACGTCTATCAAAATTTTCGAATGAGCCTCTTGTATCGCCGGATGTTCGTATCAGAGCATCGTCACTTTTGCGGCGTTGGCTGAGTTGCTGTACTGCCGACTCCACATCAGCGCCGTGAACGAATCAAGGCGCTTTAATTTCGTTATCTATCGCCGAAGCCCAACTTATCTCTCTTCCCCACCAACGCAGCGCCGTAACTCCGATTTTGATTTGAGTGCAACCCCATGCCGGTTGTTCATTCTATGCTGGGCTTGTTAAATTACCGGAGTCAGGTAGTCGCTATACTATGTCGCCATTGACTCTACCGCTGCTAAAAGAAGTTTCGACGGGTATTTTACATTGCCTGCCTGTCATCTCTTAGAGCTGGCGAACCCAGCGGGCATTCTGAATATCCTTAAAATCTTTCAATGCCTCTCCGATTCCTCAACACCAATCTATCGAGCGATACAGCGAGGAACGGCTCGTTGAAGCTCACAGCGCTACCAAAAACAGATATATTTGCATCGCCAACGATTGGTTATCACTTTAGCTCTCCAGTGGCCTTCGTCTCTTTGCCAACGCAAAATTTTGCGTTCGCGCGGTCAAAGATTTCAATTCCGTACACTCTTTCAAGTAAATCACCAAGTGATAATCCTACCCTGCAGTTCGATCAAGCGGGTATAGTCGTTGTGCTCCCCAGCTCCAAACACCCCAAGCCTTCAAAAAATCAACCCGGAACTGCAGATCCTAAGCAACTGCACCCAAAGTGGGTAAAGGTTGGCGTGGAAGTGTGGGAAGAGAACGGATACGGCAGTGTTGTCGCAAGAGACAGATGGTCTGACTGGAGCCTGTTTGATATAGAAAAGCCGGATGAGATACCATCTGGTAAGCTATCGGCAACATTCGAGCTGGAAAGGATGACGGATGCGTTGATGATTTATCGAGTCACCGAGTCTGGAAGAGTGCCTGTTCGCAAAGTGCCTTGGTGGTTTCTCGAAGGCGACACTGAGGAGACGATGTGGATTGGAGTGTATGTTGCTAGGCCTGATCCCTTTGATCAAGCTGAGGGAAAACTTCTCGACGCAGAGTTTGATGGATTTGTTGTCAAGGACATATCGGGAACAATATTGACATAACTTTGAGTTGTACTAAGATCTTTTAAAAGGGAGCAGAGAATAGTAATCATTAAAGTACACGTGAAACTCAGTAAGGACTGATTAGTTCTGGTGTTTTCCAAGCACTTTAATTCAACATATTTGTTAATGTCATGAATGGAATATAGTATATTTGGTGATAAGAGCATGATGGTTCTACTTCCCATCCCAATGTTGAACCACAACGAGGCTTCTACAACTTAACCAAAGCCCTGTGCCTCTCCAGAAACATGCTAACACATTCACAGAAACGATCCAGCTCACTCTGTGGTGTACCTAGAATCATAGCAATACTCCCGCGGCGAGTGATCCAGAACCCATCCTCCATAATCTCGATGAAGAACAAATCTTTCAACCCCCAATCCTCAACGATGTCCTCCCGACAGGACAACTCACGCTCGCCCTGCTCTGAAAAGTGGATAGCATTGAGAGCACCGCGGCCAGTAACCGACATCTTTGTGCCCTTGGTAAGCTCTTGTAGCTTTGCTCGGAAGACATCGCCCATCTTGTTAAACTCAACAGCAATGTCGGGAGTCCATATGTTGTTCAAACCAACATACCCTGAATTCATGGCCAACGTGTTATTGTTGAAAGTCCCAGAATGCGCAAGAGATGTAGCAGATCGAGGGTCATAAACGGCCATAAGATCTGCACTTCCGCCAAATGCCCCAAAGGCCATACCACCACCGAGGTATTTGCCAAAAGTCTTCAAGTCAGGCTTGATACCAACAATATCAGCCAGACCAGCAGGGCCAAGCCGAGATGTCATGACTTCGTCAAGGATGAAGATGGCGCCAACCTAAGCCTCTTAGTGATATTTAGCAGTTAGGGCAATAATGTTCACATACCTTTTTGGCGCTGGATTGGATTTGCAGCAAGAATTCATCAGTGCCACTTATGCAACCTCCCGCGCCTTGCATGCCCTCTACCATGACGGCAGCGATGTCTTCATTCTCGATCAAGGCGCGGGCACTCGCAAGGTCATTGTACTTTCCAATCACCCAGTCGTCCTTATCCACACCGTTTGGCTGAACTCCATCCCAGAACCCAAGCACGGCACCATGGTAAGCACCGGAGAACACCACAACCTTACGTTTTCCCGTGAAGTGGCGTGCAGCTGCAAGTGCGTGCAGGTTGGCTTCCGTTCCCGAGTTGCAGAATCGCACCTTGTCAAGACCAAAGCGCTGGCAGATCAGTCGTGCGTGTACGGCTTCTTGAGCGATCGTGGCTCCCAGATTCAGGCCGACATTTTTGACAGTCGAGATAATCGATTCTTGGATCAGAGGATGCGAATGTCCGTAGAGAGCCGCCGTAAGTTCGCCCACAAGATCAGTGTATCTGCGAGAATGAGCAATAGCGACCAAATCATCAAGGCTCGCACATACACGTGGCCATCTTCATCGAATACCTGGTAGTTTTCCCCTTTTTTCATGCAAACAGGGAACGGAGCAGAGTAAAGCAGGGTTCTAGTGTTACCACCTGGAAGAATTTCACACGCGTCTTCGAAAAGTTGTTTTGATTTTGGATTCCTTTCGACAAATCGAGTCTTTGCTGCCTCTAGAGCAGCAATCAAGTCTGCGGACTGAGTGACCTTGACCGGAGCAAGGCCAACTTCAGCTACAGGCTGTGTCAGGGGAGAATCCGCCTTCGGCATTGTACAGACAGTTAATGGTATAGTATATGATTGGTAAAATGCCTATTCTTTTTGATGAGACGGAGAGATATCGGGCAGCTTTCTATCATCTGTTGAGGTTAGGATATCTCTAATTTCCTTATCAGTTGGTGGCCCTATTGGAGGGATTTCAACGCCGATGTGATGTCCCACTCAAGTTACCCGCCGTTTCGGTACAGCGGCGAGAAAACTCGGGTGCGGGATAATACTGTCTGCGGCGTTTGACTTCGGCTCATCCACTCAATTACATGAATACATGGCGTAGTGGCTTCTAAACATGGGGTTTGTGTGAAAAGATAGGTTACTTTCGTTTTATCTCGTACACTACTTATTCCTGAAATCTACTTCAAGGAATCTTGCAATCCCAGGCTCCTGCCAGTAGATCTCACGCCATTCATTTTCCAACGTCATCATATCCCCCAAACTCGGCATAGCTTGACCTGGAATGCCATCTTGAAAATATCTCCAGTCGAGTGGCAATTGGTCCTTATTCCCATATTGTCCACCAGGTTTTTCTGCAACGTTTGCAGCCGCAGCGAGAACGTCTAGATCAGTTTGACCCCGAGAATGTGGTCCTAGGACGTTCTGCGCGACCTCTGTTGCATCATGAAGACCGCTATTGGATGAACCCTGCGGTTCAGTACTCCGAATTCCGGGTTTTGCGTGAGAACTCTCCTCAAATAATCGTAGAATGGGCTCGGCATGGACCCAGTACTCAGATAGCTCTCGTAATGATAATAATGAAGAATCCATGCGTCTCAATGCCGCAATGGCTAGGATAGGGTTGGAGAATCGTAGCTCGACACTTACTTGTATCATCGCCGTGAAAAGTGTAATGACTCCTGCAAACCAAACACAATTGATCCGGTTATTCTCTCTCATGTCCTCAAAAATATTTGTAATCGTTGTAGCAGCAGCGCTGCAAATATCGGAATCATTTGGGCCATGATCATTGAAGCCCTTCCTTGGATTTGGGCGATGGAGAAGAATGAGAAAGTTATTATAAGTGAGATGCAGATCGGCAAACCAAAGGTGTGTTGTGGATGACTTCAACTGGAGATGCTTCGGCAGGTTTAAAGCCCAATTTGCAAGTGCTTCATCAGCATTTGAAAGAGCTATCTTACGTTTCTCTGGCGATATACGCAGGCCGAATCGCTCCCGTACAACCTTAGATATGATCACACAGAGCTCAACATATTGGATGGTGTACTCAGCTTGAGCGCGGCTGCCACATCCTTCAAAGTCAGATATATCTAGCGGTTGAACATCGCATTCATCTAAATTACTTTTTCCAATTAGCGTTCTTCAAACTGGGATCGGCAGCACTTACATTGCTTGAGGCCGACCATAGACTAAGGAGATGATTACGTCAAACTTGACCATAATCCACCATATACGCCTCCATATTCTCTTATCATGAGCGTTTAAAGTGCTAGGCGTAGTATCACGGTGCATGCCCAAGCCACTCGCGGTTCTAACAGCAATACCGATCCAATGCCATGCATTAGCACAGATATCCTCAGCACCATCGGAATGCCATGTTAAGAGCAATGCCGCTTGCACAACCAAGTCTCGATTTTTTTCGAGCCTTGCGTCGAATAACAGTTTTGCTCTTCGAAAAAAGGTGGCCTTTAATGTTTCACGCTCCGGCATCTTCCTTGATACATGAGCTCCAACCATTAGAATAGCCTGAAGTACCAGAAGTGATGGTGCATCAGTAGTATCTCGGCTTCGGTATTGGCGGAGGAAGATCTCTTCGTCTACAAGAGGACAGATAGGGTTGACATGCTTGAAGTATGCATGCACCAGCTCATCAGCCAGGGCGCGGTGAGGAAGCACAAATGCCTCCTTTGGCGTCCGTTCTGGCTCATAGGCTAGATGACGCTTGCCCAGTTCATCACTGGGGAAATGATGAACCGCATCATTATCACCACCATCCCGCTGTCGTACGAGGAAGTTTAGGTTCGAAACATCTTCGCCCACGTATATGATTCGTACACCTCTTTGAATTGACCGCTTTCCTAGATTTTCCTGCCATATATTAATACGGAAAAAGAGCGTGAGTATACATCTTGCCTCACCTGGTCAATAAAATCAACAAGTTGCCTTTCAACGCCAGGAGCTCTGTTGTCACGAGCAAAGTCAAGGGAGACAGACTCCCCTGCAGAAGAGATACTGTCCTGATCGTCATGTGCAGGTTTTTCATACGATGGGATATGGTTATCAGTTGAGGAGTATGCTCCTATAGAAGGGATATGCCGGCAGTGAGTGGCACCTGTCGATGCTGGTTCGAAACTTGGGAGATGTGTTGCATCGTCAGAAGCTCGAACAATGGGCACCGGAATACCACCGGCCCGTCTTGGTCCTGCGAGGCGCTTCTTCTTGACATGGACTCGACAGTCCAACCTCTGTGCTGAGATACAATTCGAGCATGGGAATCCATATTTCCTTGACTTTCCTTCATCAGATGACAATGCAGTGCTAGGATACGGTCGAATCAAACAACCTACATCGCAACGAATCTTTCTTTGGTGGCAGTTCCCACATGCTGCATACCCTAGAGACTGTCAATTTAGACCCCGCAGAAATGGCCTGATTGTACATCATGGCCTGAGATGTCGCTGAACATGTGGATACTGACCTTGTCGCCGCTCTCCAGGGTGCTGTTGTTGCTTCTGCTCCATAATGTGCGGCTCTACGGCTGACAAGTCTTGCCGCCGACGTCGCTTTCGCTAAGCTGTTGACGTTCTTCCCACCCGGAATTTGAATCTTCAGCACAAACAAAAAACCTCAAAATGTACACAGCCCAGCCGCGCCGAAGAAAAGCAAGCTTGTAGTGAGCTTCAACCTCAGGTTCGGCGAGAAGGGATTGGGAGCCGCGACGTCCTTCTTCCAGCATTAGCGTTATCGTTTTCTTATCAACGATATCGGGAATATCCACTTCGGCACTCTCTGAATCTCCGGAAGATAAACCGATGCCTTGAGTCCTTATCGGCATCTGTACAGATCAGCCACTCACGGCGCTTCATGTATATTATTATCGCCGTAGCAACTCAGCGTTGGGCAATGTTGACTTCCCGCCTCAATCTCATTCTCGCCATGCGATACGCAATAAGTTCTCTGCGGGGCGGTGTTAGAAGCTGAATTGGACTCTTAATAAACTAGTAAAATGGACTGAGGCGTCCGATTGTGAGCTCAATCCATGCAAATCACAACCGTACCATGGCCGCTCTCGATCTTCTGACGTTAGCGATCGAGCAATGGAACACCTTGGCCCTCTTATTGGCACCCGGCTCTCTAGCTTTATGTTTCTGGATATATGTCAAGCAATTCAACGGGTTTTCTGACCAAAACAAGGTTAATCGTGCTCCTTACGTTTGACAAAAATGAAATGAGCTAATCTGTAGCAGATATCGAAGAAGAAAGCCCAGAAATGTGATTCATTCAAGTCCATGGGTGCCATCGAGCCTCTCACGGAGTTTGACTGGAAGACCCAGGAGGAGGAAAGGATTTACAAATTCAACCCGAAATATTTCCTCACAATGGGTATGTTTGTGACGTTATCATCGGTTGCATTAGTTTTAACGTGTTAGGGTTGCAAAATACTGATATCAACTGGATCACGCATATCGACAAACAATTTGCGGAGCGATTAAGTGAGCGCCAGAGAATCCTTGATACACACCCAGCTGCGCTTGGCTGCGAACCAAATGCGGTGCCTATGGTGAATGAACTCTACGAGTATCTGGTGCAAGAATACTTCCCTCGGAGATATCCAACCATATTCAAGCTTACGCCAGCAGAGAAGCCGACGCATATTATCAACACCGCTAATAACGATAAGCTGCCACTAGAGGTGCCGGGTACCCCAATGGAGGCTCTTCGTTTACTGGCTGTCAACATTGATGAAGACTTCCTAATGCTGCTTCCATCGCTTGACGGTGATGGCTATTCTCTGCAGTCATTTGTTTGGTGCTATCCTGTTGGCTTTTCCCCTGCCGATAAACTTGGTTTAAAGCTGAGGGAAGCTCACAAACCCGTTCCAGCATACAAGGAGAAACTCCAAACCAGCATGGACCGTTATTTCAGTCGGCTTGAACCAGGAAAAGTTGTCTACCGTGTCAACTGGGCGGTGGCAACCAGTTCCGATCTCTGTGTTGATGGAGAGTATCATCTGTATGAGGGGCAGGAAGTGACAGATACACGGGTTGATATGCAGGACTGCTGGATAAGATGCGAGTTACAGACCTTGTTTGCATTGCCTAAGACCAGGGGACGTATTCTTAGTGTTCACCTCTACTTGTATCCCTTGCAGGAGATTAAGGATCAAGGACTTGGCGAGCAGATGATCGAGGCGATTCAGGGACTGAAGGAAGGCAATGCACCTGGGTTTTGGAGATATAAACGTGCTCCCGTTTGGCAAGATCAAGTTACAGCATTCTTACGCTCGTAACAACATATATCTTATATTGTATTAGCAGGCAAGAAACGTTAATAAGTCGTTTTAGATTACTCTGGGGAACATTATTCGTGTGTTTCTTATGAATATACTATTAGGATTTGAAAAACAGCCGTCTAGTAATTTACTCTGTGTATCAATGATAGCTCATACCGCTCTGGATTATGTTACGTCCTTATCGACATGGTCTTGGTACTTCCTATTTGTTTATTGTTGATTTTATTTTCTTGTACTGTATGTTGTAATGAGCTACCATGGGCGACCAATAAAGGTATTTGAAAGTGAATATAATAGCTGCGTTGAAGGTCTATTTACATGTGGCGTGTATGCCGCGTTTTCATATAATCATTTGATATCGGCAATATATTTCAATTATTACAGTAAATAATTAACAATCTGTTAGAATATGCTGCTGCTGAGATCCAGGTTGATGACCACACGAACGCACTTCACTTGTAACAAAGTTCTCAACCAATCTTCACTTTAACTTTGAAATAGACAATATAATCAATATAGACTCTGGTAATGTCTTAACGTCCACTTGCTACAACGGATAAAAAGATTATATAAAATTACACAAGAGGAGTTTTATGAAGTTATAATTACTTTCTCTGATTTAAATTATGCCATCTAGCTCGCAATGATCCTAGGCAACAATTAATGACATCAATTAACCAAAGCGAACATAAGATATGACTCTACGCCAAAGTGGCTGGCTGTAATAAGCGTCAAAGAACTTAATATCCTCCTCGGTCAGGTAACGACGGCCGCTGATCAAATCGGCTTCAGATGGCTTGACAAAGCTTGTCCGGAACCAGATCTTCCATCCAAAATATGCCACTATGAAGACAGGCAGGCAGAGCATGGTCTCAAAGAAGATGTCAGCACCTGCAGTGCCGTCAACAGGGCTAGCAGATACCCAAATCGTGCAGACAAAGCAGAATAGGGTAGCTGTGAACAGGTAGATGGATTCGAACGGCCAGAATCGAGTCTTGTATGCGTATGGTAGGGAGAATGCAGGGTCGTTTTGAGCCTTCAAAGCACGATGCATGCACCAGTTTGTAAGTGGAATGATCATCCTGACTTGTTAGCAGATTAAAACAGAAGGTTTTGCAGAACATACCAAGCAAAGAACGTTGTGGTAGCCGAGATGGACGAGAACCAGTTGAATGCGATCGCACCAGTAGTGTTCAGGCACATGTAAGTCATAATTGTGCCCAGAGTCCCACAACATAGTAGAGACCAAATTGGTCGTCCGGCACTGTCAACACGCGCAAACAATGCCGGCATCATTCCCATTTTCGCCAAGGCAGTCTGGATACGAGAAGCAACATAGAATTCCTCGGACCCAATACCAACAAGACAGATCAGGAGAACCACATTGACAATATCTGGTAATACTTTAATGCCAGCATATCCCATCGCAATGACGAAGGGCGAAGAGGCCAAATCGCTAGAATTCAGCAAAAGAGGCTCGGTATAAGGTACCAAGACTCCAATAAAGATCGAAGATGCAAGATAGATTAGTAATATGCGGAAGAAAAGATTAACACGAGCTCTTGGCAAGTCCCATCGAGGCATTTTCGCTTCGCCGGCCACGACACCCATGATCTCTTGACCACCAGTCGCCCACGACGCCAGAAGAAAGCATCGTGCAACGCCCTGAAATGTTAGCAGACTCAACGGCTACCGCTTCGCAGCTCGCGTACCTTGAATCCATATGGGAACAGCTCCAAGGTATTGTAGTTTTGGCCGATATATTCGTCACCGTTTCCAGCTCCAGCACAAATGGCAATCATGACCAGGATGACAATAACCATCAGAAGGATCTTGGCGGCACCGGTCACGAACTCGAACTCAGCAAACCATTTATTCGGCATGACGTGGCTGCTTTCGTTAACCATGTCATACCTCCATATACATCGTGATACTTACAACGCAAATACCACGACCAAGTAAACCGTCATCATGCCGCCGCTTGATACCGACGTAGTCCAGTAGGAGATCACCACCGGAAAGACTGCAGCTTCGGCAGCAATAACAGTGATAGCACCAAACCATTCTGTAAATCCAATGGCAAAACCTAATGCCGGGTCCACAAAACGGCCGGCGTGGTCAATGAAGGATCCTGACGTCGGAAACAAGCAATTGGCCTCCGAGAGCACAGTCAGCATCATGAGAGCCATGCTACAAATCAAGGGATAGGCAATGAGCATGCCGACAGCACCGCCATATTGTAAGGCCTGTATCGGTCAGCGGATTCAACCAAGCAAAGTTTTGCAGTGCTCTCAGAATGTCTCATAATCCCTTGATGGGCTCAATACATGGTGACTTGCCTCTCCTGTACTGATAAAGACACCACTTCCAATACAACCAGCGAGTGTGATCATCTGCACATGGCGAGCCTTGAAATTTCGATGCAGATAGTTGCCGGAGTTATGCACCTCATTTGTATACTCAGAGACAGCGGCGACCTGGCCAACCTCATTTTTATCGGATAGCGCACTGTGAGTGCTAGGCACTACAGTCTTCTCAATATCTGACATGGTACTAATTATTTAGTCACGAACAGAGTTGAGCGTTCTTAGACTTAGAAATGATTGATTATATGTGTTTCTATAGATCTTAGGTATAATTTTATTCCTGGTCTGATAAACTTAAAACTTCGAGATAGCCCCATTCCCTTGCGTCCTCAAGATAAGATAGGCGTTGCTGAGATATCTACAGTAATCCCACTATCGAGGGTGAAAAAATAACGCAAATTATAGTTCCGGCGATTCGGTGATATCTTGTTATCGGGCTATCGTCACAAATCTTCCGTAACTAAGCGAGTCTCCGGATCCCGGAGGGATGGGTGGGCGCTAACCTGATTCCAAATAACATACAGCATCCACGGTGCGCCCAACCTGAAACTACCGATGCGGTGTCGTGAGACCGGCGAGGGAAGAATTTAAGCACGCTTAAACAAGAATATCTGGTCCTCCGCAAAGTAATAAGAGCTCTATATAAAGCTAGCGTAGCCTAGTAGAGGGGAAAAATAAGGGTAATCGATATATTTAATAAGCCTAGAAGCCTTCAATTAGCAGGGCAGACATCATAAACAATAGCTATAATACACTAGATTATCTTTATGAGAGGATGTAAGCTGAGCGTATAGCATGTTCTTACAGTTTAACTAATTTAAACCCACATGTATTTCAGGTCTCAAGACTAGTATAACCCTGATAATAGCTTTAATTGGAATTCACTTAAGAAATTATATAGTCCTTCTTTACTTATTTATATAAGATTCTATACATATATTCAGATACTTTTAGAACTCTTAAAGTTACTTGGTAAGAGAGTAGATAATGATTACTAACGCCGCTCCTCTATAGCACCTTTGTTATCGAGGTTGATATAATGATTTAGGAACTCTACTCCCTCTGAATTCTGCGAAGAACGAGGCATGATGCTAGGATGTGTTGTATCTCGAATATCGTATATGCCCAAATCATGCGCGGTAGTCATGACTGGTACAATATCCGTACCACCGGTCCACGATCTCCATCCACTACCCTCATAAGCCATGCGTTGAAGTTGTAGCTTTTCATCCAGCGCCCAGGATATGCGACTATATGTTCCCTTTTTCAAGTACCGTTTGATCTCTCCCACACCAAGGTCAATCGTCAGCCCCAAAAGAATGATAACAGTCCCAACTGTCGCGATGATGAAGATGCCCAACATAGAGAAGTTGCTGTAGTTTCCATCACGTACTTTCTGACTGTGGCAGACCAAACGCTCTATCGGTGTACTTGCCAAGGAAATGAGACCGTCAGGACCTAGATTCGTGGGCCCAGCAGAAAATGCAACGACATCTTGTTGAATCCGAGCTAGAGAGGTATTAAACCAGTTCCCTAACTCTATTTGCCATTGATTGTTAGGAAGGTCGAACTGCGCCAGGTCGAATAGACTTTCTTTTGCCAGAAGCGCGGATGATCCACGACCTGAGATGGAATACTCTATGTTGCTATAACCCATGTTCCATGCAATGTGGTCTGCGGTGGCAAGTTGAAATGCCGAGAGGCCGAGAGTACTGAGGCCGTTGACTGACTTGATATTAGACGTGAGCTCGGTACAAATAGGCGCGGCATCTCCATCTTCCGCCGGTTTACAGTACTGGTATTGATCTATGCATCCTATGGTCGAGACCCAATAGTCTGCAAAATAGTACACACTACCTGGTACGGTGGTATTATCCATAGTATGTGCACTAAATAGTGGATCATCAACCGGTTGACTATAGCGAACACTGCTCGCAGTCAAGAACATAAACGAAATGTCAGCGTCATCTCGGTATATAGGAGCGATGGGTATCCAGTTAGTAGATGAATTATCTCCTTGGTGGCTGGACACGGTTCTATG
Organism: Coleophoma crateriformis; assembly: GCA_003369635.1. NCBI lineage: Eukaryota > Fungi > Ascomycota > Leotiomycetes > Helotiales > Dermateaceae > Coleophoma > Coleophoma crateriformis. The sequence goes on from PDLN01000022.1 coordinate 521,182, forward strand.
AAAACGAAAGGTTAGCTTAAGTCATGCTAGGAAGATACCTAGGGCAACTTGCTTCAACGTATATCCACTTTCCGAGTAATCATGAGTATTATATTCATAAGTATAGTTTACTCCAGCGTAGGCTCCTAGATAGAGACGGACGACGCGATCTGAGGGTGCATCATCAGAGTAGGTAAAGTTCTCGTAGAACGAGTAGTTCCCCAAACGCATGGGAGAGCAAACCGCCTTTCTCCGAAAGAAAAGACGTTCAGATCGAGGCGCATTTATACCCAAAATCGAGTGAGAATCTACCAGTCCCGTATCCATATCATACGCGGTGGTTACTCCGAGTCGGCAGGTTTCGTTGGCAAAGGGACAAGAGGCATTGGCGTTCACCGTCCAGGGTACCTCCTTGACCGCGTAGGTTCCGCATTGAAGATTATTCTGGTTGCCATAACAGTTCCTCGCCCAATTCGATGCCGAAAGGGTTTGCGACATTACCCTTAGCAGACGGGATGCGCTGGAGGCTCCATCCCGCATGTACACGCCGCCACAATTTGGGCTTACAATGAGCACATCCACATTATTGAAAGCGGAATTCTGGACTCGGGAAGTGAGAATAGTCGCGGCGAGGAAGAAGCTGAAGACCATGAAGGCCAGGAGTGTCAGGTGGGCCGACCTGATAAAGCCGCTGACTTCTGCCCTGCGCCAAGTCCAGGAGAGTCGGAGGATTTCCCAGGTCGCGGACAAGGGCGAGGACGAATTGCGTAGGATGGCCTGCTGTTGGCGATAAAGGCCATCATGACGCTTACTCTTTTCCTCTCGCGAGGCACGCAGCTGATGGATGGTAAATTTAGCAATGCTCCAGAAACCCGACGTGGCAGCAGTGACCCAAAAGGCCAAAGCAGCAATAAGAATTGCACCGTGAGCCTTGGTCAGGGTGAGGGTGGTGCCCAAGATGGCGCCATGAGACCAGTCAATCCACACGCCTTGGTAGATGGAGGAGGTGGAATTCATGGTTAAGCGAAGATGGCAAGGAAACGACGCAACTCCTGACTCCCGCCGAGAAGGGGCGCGAGCAAGTCTATAAAGGCATGGGACGCGCTCCACCTTTTGATGATTATCCATCCAGGCTAGCACCGACAAATGGCGGCAGACATCTAAATGGTGGAAGCCAAGGAAAGGTGATGCGTTAGGTGCTTTCTTTTGGCAAAGCACTTCTAGCTGGAAAGTGCGGCTGAGGAAAAGCCTCCAAGCCTCCAAGCCTCGTTGGGGATAGCGGTGACTGGGCGTAGCGCCCTTCTTTCAGCTGAACATGTCTATCATATTAACAAGTTTTCGTGAACCCCCCATCCATCATTTTCTAAGATAGACATACTCCTGTTTAAGAACAATACCGTTGAGTCAAACTAGCATTCAGTCGAGTTCCACTTTGCGATCTCCCCGGAATACTTTAATCAAGTGTATCTCTCTTGTGGATGTTTCTGGCGTAACTCTAGTGTTAGTGCGATAGTAAAATGGGGCTAGGCACAAAACGGAGCGCAAAACCCCTTACTATGCCTGTTTCAAAAATCGATACAAGTCGAGACCAGCGTATTGGACTAGACACGAGCCTGTATAACCTTTCAAGCCTAGCGTTAGCACCCGTAGATTCTATTGATAGAATCTAGTCCATGGTATGAAGTCCGAAAGGCCACTAGCGATATTAAGGAGACCTGGGACTTGGTCTCACTAGCAGTATAGCGTGCCTTCTACTCCCGTACAAGCTTAACCACTGCAAGAAATAGCGCGAACATTCAAACAGGTCTGATTCTTGGGTCAACGATGACGATGATGTATAGATATCGATACTACAGCTACCTTACGAGTGACTTTTTCAATTCAACATCCCACTAGTAGGGAGGGACGTTATACGAGTTTACCGCATGCGCTTGAGAAGGCGCAGTAAGGGCAAGATAGTCTTCGGGTACCTGGTCGATAGACTCTCTACTTAGATCACTGAAGATCAACTACGAATCCCACCCAGTCTGACTTTACCACCCGGGTAATAGTTGTAAAATCAGGGGTTAGTTCTTTTTGACAAACCTAACTCAAACAAGTAATAATTCACTCCTTCATCAATTCTTACTAGATAATCTCTCTGCTATCAAAGTCTCTCGAAGGCTTGGCCAACTATTTCCCTTGTGGTGAAGTATATTATTTACTGAGCTTAAAGGTAACCACTTGCGTTATAAGCGTTTTTTTAGAAGCCTTGAGGAATAGTTCTCTTACGGAACAAAATTTAAACAGTATCTTCCCCTTGAGTCGAGTAGAGTCTGAGATCTATCCTAAGTATCTAGTAACTCCGATCACCAATAAGTACGTCACAGTCACTCTGCTCGACCAGGCCCGGCACGGAGCGGCGATCCTGATGGCGGCAAAACGGGGAGAACAGCGAAGGCACGAAGACATGTATACAGAGATCAGTTCCGTAAACACTTATAACAATAACAACACCAGGGATGCAAGCGATGAAGACCCACGACCTACAAAGCGACGAAAGCCACATGAAGCGCCTGCCGCAACTCCAACCATCTGCCGCACGTATACCTCAAACCTCTGGCTCGGACAGTACCGTCCTCTTGTGACGCCATCTACCACTAGATCTAAGATTAACGATTCGTAGCCCTAATCTGATCATCGTCTTCTGTCGAATTTCGTCGGTGAAAGCTACCGACATGCAATAAAAACATGACTACTCTAAGTCTAAAGCAATGGATATGTTCAAGTCAAGGAGAGATTTATGAAGTTAACAAGTTACTTAGGAATTATAGGCAAAGTCATAAAAGAAGATCGTGACATTCTGTGACCTGGTGATCACGTGATAACTATCCAACACAACTTGATACGGGCTTATGATACTCCCGGCTCATATTGCTCTGAAATCTCACGGGTTTTACATACGGAGGGCTACGATGGAGCACAGGGTCTGCGAACCGTCCTCCGATATCATAACATAAACCATAGGCCAAAATAAGCTTAGGCGCTCAAACTGAATATTGGACTTCCAGTACTTTTACTCCAATGATTTGAGCTGCAATAATCTGTGTTGCAAAAGCGAGAGCACTATGGCCAGAAACTATTGTAATCTGGATCTACATCCTAACAATCTGCCGTAGAACAGTCATATGACTATACAGTCAGTTTGTCATTGTTGGATTATGTAAGGTGCTTGATTACGTAATGTGCTTAATAGGCTTCTGATAGGAGGCTCATGGTGTGATATATTGCATATGATGCATGTGTTGCATGTAATGTAATTATGATGATTCTTGCATGTAAAGGACAGGTGGTGTTCTATGTGTGTGAGCTTGGATCCTGCCACACGTGATGACTAAGCGTATTTCCAACAGTCATGTGCTCTCGGTTATGCATTATGCTACATGGCTACCTCAACAAAAGGAACTTCTCCCACGACAAATGCCGATCAACATCTCTTCAAATGAGCATTTTTATTCTCCGGGAGAAATGGACTTCTATTCTAGCTACAGACTGTACAAGGAGGGGACACGAACCATCATTCAATGGCTCACCGCTACAGCTCTCAGATGCGGATATGAGACTTTGAAGCAGAAGAAGAAAAGGAAGAACAAAAACAAGAACAGGAACAGGGCACTAAAAGCCAAGGGCATTGATCCTAGCTCTGGAAACTCGATTGTTTCCACTCCAAGTACATCAGACACATCTTCTACCACCGAACCAGAAGCGAATGTCCAGCCACAGACTCAGCAGGTTCCTCAAGGCGAATCAGTTGATCCACCAAGACAATATACTGTGTCCACTAAGGAGCTTCCGATGATGGCTTATTTCATTTCGGAGCATTTTGAGCAGATATCGGAATTCGAGGGCCTCCCTGCCACCATGAAAGTCCTCGAGGATGTAATCCAAAAGCGACAGGAAGTCGGGAAAGCGTGGGAAAAGCCAGATCGTACAGCATCAGCTAGCGACGAGAGACACCAGCACTTTGTCGTCATTCTTCAAGAAGTCCAGCAGATCCTAACGGGCGTGCTTCGAGCTTTGAATCTCCACCAGGTCGGACCTGCAAAAGAAAGTACCGCTGCATCGCTCTCAGCTGATGAGCGTGCCTTGAACAATATCTTTTCTGCCTTACACCTCGAAGAGCCTGCCGATGTAGACCAGGTCATCGAAGAGCCACAGAAAAAAGCACAGCCTGTAACTGCTACTGCATCGTATGAGCTGGAAGAAGAAGTAGACGAAGAGGAGGTTTACTTTAGAATCTACTGTTTCTTCAAAGACTTTCAAGATATGCGCCATCATCTCAAAGAAAGCTGGCTAGCTTATGTTTCTGGTACGGCGGATCTTGCGGCTGTGACCATCACTACAAATGTCGCTATCGGGATATTACAGCGTGCCGAAGTCGACCTTCTGGAGTTTCTGCCGAAGAAATTCAACATCACTTCCTACACTCAAGTCTCTGGCCTCCTCTACTTCGCCGCTGCTCATACCCATGGTCTGGATCCAAATAAGGCGAAGGACTTGCTAAACATCCCGGCAGAGCTGGAAAGCGTTGCAGAGTTCATGGCGATGCCGGTCCATATGCTCTTATCTTCATTTATCCCAGTGCTCAATGCCGGAGTTGGACTCCCGGTGATGAAACCGGGCTTTTATGGACATATATGTGGACCCGAAATTAGCCTATCATGGGAAGAGAAAATTGACCAGCAAAAGATAATGCTTCTCGAACTACTTCCTGAGATCTGTATTGCTAACAAAGTTGGTCAGCCTCCCGTAGTAGATGAAATTACACGGGGTCTTCTAGAGATGGTAAAGACGCATAAGATTTCTATCTCGCTGGTATTGAGCTGTCAAATTTACCTTGATATCTTCGATGCAACGCTTATGCATCCTCTGGCACACATTGGTATGGCCCATAAAGAACTACAGAGGACGGGTCTCTATGCTACGCAGATCCTCAAGTCGTACACCAAGTTCTCGGAAAATATGTTGATTGATAATTGGCCGAAACAAAACGATATGATCATCCAGAGAATCAGATCCGAAGTAGAAACATGGATTACAAAGGACGTTTACTCCCCCCTTCAGAAGCAACTATTCAAAGCAAATAAGCTACCAACAGACGCGATACAACCATATAGTTTATTTTCTCGACATCCATTGCTATGCGGAGTGATGCTGTTCCGTCTGAATCTGAACTTGCAAGAACTTGGCGTCACATTGGTAAACGCGTGGGGTTCCCTGCCCTCAATACTACATCTCTATAACGCCGTCAAGCACGAATCACCTGATTTTCCACGATGGCATGATCTCGAGGCGGTTATAGATATCCATAGTAAAGAGCGCATCTTCATTGGAGAGCCCCCATCGGACCCGGAGCACTACCTAAAGCGCTTCGCCCTTGTCATGGGAACAAGCGCTAGTATGTTAGCCCCTAATCGTCGGGAGGGGCGGAATACGAGGCCAGTCACAGCCTCAAGCCGAGGACCGCGAGAAATGATTGGGATTTCCGCTATAACAAAGATCTTCCTACCTCAGTACTGCGACCAAGGGGCTAGCCCAGATATTACTTTCCATCGTATCCAGGAGCTTCTTCGCGGCTCTTCGAAGAAGGAGTTGCAGGCCGCCCGAGATTCGCCCTTGTTGCTTATACCGTTCCTTACAGGGCTCCAAGAGAAAGTGCAAATGGATATCCTAGCCCTCAATATCGATTATTTGGCTCTTCATATGCGCTGCTATAAACTGTTACGTAATATCCATACTGTCCTCGACTCGGATTTCAAGAAGTTCCTCCAGTCTCCTGATTACATTGAAAAAGAGAGCCAGCTGCCGTTCCTGGTGGGATATCTGTTTACGATTGCCTGTAATAGCGGGCTGGCTGCAGAGCATTTGGGAATTGCTGGTCGTGGTGTTGATGTTAGGAGTAGAACGCTTTTACGCGCGGCGGACGTTGTTAAAGAATTAGTATTGAAGGAGGGCGATGTGGAGATTAAGAGGGTTGAGGTTTATTGTCGCGGATACGATTGGTTGAATTAGAGCTAATTTAGAGGTGATATCCAAATAGAGCGGTTTCATTGGAGAACAGGACTGTCTCGAGACCGCCTCTCAAATATCCATACTACTAATGATATGGCTCACGGCAGAGACCTCCAAGAGATGTCGCGGACTACCACAACCACCCGAAATGTGTTTGTAGAATCTGAAGGCGGTGGCCTTCAGCTCCTGATAACTGCTAAGTTGGCACTGAATATAGGTTTACCAATCTATGGGGTTATAGGGATTATAGCGTTACCTCAGACTACTATGGGCAAAACAGGCTGTTTAGTTCCAGCTCCTGGAAAGGGTATATTGATTACTTTAAAGAAAGCGTCTACTTCCTACACGAGCCCAATACTCAATATCAAGTATTGTAAGAGCAACCTAGATCTCTGATTCAACCGTATTAAGGAAGCTCACGAGACAGATCTAATATCCTTAATTTCACTATACCAAAACTACGAATCAAATATAACTTTATCTGAAAGAGCTGTATCAGATGAATCACTAATCTCTTAATAGGTCCGAGTATTATAACTAGTCTTACTATTCACCCTAAGGCACCTAGTCTTCGTACGAGCCCTACTTCCGTTTGTATGACTCTAGGACTACTTACTTTAGCTAAGTATCTATATCCTTAACGTATCCACCATCTCATCAAAGCCAAACATTGTTCTCAGCCAATTTTCCCAGATAGAACCTTAGTGAGTATGCAAGCCAAGTAGTCACCCATGTATATCCTACTCCCTTTCTTATCCACACAGGAAGTTTTTCATTATATCCGACTAGCCTGAAAATTTCAATGGCGGCGTCCTCTGCCATGATAGCTATTGCTTGAGCCATGAAGAACTGCATCTCATTGAGACCTTTACGACAGGCAAATATTCCGCCAAACCAGTGTATTAGTCCGGATATGAAAAACGCAACATACAGCTGGATATAGCGAGACCCAAACGTTCCGGCCGGAAAATGTAATGCATCGCGAGCAACAGAGATCCCAAACTTTGACACGATCTATTTTACTTCTCAATAAGGACTACAAATGGGATAAAAATAACAGTCGGGTAAGTGGAAAGCAGAAACTTACTCTTCGTTCCATCTGATGCCAAGACTGACCCCAAAACCTTCGAAGTGTATAGGCATCGGCAAAGTTTCCAAATACTGGAGGCCAATCACATGGGTCATATATACCCACTGATACAGTGATCGCTGCAGCAATAGCATACATCATGTTAAGCCCAAATGCAGTTTTTGACCCGTATATAAAACAGAGCAGTGATTGTACAACAACGTTCGAACTATGGAACGTGCTCGCTGGATAGCTGGTAAGGATACATGCGCGTAAACGTATCAATATGACGAATATAAGGGCTCGACCGATGTTTTTGAGGACGAAGATGCAGTTCGAAAGGTCAAAGTACACGAGGTGGCGAGAGAAAACTTCGTGAAAGTCCGATTTGGTCCAACTAGCCGCTGAGGCAGTGGATGAGGGGACATTCTTTACTTGCCAGGACCAGCCAATACCTCGAGCAGTGACGGATAATTCTAAACCCCAGCGAAATTTCTTGAAAAATGCTTGCCATGGAGACAGCATTCCGGAGGCATCAGCTAGTTTGGACTGATCGAGTTCGGAGGCTCCTTCGTAAGTCGTCATATCGCCTAGAGAATGTCGGGAAAATTCTGTTTCTGCATTGGATAGGACTACATAATCTGCGAACTTGAAGAAGATCTGAGCTACTGCGCAACCCGTCCCATAATCAGATACACGGCTCCCGGTGGTGTGGTTGAGAAGGTGGCAGATATATGCCGCGAGAAGGATAACAATTCTAGCCCGGTACCATCCTTGCGGTAGACTGAGCGTTGCGATAAGTAGAAAGTAGAGATATGGGATAGCCAGGGTAGGTAGCGGGGACCGCGAGTCAAGGGGGACGAGTAAACCCATGGTGGGCAGACAAGAAAAATATCAAGTTTGAGGGTGGGCGCTTTGGAATTCAACTGATAACTCTCTTTCTAGGCCTAGAAACTCCCAGTGTACTTCAAACAGATTCGAGAGGGTCCAAAAGTCTTATGTTACAAAGTCATCCTGCAGTTACAGCGGTCCCTTTTGAATAGGCTAAGATCTTTGGCATATCCCAGAGTAAGCTTACAAGCATTTGAATTTACCCGTGAGGCGTACATGAGTCCTTCGAGTTCATTCTGTTATCGTATACAACCCGGCCGTATTCATGACTCTTTTCCTAACTGAGATAACAAATGTTTGGGGCTGTTTTCAGAATGACTGCTTTGCGGCTTTGCAGCTTTGCAGACTTTTTCCGTAGCCAATAACTTCATTTCCTTGTAACTCGAGAAACAGACTCTATGACATACAAGCAATCTAATTGCTAAGCGTTTCGTTTGCGAACTGCAGGTGATGCTCCACTTTGCAGATTCTGCTCGTTACCCAAAGTGATATATCCGGTCTTTTTCTAAGACAGAAATCTAAAGCAATCAAAATCGAGATCCAACCAAACAACCCAATTCCCATTGCAATGATCTTAAATACCTTGATTACGTTCCTATCGTTGGACTTTGGATAGGGAGTAGCAGGTGTCGCCTTACCTAAAAACTGGCACAGTGGTTCCCACCCCATCGATGGTTCAAATTCCAGCAGTCGATCTTTTGGAACTATATTTCGTATCCATTGCGCGTGCTCATCATACAGTTCAAGGCAGGGCACACTCTCAATGTTAGGGAAACGTCTTTGGCATAGCTTCGCCCAAGAATACATCATTGCTGCACTGTCTAAAACCGTTGGGGCCCAAAAGCCGATGTACCGGAACACAGGAGAGCGTGGATCAATACCCATTCCAAGAAAAGAGTCAAGCCAAATCTGGAGTTTTGACGCAAGGTAAGAATAACCTAAAAAGATACATTAGTCTCTTTGATACGGCAAAAAGGGACATCTTATTTTAAATCTCTCATACTTTGGCATCAGGATACATCTTGATCAAATCATCGACACAAGCGCTGCCAGGAAGATCCAGCACTACATCATATCCTTCAAAACGCCTCCTCAACTAGAATTGACGAAGATATGGATCTTTGGTGGCCATAGCAAGGGCACTTTCTTTCACACGAGTGCTCCAAACACTTTGAAATAACGGAGTGAGTAGGTGATGGCAGTTTCGAAAGCCTAGGTTTTCAAGTGCCAACTTCATACTCAAAGTGCCCGTTCGAGGAAGGCCAGCCTATTTTGATTTCTAGTCAGCCAGGTTCTCGGTGCATAAGAGAAGAGAGTGGAGGCAGAAATACCACAATAATCTGGATTCCCTCGTGGGAGCCCATTGTGCCGTCAAGTTGCGAAACGAATACCTTCTGTTGGAATTGATTGACTAGAGACCAAGTGAGGCTAGATCAGCATCATCATGAATGGTATTTAATGATAGACAACGTCCACTGTGGAAGTGGCCCGTGTTCACTTACCTAGTCATTTATCCGTTCAGCTGTAGCCGCTGGCAATCCTATACCTAGCGTGATAGTCTCACAAATTTAGATAAAGTTCATACAGTAGAACTAACTTTGGATGAGGATAAATGGATAAATAGAATGCAATGCTGTACGTGATGATACATATTTGGAGATGACGATGAGAGTTCCTGAACCAGACAAGCTTACTAGCCAAGATACATTAACGCATGTGTCCGGCGCAGCTTAACACCTTCAGACAAATATACAAGTCAACGATTGGCGGCGACAATAGGCAACCATGATATTAACTTTAGGATAAATTTAAGCGCTAAGGAGAAGTTGATATTGCACGTTCTAACCGGAGCATATCATATTTGCCTCCTGAAAGTGGGGTTCGTCGAGACCCAAAGGACGTGTCCCCTTCCCAAATTGGAGAATGCAATACAAATGTACGATTGTGGAACAGCACCATAAGCAATACATCTGTGCGACCATGGGACAGCACCACACTTCGTACGTCGTAAGGTATAAGACTGATAAAGGAAAAAACCGGCGATATTCGGCCGTATCAGAAAATCAATAAGTGCTTACCAACGTAGGAGGTCTTGATTCTCAACTTTGGTCAGCTAGTGTTTGATGGACGAAGTTCTAAAACCATTGGATAAAAGCAACGGATAACCTTAGTTTGTATTTCATTCAAGTCGATGCCAACGAGATGGATTCCCAGCAAAAGCTCCTTGGCATCTTGAGCATTCCCCTCGCGTGGTTAGCAATATTTGCTCTAGCATGCGTTTGGGTATTTAATCTTCACAAGACAGTGCGAGATGTCAATTTAGCTGCTGCATCTTTTGGCCAGAAGCCCTATACAATTCTCAGCTATTCTCGAGAATACGCCCGTGGAATTCTAGACTTCCCAGGTCTTTTAAGTGAGAATTACGCTCGGGTAAGTTTCAATATTCTCATGGATCCTAATCAAATCTGACTGATAATTCCCATCAACAGTCTAATGGCGAGAAACCGTTTGTGATTCCCAACCCAATGTTTGGGCCCATTGTGATGGTCACCGCAAAACATGTGTCAGAATATCGATTCGCTCGCGACACCGAGCTGAATGCCCAGGAAGCTCTTCACAAAGTTCTGCAAACAAGATGGACTCTACCTGATAAGACTTGGGATTCGGGACCTTCGTTTCATCCCATGCATTTGCGCAAGTATTTGCAGAAAAGCCTAGGACCTTCAACACCGGATCTCGCGACAGAAATCAATCTGTCAATGAGTCGCTTCTGGGATGTAGAATCGAGCAATGGTGACTGGAAAGAAGTCGACCTTCTTGGACCTCTTTTGAAAATTGCGACACAGGGAATCAATAAATTATACATCGGAGAAGAGATAGGAAGAGATGAAGGATATATAGATGGGCTTGGGGCACTTGCTACTGCAGTTGTGACATGCGGTCTGACACTGAACCTTGTTCCATTGCCATTGAAAAGGTTCGACCCTTGTTCCATAGACTTTGGAAGATGCTGATAAGACAGTATTGCATCCACCTTGATGTGCTGGCCTACAAGGTATCGGCGACAAGTGCTTATAGATCGGTATCTACATGATATTATTCAACGAAGGAAACTCCAATTAGAAGGAACTATGGCTGAGAGAGAAACGGAAGAGTTCGAATCATATGTAAAGCAATAAAAAGAAAGTCAGTTGGTTAAGTTGCTAACATTTAGTAGACCGATTACTGTATGGCACTCCTATCAGCCGCATATAAGGACCCCAATCCAGCTTACTACGAAACCGAAAACTTTGTGAGTAGATTCATGACACATTACATCGCAGCAATCTTCACGATATCAGTAACAATCTCTGGTGTTGTGGAAAAACTGATTCAACATCCTCACATGTTAAGTGTACTTCGAGATGAGGCCAACGCCGTCTTCATAGACCCCAAGGACCCGCACACTTGGAGGAAGACAGATATTGCTCATCTCGACATCCACGACAGCTTCATTCGGGAGTCTATGCGAACAACTCCTGTTTCATTTGCAGTAATGAGACGCTCTGCTATTAAGCCAGAGGGATACACTTTTCTTGATGGCACGGTGATTCCTTCATATTTCGAAGTTGGCGTGCCTCTTGATCAGCTACACCATGACGAAAAGTACTACAAAGATGCCCGGCAGTTCGATCCTTTGAGATTTATTGCAAAATCCAAACCAACTGATGAATCGTTTGCAGATGGGTCTGGGACTATCGTTTGCAGATGGGTCTGGGACTAGCGAAAGTAACACCCAGAAGTCTTCTCTAACCACAACAACACCATCATTTCTAGTTTGGGGAGATGGAGCTCATGCTTGGTACGTAGGCTTACTAATAAAGTTGAGATGTTTCTTCCCACTTTGACTGATATATATGTTATAGCATTGGTCGATTCCTTGCGGCCAATATTCTCAAAATTACCCTTGCGAATCTAGTGTTAAACTATGACATCGAGCCAGACGCAAGCTTTTCTTCCCAGCGCAGGAGCTTTGGGGTCATAAACGTGCCGAACCGAACTTCGAGGATTCGTATTCGCCAACGTGTGGGAAAACTCTGAAGCGTACGGGTTAGATAAAATCGAGGACAGAATTTATGAGCTTAGATAATCCCTACACTCAACTACAGTAACAAAAACTATACATAGGAGCAATTACAGTCATAATATCAAAGACTCATATCTTGAAACCATTCGTGTACAACGATAATGAACTAGTCTTTCCAATCTTAGCCACGTGAATTGTGTCAAGGTTCCCATCCAATGGCAGCCAGCGGCCAAGACCAACTCATATGTTCTTACGAGTCTCCCAGTCAACAGTAATTCGTATTCAACACAGACAGCGGAACAGAGAATCCGAATTCACTCTGACAGGGATTCCGAATTCTGGGAATGTGTAAGACTGCGGGGTAGTGGAGAGTAAGCTTGAGTATGTAATAAAGTACTCCACCCATTTGAGAAAGAAAGTTCTGTTAATGAAAGATATTTCCCTACCGGAAAAAGTATTCGTAACGATTCTGGCTAAATAATTTATCCTTTGAAACATGCCGGCGCATGTATGCCATGCATAGAGGAGTAATGCAACCCTCCGCAACAGGTAGGCAATTCGTTAGGTTAGGAAGGGCCCTTATTCTGCTTATCAGCATTACTCCCCACGTTCTGTGGAAGTTATTGCCGCACTTCTTTCCTTGAGACTACTCTTTCGTATCTTATTAAAGCTAACTTCGCGTACATATCCTTCCAATGAATATTATCCACAAAATAGCCATCGTTTTGCCTCGAGTACGAGATGCAGCTCATCCAGGCGAAGGCTGCACAATAGACACCTGCCCTGTCTCCTTATCTGTCTATGGATACCTGCCTTCGAAGGCAGCAAATTTGGCATTTCTCGCCATATTTGCCCTTTCATTCGCATCACACATTTTCCAAGGCATCAAGCGTAAAGCGTGGGGCTTTGTCGTAGCTTTAGGAATTGGGACTTTGCTGGAGGTAGTCGGTAATGAATTCCCTGTATTGAAGCATTATCTATATAAAGTCTAATGATGCTTAGGATATTTGGGACGTGTTCAAATGCACAAGGATCCTTTTAAACGTGGACCGTATGACTTCCTGGCGATCAATTTGACAATATATTGCTAAGATGCATATAGATTGGCTATTAATCTTGTTTGTCTAACAGTGGCTCCAGCATTTATGGCAGCTGGGATATACCTCACATTGAAGTATCTGTAAGAATATCACTATGAATAGTGAATTGGTATCTAACATCCCTACTAGAGTCATGATCCTCGGACCGGAGCACTCCCGCTTTGCGCCTAAATGGTACACGCGTATCTTCATTTTCTGTGACATTGTATCCATTCTTATCCAGACGTAAGTTGTTCCAATATATCTCCTATCATCGTGTAAACTTCCAACCTGACAGCAGCCACATATCATCAGTGCCGGGTCCACCCTCTCCACAAAAGAAAACCTCGTCAATACTGCCAACGGTATCATGGAAGCTGGCATTGCAACCCAAGTTCTCACGCTCCTCATTTTTGGAGGACTCGCGGCTGAATTCTACCTCCGATACAAGAAAGCCGCCACTACATCGGCATTTCAATTTCAATCTCAAACTTTAGCCTATCAGCAACAAGCCGATGGGGCGGTTCCACCTACCCATATCGTTGCTGATAATCGGCTTAAGAAAGCAGTCACAGCAGTCGTGATCGCATACTTTACAATCTTGATACGGTGTATATACCGGATTGCAGAGATGGCCGGAGGATGGCGGAACCCTGTGATGCAGAATCAGGTAGTATTTGTGGTATTAGATGGGGTAATGTGTGTTATTGGGTGCGTAGTGCTTAATATCTTCCATCCGGGAGCAATATTCCAGAAGTCAAAGATTCTCGGCTGGGTTACTGATGGGAACATGGGTACTAGAAGTATGGGACCAACACCATTAGAGTTGCAAATTGTTACAGGAACAAAAGGATAGAGGTGAAGCAATGTCTAAGACCAACATCGGAACATCATCAATCTGGGCCTAAAAATCCGCATTAGTTACACGAATTATGCCCTTGGTCAGTTACTAGAGTATTTGGTAAATGGTGAGGTGAAACAAGTCATTCGCTTTGGATTCCAATCTAAGTCTGAAGCGCTTCAGCATCCCACTCTCTGAGACCTTGTTTGAGCCACCGGAAAGCGGCGACTTCAGAATCTCACACGAAGCGAGGAGACTTCAAATCCGGGGCAACGATGACCCAACTTCCACATCCTCCTCATCTTTGCGATCTCTAAGATTGACGTAGAGACTGATGCGCCCCTTTTTGTATATTGAGGAAGCGGATGGATCTGGAATAACTCCGGAATTGGGGCTGACAAAGAGAGGCAGAGAGGAGCATACAGCATGGGCAAAACACCATATACTACAAGCCTCGGATGGCAATGCGCCGTCGCCTCAAAGCTTAAAACCGATACTTTTATAGCTCAAGTCTCCAAGGCAGAACTCCACATATATATCGAAGGCAGCATGACAAGTACTCTCCGCTGGCAACTCGGACAGCGCGGACAGCGCAACGCATCCCTATCTGCAACTTCTCAGAGCACGTATGTCTTAAATCTTGCTGTCGCTTTTTGTATATTAGATGGACATAGAGTACTGATTCGGCCGTGTCGGCATCAGTTACAATCGAACTCCACCATGTTCCATGGTCCATGTAGAATAGTGTGGTCGATATTTCCGCGAAGTCCGCATTGACGAGTTGGATGCTGGTACTACATATGACCATCCAAGTCCTGCCGCGAATGACACCACGGTATCTGAAGTCCTGGGCTTCCAAACAGCAACTGCCCCTGGTGATCTTCAAGAGTTCACAGCGGTATTTGAAAATGATATGGGGTGATACCAGTGCAGCTAGTTTATATAGGAAACCTGATAAAAGTACGTCCTTGATGGAAGAACATGTCCTCGCAAAGCATACGAATGGGTCAATTGCTAATAATTCTATCTAGTCAGAGACGCCATACTTGCGTCCCGGAATTGACAGGGCTTTTCTTACACAACCTCAAATCAGGCAGTTGAAGAGGATGTTGCGTGTGCCTGGCACCAAGGAGATATTAGTTCGGCTGACGACTGGTTCTCCGGCATCCTGCCCTGTGTATCTGCAGCTCAGTGGCCGATTCGTTACAACGGAACCTCCAGCAGGATCCCAAGCAAGCTCTCTGAAGATGCCATCGAGCACTACGTTGCACTTCCCGCTGGGAGATCCCAAACTGGGGAGGACGGTAAGGCGGGCGATATGAGTGCAATGTACGAATTCAAGTGGGGTCTCTCGCCGCCATAAATATTGCTGGAAACATGTCTTCAAGTGCCCCACATCTTTCTGACCGATACATAATACATCTTTCGCAGGACCCGTGAATGTCGTAGCTCCCACATGCCAATACTGGCTCCCACAATGCCCAGTAACTCCAGGGTTTTCCATAGTGAAAGTGAAAACAAAATCCGGTCGTTCATCCAATAGCTCATGTCCAATACGTCATTATCTATCTCTACCTCCTCAGCTGGTAGCTCCTCTGGTAACTCATTGTCTTCCGGTTGCTCCTCGACTTCGTCAAGCTGTGTGCAAACAGAAGTTAGCATGTACAGACAGATGGATCAATGGAGGAGCTAGGACACAACGTACCACACAACCAGTCTCAATCAGCTTTGAAACCCCTAGTTTCCGCGACTTGGAATCAAGAGCTACCGCCTTTACGAAACACCAATTAGTGTTATTAACTGGGATCGCCGTCTCAAATCCGTCCTTCTCAGCCTGTTGGATAACCTTCAGGTTGCGACCCGCGCCCTTGGACGCCTGCAAAACCCATTTCTTCACCTCAGTGGCACCGTTCCAGCTCACGTAGACATGGCCATCCTTGAAGGCGATGTCCGGGGGAGTGGTTGGACGGCCGACCCATGGAAACTTGTTCACCCGGTAGGTTTCGACGGCAATGGTGTTGAAGTCGCTTTCGGCACCGATGTGCACGTCACAGAGTACGTTGCCATCCGCGGCGTACTCCGTCCACGCTGCATTCAGCCCGTACCCAACCAGCACATTGCCGTTCGGGAGAACCTGCATATTGCCCTGCGAGCCCGAGCGGATCTTGCGTGGATTGACAAAACTCCGCTTGAGCTGGGCCGTCATTTTTTCTTCATCTAGTAGGATTTCCACCGCGCGGGATCCTTCATAGGCGGAGGGTGTCCCGAAATGTTCCCCGTTGTCGAAAATGTTCACGCCAGTATGTTCTGGATTCCATCGGCCGTCGTGCTGATAGGCGAAGCTGGTTGCAGTGCCGTTGGAGAGGTCCGTGAAAGAGTTACGCTTGCCCCCGAGGATCCAGATAATGCTTCCGTCCGTGCCGTTAATGTAGGTGAGGCCATGCATGTAGCGGGCCGAAACCAAATAGTTCCCTCGATAGTCCTTATCAATGCTGTTGATGTGAAAGAAGTCATACCCATCATTCTTCCGTGCCCCAGCCATACCGGCGGGCATCTGTGACTCGGTCGGCTCGTAGTGATCCGAGGCATTCCACTCAAAGATCACCTTATCGGTCGCGATATCGATCTCCCGCACGGTGGAATCGAAAATCCATCCTTTTCGGTTGGGGAAACCGTTCTTTCCACCCCGTACTCGCCATGACATGGTTGCCTGCTTGGCTGGGTACAGAGTAACCAAAGCTGTGCCCTCGGGTGTGATGCGGAACTCGTGAAGGTCGCCAGGTATCCCGTTACCTGCTGAAATCCGGTATCTTTCCTTGTATTCATGATCAAGCTGCAGTAGCCACGAGTTAGAAAATGAGTAAGGATGCATGGAGCTGGTCTCTTCGGAGCTAGATATGAAGCATTATCAAACTCACCATATAATAGTATCCCTCTCCATGACCACCGACCGCCGGATTTCCCTTCCAGAAAGTCAAGTAATCGCTGCCGTTATACTTCTGTACCCCCAAGGCGAAGGTTTCGCCATATGAAGCATTCATCCATACTAATTGGCCCTTATCGTCCAAGATCATGGGACTCTTGGCAGTTGTAGGGATCCTATCGCCACGCAAACAAACCATTGTATACGTGCCATTGTCACATTGTGGACTTGATTGCAAGAAATTCAAAGTCGGCGCGATCAGCTGCGGGGTCGCGACGTAGGATCGGTTGGGATATGGGCCGAATTTCCCTTGGTCAAACTCCACGGATTGAAAGTAGGGGAAGTTGTCGGCGACGACAGCACTCACGAGCCCAAGCAAGAAAAAGGCTGAGGCCCTCATTGAGTTAGTGAGGCTTGGCCCTCATGGAGTTAGCGGTGCCATCGGTCGAGATGGGGAAACGCCAGATAATGAATGAAAAGGGGCATAAAACGGTGTAGCTTGTTTAATATGGCGCCACGTAATGACCCCGAGATAAGGAAATGAAGCGCCCTGTCGGCGCACCAAAACAGAAGTACAATACTGCCAGAATAAACCAATCCCTGCCTGGTCTTGTGCCTCAGAGAATTTGGCCAATAAGACAAAAGTACAATACTCTTGCGATAAACAAGCCCCTGCCAGTTCTTTCGCCGCAAGTGAGTTTGGCTAATAAGGTGACGAGCATTGGCATGGGTAAGACTGCACGACATGGGTTTGTTTATCGCACGAGGGTTAATGACATCCACGTGGGAGGGATCGACGCCAAGAGAGGTCATCTGAAAGCTTATCATGCACGATAACGGGTGGCGCAGGGATGGGAGCATTACGTGGCCCCAGGACCCGTTATAATCTGCCTCCGATATTCGCTTTCCAATTGGATGTATTTGCTAGGAACAGAAAGCTCATAGGGGGACGAGGACTAAATCTTCCCGGAGAATACTCTCAATCTAAATCATAAGCCGCATTGCTTATTCGAACAAGCTTTGTACTATCCGCCCGGCCCCCTGAGTAAGCGTAATTTGGTGGGACCAGCGTAGAGGGCATGCTCCTCGTGGTTAGATACCGTCCTTGGCTGCCTTGTTGCACAGGTGCAACGTTGGTCTTTATCAGATCGGGTGTGATTGTACAAGTAGAAGGTTTGAGAAACCTAGTAGGCCTATAAAAGCTACGCAGTTGTTCGTCAGAACTCCTAGTCAGCTAGATCCGCGGAACGACAAAAATAGCACTTACTCAGGGGGAATAGTAGAATCTACGAGTGCCTTAGTTCGCGATTACACTTATGGTCTACATACCGGCTGCCCTTTGTGCTTCGGGGATCTCTTGATACCATGCCTAAAACCTTGATATTAGCATAGGACTGATCTGGTAGGAATGAGCAGACTATACATGATAATCTACTTGAAGCATTTACTCATACATAGCTAACCCTTGGGTACGTGTTGCTTTTGAGGCACAAGACTTGCTCAGGGGGTAGAACTTGAAATATATGGATAGGTCCGTCCTATTCGTACCAACCAAGGGTGTTGTGTCGTGGAGAGGAGTGGACATGTAATTATCGCCAGGCTACTCCAAGGAGTGGTGTTGCTTTTTGCGATACCTTCCGTAAGCTAAGTATACAATTATTTCTAAGAGCTTAGGGAGCAAGGATAGTCTTCTTTTTATTTGGAGAGGCTGCTATAACTAGTAATTGAGAAAATAGTAGTATAAGGTAGGAAATACCTTTCACATGACAATTTCCAGGCTTATCTGTCGCCTGTACGCCCGTCTCCGCACGCAAATACATTAGTAAGACCGAATACTAGTCCAATAGGCACATTAAGCACGGCTCAGAGTAAGCACCTTAGTGAGGCAGAGCTACAGGACTAATTGACGGCTCATAGTAAGCACCTTAGTGAGGTAGAGCTACAGGGCTGATTGACTTTATAACATCAATGCGGATATATATCTAGGCTGTCCTATACCTAGGCTTCCTTGAGGAACTTGTTAAGTTCATTTCTCTTTTATAGGCCGTGACCCGCTTGAATATGTATATTTGTTAACTCAACCTCACACAACACAATGTCAGTAGCAATAACCAAACTGTAAGCTCATTGTTCTAGTAAAAAGCTTAATTTTTAAGAGCTGACCTATGATGGAGCCCCGCTTTCGAAATCGCTTTTGAAAAGGCGAAAGAGGACGTCCCGCCCGAATACCTTTCTCAATGGGCGTGCTCGTTCGACTCGGTGTGCTCACTTCAAAATGTCATTGATTTGCGCTCCAGGTTACTAGCACAAGAAAAAAACGCAAGTCACACAAAGCCTTCCGAAAATTTGAGCCCATACTACGCCCATTGAGCCAGTCATTAGAAACAATCGATGTCTTGGTGCAAGCTAATTCTAGTATCCCTGTCCAATATGGGGTCCACTCAGGTTTGTTGTAACAGTATGATTTTCTTCTCTGATGTTTTATCGTAGCTAAGTTACATAATTTGCTGAGGTCTTGAACAATCATCAAGAAGCCATGCAAGAGGTGGATTTAATGCGCCAGCAGCTTGCGGAAGCAATCACTCGTCTTCATAAGCACGAGACATTGTTCCCTTATTCACAAGATGTTCAAAAGGCTCTTGTTAGTATTTATGAAGACTGCTTGGCATTCTGGATCCGCGCTATCCACTTTAATGAAAAACATATAACATGTTAGTATTGATCTCAATCTAAACCTAAAATAAGCTCATGAAAGTTTCTAGTAACCATGATGAACCCTATGTTACGCCCTCCACTGGAAGATTTCAAGTCTATGACCCGGCACTTGAACAGAAGTTGAAAACACTGGACCCGGTTGCGATGCAAGCAGAAATGAGGGAGACTCAGCTGGAAAGGGAGCGCGGCGAGTCTCTGCGCGTAGGTAATTATTAGAACTCCTAGCTACAGATACTCAGCAAAGTAGGCCATCAAATAATCTCTAGATATTCGGAAACCCTGGTCTGTACTGGATTCATCTTCCCGCCTCAGAGATAGAAGACAGATTAGGGCCTGGCTGCGCCCCAACGACTACGATATAGAGTTCCGTAGGCTGTCAAACATGCGGCTAGCAGGTACCTATACGTGATTCTTCGAGACAAGCCATTACAAGAACTGGAATGGATCCGGCGAAATGTCTCAGCTTCCGTGCATTATGATTTCAGGAATACCCGGCTATGGGGAGTCGATACTTCTTTCGGCCACGGTCGAGAAAGCTTGGCTTGACCAAAAGCCTGCCATAGTGACATTCTTTCGGCAACAGGATGATTCTAAGTCTAGCATGTCCGCCATGGTGCGAAACCTTATCTATCAGCTCCTCGATCTCTGCGATCAGAGCATCTATGCAGATTTACTGGCCATATATCAAGGCGATGGCTATCCACTTCCTCCATTTGTACCTCTGTGGAATTGTTTTGCGCCTATGCACCGAGAGTTCAAGGTCTACGAGTGTTCATAGATGCCCTTGATGAATGCGCTGAAAATGATCAACAACTTCTTTGTGACGGTCTTCGGGTCCTCCACGCGCGAAATCCATCTTTGAGACTATTCTGTTCATCAAGGTCAGGTTACAAGGTAACTGATGTAATGCAGCGTATTTTCTCAGTGATTCGTATTGATATAAATATCGGACTTCGTCAAGATATCAGCTTGCTCATCTCGACCACAATGTCAAATTCTACTAAGTGGCATGATTGGTGCTGTGACTCCCTGGCCCACCTTGGCTGATTTCCTTGGACTGAAGATGCCTCGGCACGTGTTGCTCTTGAGGCACAAAACTCCACACGACTTTATCCGAAGAAGTCGCCAATGCCACGACTACTCAGCCTGGTTCACCTGACTATGTCTCTGAGATTTAGATGCAGAGCCTTAAACAAACACCGGATGTCAAATAGATCGATGAATGCACTAGTTAGGCGTACAGGCCACGATGCTCGTAAGCACTTGATCCCAGGCGCATATGTGAGGTCTACAAACTTGAGCTTGCATGGGCAAAGCACATCAAGCCCAACTTGCTATATGAGCCCGGTTACACACTTACTCCTCGAGAATACATTTGCGGTAATGTCAGAAACGTCTGGGATCAAATCAGGAGCCAAATCTCGTGGCTGTAGCCTAGCTTTTGCAGACAGGAGGCCGTGCTCCTCTGGCTTGAATGAAATAATCATCAAGTCGATCCTCCTTGACTTTCCAAAACCCTTGGCTTCAGAAAGATTGGCATATTAGGCCCTGAAGATATATCGTCGTGTATTTTCTTAGGTGGTTTTTGAAGGATACGAACCTTGCTATCTTGAAGTCTTTATTAGCCTATATGCAAGATAGGGTACTGGCCATGTTGGGATTAAAAACAATTGAGTTAAAACATCTCCCACGCGGACTTTGTTGTGGATGCGCTCGTATTGGCATTCTCCATAACTCACTGACCTCAAAATAACCTGATTTGATTCCTCGCGCGAAAAGCCGCTGACAAAGAACTCCGCTGCGCCATGACATCTCTTGGACCTCTTGTCTAACCTCACTCTTTCTCGCTTTCCCTCCTTTGTTGGTGCTTGTCCATTGATGTTCATTCGTTCCACAAATGCTCTTGGATTCCTTTAATTTATTGTACACCGTACCCCATTCACCGCTGGCGTACCAAATGCTGCTATCGGCTCGCTGGTATTCAACTGGAAATTGAAAATCACATCGCTTTCATTCTCTTTGGTCTACAATCAACCCTCCAATCCGAATGATTCGCTTCGCTACCCTTGCTCTGACTCCTTTGGTAATGTATGAAATATTATTACGAACCATCTACCAACGTGACGGTGAATTGGTGATAAGATTTGGGGGCTAGACTTTCTCCTTCTTGATCATTCCGGATAGAGGAGGATACGGGATAGATTCTAGCATGGGTGAGTGTTATGAAGGCTGTAGAATGTGATGTTTTCTAGGGGAGTTCAGTGGAGACATTGATGTCGGAGCACAGATTACCTGGTCACACAAGACTGTACACTTTGCAATTACACAGGTATAGAATACGAGGTCCAGATCTGAGTGCTGTGTTGTGTATATCGTCTGTGGTAAGGACAGAATAGTTACAATAGCTACGAGATATCGACTGTTTTTTGCAAGCGCCAAGCCATAGCGCCAACCTATCCACGATCTCCCAAAGACTTTAGACCCCTTACACGATTACAATTCATCCTTCGCATTGATCGTACGACCCGGAGGTGGCTCAGTAGTAGGAGTTGGCGTGCTCGATGGCGCACCGCCCGGGGTATTGAACTCGCCAATCGGACACCATGGATACCCATGCCATCCCTTGAAAGATATCTGGTCCTCAAACTTCTTGCCAAACCGATCTTTCACCCCGATGCAGTAGCACAGCGGCGCATGTTGCCCGTTGTCATTATCCTCAAGCAGCGCGCCGGGGCCGGCTAAGGCATGGAAGAACTTATCGACGCTCGGGGTCCAGCCATAGCGGCTATCGAGGGCGCAGACCGGGATGTTGAAGACACCCGGTAGGGATACGCTGTCGGTGAGGAGGTCGCGGGTGGTGCTTTCGAGCATCTTGGCGATGTCGGGTTTGGGATCGTAGTCGTAGCCTCCGATCGCGTAGCCGTCGGCGGAGGATTCGATGATCTGGTAGGTGGTGATGCCGACTTGTTCGACGTTGCCCCAGCCGGGCGGGTCTTGGATGCGCGGATCTTTAGCGCTTTGGAGCGGCGCGGATTGAGGGAAGACGGACATGAAGAAGTAGCCTCGGCCCTTGTAGTAGTGTTTGAGGCGGGAGTCGTTGTTGCCGGAAAATGCGTAGTGGGAGTTGACTTGTGGATGTTAGAGGGGGCAAAAAGGAGAGGAGGAATAGTGGGAAAGGGGGGTTTGGAGGTTGGGCTTACATTCGTCTTCGGTCATGGGGTATGACATTAGCCATACACGTTGGGTGTGCTGTTGATCGAAGAGGTTAGCAAAGGTGTACCGGGAACGCAGCTGGGTTTCAAGGGTGAGAAATGTGTTGAGCTTGGTGAGATCGTGGTAGGTGATCAGTTGATTGAGCCATCTCTTGTCTGCGTCCCATTTGCGAGACTTGGCTATGACAAGACTACTGACCACACCAGCAATTACACCGAGGCGGGCTCATCGGCCAAAGCGAGTTTTGGGATGCACTTACCCAGGCCCAGTTAATAGCAGCGGCACTGACATGCTTGGCGAACACGGCATTGATCTTGTTGGTGTTCAGCTCCTTTGGATTCAGTATGGGTATCTTGGACCAGTCGACCCATTCGCCGCCTTGGAAGGCCTGCTCTAAACTGATGTCTTGGGATGCTCCTTTCCCTTGCGAATGCCCATTGACTTGAAAACCTGTGAAAAACGAGCTGACGGACTGTTCGGCGGTGTCCAGAGTATCATGCATAAACCTGTCAGTTGTTAGCTAGCTACATATAAGACCAATGGCAAGTTTACGGACTTCTGGAATTGCCCCAACTCCTTCACAGTATCCTCTGTTGGGTTCGGGATCGCAGTGATAATGCCACCAGCAAGACCACCGGCAAAAGCGCCAACGGCTCCAGCCACAGGGTTTCCTGTAAGAGCTAAAAGGACACTCACAGCTGTGCCGATGCCCAAAATTGCTTCTTTGACGGGGACTGCGTTGTAGTCTGCCACGTCGCGATTCGTGTTGAAATGGGACTGGAACCAGTCGGGCAATGAATTCCACTCATCCCGTGCGTGACCAATTGCTGCGTACATGTCGTGAAGCACCGCCATCGTGTTGTAAAATGCTACGATGACCATCTGCAAATCTCCATTAGCACATGCAAACACAGGGAGCGCAACAAAGAAGCCATAATTAAGACTAGAGGTAGCATGTAAAAGATCACAGAACATACGTAGGCTGGTCCCGAACTAGGAGCATCCGCCGCGTCTCCCATATCGCCACAATTCGGAGTTTCGCAATTACTGCCAACTTCACAGGATCTCGTGCTCTCGCGCAGGCCCCAGGGAGTTGCGAAATCAGCCATGAAAAAGCTTTGTGGGCCAGGATGCCACTTCTTGTGGATCCAGTCTGTCTCAGCAGTCAGTGACCTTGATTAGCACCTTGAGCTGGAACTAATGATACCTGAAAAGTATGTGCCCGCATGCGCGAAACCCCACATGTTAGAAGTCAGACCATGGGTGCCTTGAAATTCTGGAGATGTTGTAAGCGTCCGATGAGGTCTGCATCATGTTTATACTTACTCTCCAAGTCTATGCATGTTGAATTGATGTTCAGGTCAGGTCCATGTCCGCCCTGATGGCCGTGCGTTGGAGGATGAAATCTGCCAAGATCCATTGCCCAATCAACAGTACCACCGAAGTTCTTTGCCTTATAGCTAGAAATACGGGATTTGCGAGTGTTGTCGTCCATGAAAGCAACCCAGTTCTTGTTGCCGTACTGCAAGATCACAGAGTCACTACTCTGATCGTAGTGTGTCTTTGCAGTCTTATCCTTGGCGATGATGTCCTCGATCTCAGCATTGGAGATGTACCCGGCAGTTTCCGTGCATATGCCCGGATGAGCACCGGACTTGGGTCCTGTGAACGTGCATTTTGGCCCGCTACAGGCTGGGTCTGTCATCTGAAAGCTTCGTCCATAGCTCCCAATACCGACAACAACCTTTGCAGCTGGCACACCTGCCTTTGTGATCATCGAGAGTGCATTGATGGTTTCGGTGTAATTGACGTGCGATCGAAGACAACTGCCGTGCGGGCAGCCTTCTGCGGCATACTTGTTCTTGTAATCCCATTGGCCATGGAGATCATATGTCATATAAACGATGTAGTCCACAACTTTGCTGATTTCTGCGATGGGGAATCCCTTGAGATACCAGTATGATGCAGGTGCTGCGATCGAAAGCGTCTTATTCTTAGCCAACATTGATTTCAGGGTCTTGAGGAAAGCGAGATAGCGCTGACCATCACCCTTGTCTCCCGGAGGGATATTTGGAATATCAATAGCGCCAGGGTACTCCCAGTCGAAGTCCACTCCATCGAGATCGTTGGCGCGTACAAAGCTTGCCACATTCTTTGCAAATGTAGCTCGATTGGCATTGGTGACGGCGTTGCGGAATATCGGGAAAGAGTCTTGCGAGGTTGAGAAAGACCATCCACCAAAGGAGACGACCTTCTTGAAACCATGTTGTTTCTTGAACACCTCAAACTGCTCTTTGTCGGTGATTTTGACCTCGAAGTTTAGAGTAATTTCCGCAAAAGAGAAGTGGACAACATCGTACTGACTGGCATCGATTTGAGAAGCGTCCATGTTCAAGCACGGCCGGCCCATATTCCAGGCTTCAAAATACCCGACGCTGCGAGAAACAGGTGGAGGGTTACCATTGTTGACAATCCCCATTCCGCAGTTGGAGATACAGCCGTTTGTGTGCGGAGCAGATGTGCCTGGGTTGCCCGTACTCGACTTGGTTTTGATACAAAACTCGCTGGTGGTACCACATTGGCCCCATTTGTTGCAACACGCTTTGAGAGGGCAAGGATTGAGATCGGCGAGGTTGGACATGTCTTTGGGGGGCTTGGTTCCCGGTACTTGCGGCCCACAAACGGTGCCCTTGATGGGAGCAGGCATGGGGGGTGTGCCATGGCTGAGACAGAATGTCTGTTCTGCCTGGAGATTTGCGCAGCCCTCCCAGCCCCAGGTATGGTGATTCATGGTATTAATATCGGTCACGGTGAGCCCATGGGCAGCTCCAACGGCAGCACCTGCGCAATTCAATTACCTCTCGGTGCACGGCGAAGGAATCGCAGACTTACAGTTATCGCCGTGCTTTGCAGTGTAGGTTGCACACGAGCCATCGGGGTTGGGTTTTGGCTTGAAATCTGGTAGACCGCCGGGAGAACAGCACACATGTTGCAGTGGCTGTAAAGTTGAGCAGAGATGAGGATCGGCATTGTACTTTTCAAAATCATGGCCGCTTATCCCACATCTTTGGGCCAAAGAGCCGCATGAATCCCCCGAGTGGACCTGAATGGTGCGACAATGGCCCTGATCTTGAATTGGAATTTGTGATGGTTGCGCTGACACCGTTATTATAAGTGCTACGAGACATAATCTCGACAGCGCAGCGCAGGTTGGAAGATTGTAGAAAGTCATAGTGATGGCGGGGCATGCTGAGGACCTGCGCAAGCTCCAGTCTGCTTTATACCTCTGATTGTGCGAGCTGGGACAGTCTGATCTGCCTTGGTAGCGACACAGGAATCGTCGAGGACATCCGCTTCCATTGTCATCTCAGCTCGGCTAGGACGCCTGATCCTGTCGACATGGGCCATTCTTACAGCCCAGCCGGCAAAGCTGCTTGATCTGCAGCCTTGCCGTGCGCGGGACGTCGTGACAAAGTGGGTGGGTAACCACTAGGATCCCCCGCCTCGCATTCGCCTCTCAGCCTTAGCCCCCGCACTTTCATCGTGGTGTCCTGCTGTAGCGCATCCTTTCTTGGCCATCATGACTGGTTGGCCATCTGGTTGGGGCCGTAGCGTGGGCTGTAGCTGCCGTTTCCTGCTGACTCCGCACGACGTCAGCCCGCCCTCGTGATGCTGAGAATCATCTTTGCCAATCGCGCGCGTCCCCATGCTGTTGGATCTTGTACAACACACATAGGTAAGCGGCCTCCACCTTCAGGGGCCAATACCCTTCCACGATGAAGCATGCTGAGAGCGATGCATCACGTACGTGCAGCAAATTCTGCCTTGCGGAAAGTTATGTCAGACATGCATAGTCAGCAGCCGCCATGGCTCAACGGATGTGTTGCGACGGTGGGGGGGGGGGGAGACCTTGTATGAGTGATCGTCACTTCAGGGTGTTCCGGGTTTGCTCAGAGTAGTTATATAGTGATAGTATAACAAGCAGTCTATGTGAAATTCCAGTTCAGTGCTACCACTGGGAGACGTGAAAATAGAATTGGATGGAGACGTTCGACAGTGAAAGACAATATGTCAACCTTGCAGCGTATTGCCCAGCATAACTGTCGTAATCATAACTCGGAGGAAGACATGAAGATGAAGGACAACTATTGATGCACATGACAGGGGTAGTTTCAGTGATCTGCTGCTCTGCTGATATCAGATGGTTCGCAAGATTCGACACATGAACATCAACTACGTAAAATTGTGGCGGTTCGGCCGAGGCACAGGCCATTCATGAGGATGCATACGACGATCGATGGCGCCCATTGGACATATTATTGCGCAGAAATATTTGAGCTCACATGTTGGGTTATGAAGTATTTATGGTGATTTACAAGAGGCACAAGGCAGATGATTATCAACTTCTTAGACTTGTTTTGGATACTATTTTGGTGCTTCAGTAGCGACCACGTGAGTTGACTTGGATACTCTTTTTGAAAAGAAGTTGGCGTAAAGCTGAAATGAAACCATAAAGATTAACAAGAACAACTCGCTTTTAACTCCTGTTGTACTAAAACCTGAACATCTTCTCTACGCCAGCTGTGCCTTGAGCATCAGAAGCTCGTCAAAAAGGTACTCGAGCAGTGGCGGCAACCATATAGTCACAGCCACGATTTGTCCAAAGGTCCAATATGTTGCATCCATCATATGCAAAGTGATTCCAATGGAAAGTAAAGAGAGCTGCATACCGATGCCTGCTAGGAAACATATGGTAGCTAGCCAGAAAAGTGCTGAAAACATCGGAACATGGCTGAAAATCTGTATCCAATAGCGGTTCTTTTGACTTTTTTCAATTGATCTGGTAGAAGGTCTAACGCTATCCTGATGCATGCGCTTGGAAAAGAAAGAATAAATCTGATATCCAAGAACGATAAGAAGGCAGGCGGTTGAAAATGTCCAAATGATTGGCGTCAAAGTGCGGAGTTTGTATGACGCCGTGTGGACAGGTTCCTTACCTTCCCAAATATTGTTCTGGCAGATCGCCAGTGCAGAGTATTCGCCACAGGCTGGAATCGCTGAAAGTTTATAGAAGAACTGCTGGTAAGCGTGACTTTTCTGGGCTTCGGAATCGATTGGAATAAGATGTGCATAAAGGATCCAATAAACGATCGAGGATAAGATCCAGCAGGTCGTCGTCAACAAGGCAACGCTTATTTCTGCCTTGTTCCAGTGGAAGAGGATGAGGTAGATGAATGTGATGGGCAAGACCCCGTTGGTTGCAAGAGGCATCAACATGAATGTCACTAGCATGTCCGACGTCCCGAGAATTCCATAGGAGAGTGAGGCAACTTGGAGGGTTCCACTGAAATAGCATTGTGCTTTCTGGAACTCAAAGAGAAGAGTGGTGAAATTGTCCAGCCTTTTGGTAAATCTTTGATCACCGCTAGCGTGCAATGTTGCTGACGGAGTCTTTGCCTCTCCTGGACCTGTATTGGAAGTTCCTCTTCGTTGTAAGACTGCTGCAAAAATGAGGAACCCAACAAAGAGCAGGAAGACAAGTACGCATTGCAGTATGTATGATAAAAAGACCTTGTAGATGTATGAGTTGTCGTTCTTGTAAGGTATATGTATAAAGCTGACTTACCCCAATTCCAATGACGTCTGGGTCTGCGTAAGGCAAGGATCTATCACCACCGGTGCATAAAGTATACAAGCAATCATTGACGGCCGAGATACTTGGCATTGTGTTGTTGGTGAGAAGTCGTACAGGCGAGCATCTATCGTAGCATCGACTAATGTCTCTGGAGGACCTGCAAGTTTCCGTAAGGCAATCCGTCACAGCCGACGCGACGCCCATCAAATCCCCGGCCGTGGTGTTCTGAGGGATAGAGGACACGACCGAGGAGGAGATATTCGGGCTTAGCACGCCTTGAGACAAGTACCCAGCAAGAGCTGGAACATTAGCGCAGGTGTTATATCGTCGAAAGAGTGCGATATTGTTCCCGACCAAATTATCTTGCAACCATGAGCTGTATAGCAAAGACGTGTTCTGGCAATTCACAACCCAGTCGCCGACGGGATATTGCAAGCTGTCAGTGCTCGGCGCGAAGATATCCTGGCATGCTGAGCTGGCTTGGTTGGTGAGATAGCAGCAATGCAGCGCATCGGTGGCATTGCCAATATTATCGCAGAAAATCGGCTCACTTGTGCCATTCGTCATGTTTGATTAGAATCGTTCTCAAAAGACTAGGGGGAAGGATTAACTAGTGAGAAGAGGTATAATAGTAGAAGTGAGATGGCGATTCACTTATTGTATTATGTTGTCAAACCATTGTTTGTGTCGTCATGATGCTTGAGAGCTGAACTCCTGTAAGGGCAAGGGATCGGCAGTCAGGCTGCGGATTGGACGGCGAGGATTACTGTAAGCACATCACCTAATTTTCAGCCTGCGACACACAGACTCGTTGATACTGATCAATCATACAATTACTGACGTTGGCATTGATAGGCATATTGAAGGTTCGTTTGATAGACAACTCTTTCAGATGACAATAATAGCCCGACTCTGCAGATTGAGAGGACAATGCGGCTCGCGCCTCGCCAGATATCCCCAGAACGGCTTATCGTTGACAGAAAAAGTGAAGAGGTTTCTTGCAGCTTCTTATCATGCTGCAGTATCAAATCAATTGCGTTGTTGACGATGCAGAAACGGTCTCTAGACAGAGCTTGTATCTGGCTACAAGCGATGGCTAGGATTCCAATTACCTTTCGACCACGGGTTCAGCCCTATGCCGAATAATGAGCCAGCCATCGCAAAGATCCACGGTCGCCTATATTACTAATATGAAGTCATCATGCGTCGAGCTGAGGAAATACACGTTAATAGATGCAGTCTCTCCGATCAGCACATGCATTTTCTTTACGGTTTCGACCAGAATTAACTTCGCTCTGTGAGGTGCCATTGCATTAGACTTTAGCCTAAAGCACTTTGTCATCTTGATCTTCATATCTGATGTAGTCCCGCCTCAAAAGGCCAATGATTATACCACGTACTACGTGCGTATCATCCAACTGCAACTCTACATACCTGAATAACTAGTGATTAGTACAAATGCTCGCGCTTCTGTAGGAAACTTGACGTACTTAAGAGGTAATTGGGTCGGGACTCCCGATGACTTTCTTAAGCTCGTTCACAGGGGAATTTGGCAGTCGAGAGATCTGAGATCTTCGGCATTGTGGCAATCATTTAATCTTCGAAAACAGTAGTTCATTGCTTGATATAGTCTTCCTCATTTAACAAACCTAACGAACTCCATTTGCCCCAAGAATTCTCAATCACGTCGAAGCTAGTTCAAGAACTCGAAGCAATTGGGGAACCAGAAATGGATTTGCTGATTCTGACCGGAGCAGTGCTCGAAGTTCTGAGCCATGTCCATGCTTCCGTTCTTGT
The DNA here is from genome assembly GCA_003369635.1 of Coleophoma crateriformis. NCBI lineage: Eukaryota > Fungi > Ascomycota > Leotiomycetes > Helotiales > Dermateaceae > Coleophoma > Coleophoma crateriformis. The sequence continues at coordinate 551,441 of PDLN01000022.1, forward strand.
TTCCCCTCCACTAGATGTACCTCAAAATGCCTCTCCACCGATAAAGTCTTACTTTCCGGGCTTTGCATTTGAGGAAGCATCCTTCTATGACTTTGCTGGTACGTTTCTTCTGATTTGTCATACCCATATTCTTGGAAATATATGGACCAAAGTCTAACAGGAAGTAAAAACAATCCAAATAACGTTTCTCAAAACCTGGTGCACGCCATCGCAGGCGAAACTAATACGAAGCCTATGATCCGCGTTGGTGGAACATCACTGTAAGTGCCTGAGAATCTTTGCTCATAACTATGGCCCAGACTCTCCAACTTAAGACAACAACTAACAAGAAAGTTAGCGACCATGCAAGCTATCACCCAGACCAGAAGGAGCCCTTCATCATCCCCGGAGACCAGAAGGGCGGAATACCTGACAACATGATGATCGGGCCATCCTTCTTTGACAGCTTCGCCAACTTTCCCAGCGCACAATATATAGTTGATATACCATTTGCAAAAGAGAACCTCAGCAATTCGCTCTTGTTTACTAAACAGGCATATGCATCTATCGGCCCCGCTAACATCTTCGCTTTCGAGATTGGGAATGAGGTGAATAATTATCCGGGACCCGACCGGCCGCTAACGTGGAGTGAAGCGGATTGTTCCACCCAATGGACGAACTGGTCCAGCAATATCTCAAGAGCTTTGGGAATTGCTGAGGATAGTGAGATGTATCAAGCTATAGTGCTTTCTTCGGAGACGACTGCAACGTACTTTCCAGGAGGGACAACAGCTGATTGGAAAATGTAAGTACTGAGCCTTTGGAAGCAGAGGTTTACCATCTGGTTAAAAAACGAAGATTTGCGATTCACTAACATCGAATTGCAGTCCAGAAATTTGGGATAGTGGACTGAACAAAGAGAAGGCAAGAATGAAGTCAGTGTGTATGCATTAGTAAGTTACTTCTCGTCAAGAAAAACATCAGATGAAGCACTGCATAATAACTTACGATCCAGTTATCAAACAAAGGCAAACGAGGGGTCCAATCTCCAGTGTATGTTTGAAGAAGCCTTTTCGATAAGTTGATAGATCAAGCTAACTGATAAAAGATGATTTAATGAACCATACTGCTGTAACCAGGGGATCGGACTTCATCTATCAGGCGATCAAAACACTCAAAAATACCGGTATCCCGCTTATCCTGGGAGAAGTGGGCAATACACTTGGAAACGGATCCTCGGGTATCCCTCTTGAAGGTGTCCTCGGCTCGGCGTTGTGGCAGGTGGATTTCTCCCTATGGAGCATGTTTATCGTAAGACCTTACCCTCCTCCATCAAATCTCAAAACCCTTTACAGAAATTTCAGCTGATGCCAATCATTATTATCTCTCATTAGGGCGTTTCTGGACTCGACATCCAATCCGGCTCTAAGTTTCCCTTTTCCCTCTGGCTCCCAGCGACGAACGAAACCAATGGCACTGTCCTACCTGCCTTCTACGGCCACATGTTCGCAGCCGAATTCATTGGTTCGCATCGCAACGTCCAGGTCGCCAATATTGATCTGAATTCCTCCCGCCTCTCAGCCTATGCCGCTTACGAGGACGGAGCGCTTTCACGAATTGGTATTGTGAACCTTCATCTGTGGGATCGCGAGACCGGCTCGGAGCCACTTGAGCGGCCCTCTGAGAATATTATATTGGGGATTGGAGGAAACATCAAGACAGTTATAGTTAAGAAGTTAGCTAGTGTTAATGGCGGGTCTGCGAGGGCGGGGAATATTACATGGGGTGGAATGCAGTGGAGGTACGAGAATGGGGCAGTGGCGGAAAGGGTCTTGAATGATACAGTCGTGCAGGATGTGCAGGGTGGAAATGTGGAGGTGGAAGTGAAATCGAGTGAAGCGGTGATGATATTTCTGCAGAAGTAATGGATAGTGTTTTGCCAATTCAATCCAAGCCCCCAAGATATCTGAGCTTATATATGATATTCGCGCTCGATCATACTACCTTAGCTAAGGTTCGTCATCTGGCACTGTAGGAACGCCACAATCAGTTTGAAATCCATATTCCTAGTCCATGTCTCTCTGCAAAATAAGCTAATCGGGTACGCTGGCAGTGCATAATTGATGTTCTTCATAAACTGGGGTACATTTAAAATGAGCAGTTTCTGTTAGAGCGACTTTAACACAGTAAAGTACGATAACCTTGTTGTCATGACACGATAAGCGATACTACATAAAACATGAACCCTTGTAGGGGAGCTGGTGTGGAGAGGTAAGCACTAGCAAGGGTATACTTCATACCTGAAGTGAAGGAGGGCATAGACAACACTATTGGAAAACAGAGACACTCCTTTAAGCAGATATTCGGTAACAGTAGTCCAGCACAGTCAGTACGACGATATAACTATACGCTTATTAGGAGAATAGCCCTTTAGCTCTTTACTAGAGTATTCCAATTCAATCAATCCTTGTTATCTCGCACCCCATTGTAGTAATGAGAGCTTAATTTGGCTGCCACTGGTAAAAGGCAACGTACTTGACCTGCATACTACTCCCTAGCCCTGCTACCGTTTGCTCATTGGGTTTGCCACCACCACCTGGAAAGTTGGTGCCCACAGCCACATTTAGAACGACGAAAAAGCTCTTGTGCGCAACGCGGCCCCACGTCTCCTCATCAGGCACATCCGAGCCCTTCACACTAAAGTACTTCTTCCCATCCTTATACCACTCCAGCGTCTCATTCTCCCAGCTGCCCGGCCTGCGATCCACGATGAGGGCCCAAGTGTGATACTGATCTTTGTCAAAATGCTCCTTTTGCGACCCCTGGATCTGCGGTGCGTCTGGGGTCCCATAGTGCAGCGAGCCAAGCATCCAGTCGTCGCCGTGCGCGTTCTCAAAAATATCCCACTCGCCGCACTTCGGCCAAGGCACTCCGTGGCGGAGCTCCTCACCCAGCGCCCAGAAGGCCGGCCAGATGCCTTTCTGGCGGTCACGGGCCGCGCTGCCGATCTTCAGCTCGGCCTGAAGCTTCACGCGCTGGCGGTTCATGGAGCGGAACGAGCTGTGGCTCTCGAGCCGGGCTGAGGTCCACTTGCCGTCATGGTGGTGCGGCTTTATCTCGAGAACACCGTTCTGAACCGATGATGTTGTTGGGCTTTTGATGTAGTGCTGCACCTCACCGTTGCCATGATTGGGACCTTGCTCCACGATGTGCCACTTGGACTCGTCGGGGAGGGAGCCATCGGCGCCGTCAAAGCTGGCCCGCCAGATGGAGATGAACCCGTCTTGTTGAGGCTCCCCTGCCATGGTAGTCGTCAAAAGTAGGTAAGATATCGTGTGTACGAAAGAGATAGTATGTTATCACAGAAATAGCTAGTTGGCCCGTTCTTCCTAAATTATGCGAACCCAGTGACATGCCGTGGCCTTCTTGTAGACAATTACACCGCATACAAAGGCGGGGATCGAGATCTTCTTTCCATAGTAAGCTTCCCAAACACCCACAAGACAGTGTTTATGTTGATCTTTTCAGCATCAAAGTCATCAATTCAGCTAAGGCGCCGGAGCTGTCCACACATGAGTTGGAGATTCAGCTGTGTCGCTTGCATAGCTAACGTATCAGCAAGCTGACAACCTAAATCATCACCCAGATTGCGTAATATATCAGTAAGCTGACACTAAAGACTATTCCATCTGCTGACTACACTTTAGCTTTGACATATTGATTGTAGCAGGCTTATCTATTGGCGAATTACTACCAATGCCTATCTGATATTCATGATTAAAAAATAGAACCTCTGTGCGACAGTTGAAATACTATTGGCGGATTAAACCTTGTGAAGTCTCAGCCTACTTCATGACTTCATTCTCTTACGAGAGAATCGAGAGAGCCAAAGAAATACAACGAACGAATTTTGACATATGATAGCGGAATTACCCAGTGTAGTCCCAGTACTAAGTCCTGTAGCCTATATAAATCCTAGGAGCTTCTCGTGAATTCAATCACAATAGCTACTCTTTTCTCGAAAACGTTGTACTTTATTAAAACAAATCATTTGAAATCATACCAAATCTCACTGATTGTGCAATCCACAGCAATATGGAGTTTGAAAACAAGCAGCAAATTACGCCGGAGGATTCTCATTTTCAAATTGCCCTTCGTAATAATACAACTTCTGACCAAGCTCATGCCTACGTTACCGGCGCTAGCATCTCACGCAACACCCTCTTCTTCCTCCTTGCGGATGGAGAAACAGCCTATTATCCACCTCAACCAGCGAATCCGGGAGCGCCTCTAGGCCATGACTGTGCGATCAAGCTCGGTTCTCCCGGAGCTATCACGCATGTGCGTGTCCCTCATCTGGAAGGCGCTCGTATATATTTCGCTATTGGAAAGCTAGTTTTCCGTCTGGATCCTGGATCGGGGTCAGGGCCTGCCCTCGTTGAGCCATCAGCGACGAACCCACAGGATCCAAATTATGATGCCAAGTTCAGTTTTGCAGAATTTACCTGGAACAGTACACAGTTGTTTGCAAACATCAGCTTTGTGGATTTCGTTGGGCTCCCTATTTCCCTGACCCTGAAGACAGCGAATGGCAATGAGCAGCATGTGTCTGGTATCCCTTCGGATGGACTGGAGACCATCTGCAAGAAGCTCCAGAGTGTAGACTCGGATGGAAAAGACTGGGCTAAATTAGCCATCAAGTCTCGGTCCGGGGAATACCTGCGAGCGCTCAGCCCCTATCAAGCGATGATCTTACACCCCCAGCTCTTTAGCGGGTATTACAAAGACTATGTCGACAAGGTCTGGCACAAATATCAAGATGAAAAGCTGCTTGTCAATACGCAAGCATCTTTTGGCGTGTTGAGCGGTCACGTCCATGGTGGTGAGCTCAAGGTTGGGAACGAGAGCTTCCACAAGCCGTCGACAGCCGACATCTTCAGTTGCAGTACAGGGCCATTCCATAATCCCAAATCGGGAAATGCAGAGAGGCTCGCGATTATCCCACGACTCTGCGCCGGATTCAACCGGTCGACATTGCTAGCTGACAATAAGACCCCTGATCCGGATGGTTCGAAAGATTACTATCGTAATCCAGTCACCAACCATTACGCAAAAATTGTTCATGAGGTTACTAGTGATGGAAAGGGATATGCTTTTCCGTACGACGACGTCAAGCCAGATGGCGGGAAAGATCAGAGTGGGAAGGTTTCAACTGGGCATCCGCAGTCTCTGGTAGTAACCGTGGGTGGACATGAAGCGTAAGGCTAGCCGTTAAAGAATTTAGTTGGAAATGTTGAATCGGCGTTCGATCACGATCGTTAAACCTCGATGACAAATGTATAGCCTTAAAATAATGGTACTACGAAGGCAGCAATATCAGTAGCAACTAAAATGCAAACTGCATCACATCAGAGTTAGATTCATTGGTACTGGGAATTTCAAATTTACTTAACGGACATGATAAGCGAATGGGCCATGCAAGCAATAGGCCACCTGAGAATACACCAAAAATCCCGATTTTGATTCGATATTATCTCAACCAATATTGGTATATGACCTTTCTTCCTTCTTACACGAACAAGCAGGCTAGAGCCACTGCCGGGTTTGCATCGAATGCGTCCTTTATCCAGAGCATCGCAACCGCATCGTGAATGCGCTCAGAATGTCACCCGACCATTTTGTGAAATAATAGATGAGTATTAATTTTTCGTGCGTCAATGCTGGGGTTAATTGAGAACTCGCGCCAAGGGTAAAGCAACGACGAATGTAACTTCTGGGTTTTGAAGGCAATGCTTGAGAACACTGCTACCGATTGAAGCACTCGCCCCAGTAATGAAGACTTGGATCGTGCTTTTGCTTTCATAGTCAAATGTTGCAGCTGTCTATCGATCACAAGAAATTGATTCAAATTGACGTGACCTTCTTCGGCTGTAGCCAGATCTTCTTGGCACACGTCAATGCATCGAGCGCTCGAACCCCACACCTGTACATCACGCCCAGTTCCAACCATGTTCGTCGCATACTTGATACATATCATTCAAGCAATCCAACGCTCTATCATCTCACAGATTGAGCTTCTGGATAAGTCAACTTCGCCAAGTATGGCTGTCGGCACTCTGATTGACGGGGATCATATACCCCGCTCAGAAAGACAAGGTAGAACAGAGCGGGGATTATTCGAGGTCGAGAGAGTGCTAACTCTAAGATCAAATGTTTTCATCGTCACTGGAGCATCGAGTGGCGTGGGCAAGGAGGCGGCTCAGATACTGTACTCGCGCAATGCAAAAGTATATATTGCCAGCCCAACAGAATCCCGTGCCCGGGATGCAATCTCGCTTATCGAAGCCCACGTTTCAGTCTCCCAAGATCAGCTGGACTTTCTCCGGGTTGACTTCCAAGATCTTGCGGATGCTGCAAGGGCCGCGAGAGCATTTCTCCGTCGTGAGCGCAACGACGTGATGCCCGTTGGAACCATGTCGCTGTGATGCTGACACCAGCAGGAGAAGCCCGTGCTTCGAAGCAGGGATACGAGCGTCAACTCGGGACCAATACTCTTGCACCTTTTCTTTTCACGAAGCGCTTGACATCGCTCATGGCATAGACTGCTGAACTGAGGGTGGAAGGGGAAGTTCGAGTTCTTTGACCATCCGCTGCAGAACTGGTTTCACCAGAGGAGGGTGTTGATATGGCTTACCTCGATTTCAAAAGCGAAGTCTCAAACAGCGTCAAAGATGATGCAGCAAAGGGGTCATGGTCCTCATCTTTCAAGTTGCAAAGAGATGCAGGAAAGACAGCATACTCAGTCTATTATGTCGGTTGGACTTGGCTGGTTCCTTGGCAACCACTGACTCTTTAACCGGCCATGAACCCTGGTAGCCTTGAGACAGATCTCCGGCGACGCCTTTCACGCACAATGGCTAGCATTCCGGCTGGGTCAGCCAACCCCCATCAATGGAGCGTATACGGAACGGTATACGACGGGATTCTCAAAGGTCATCACCATTGACCACTCCGCTTGCTGGGTCATTCCTTGGGGACAACTTCAGCCCGTAAGACAGGACATTGGTGATAGCGGCCTTGGAGAGTCTGGACTAGGCACCGGGCTGGGAGCGAAGTTTGGAAATGGTGTGAGGCAGAAGTTAGTCTTTATCAGAACCCATTCAATCAAGCGACTACTAAGGGCATCTTGAGAGGCACAAAACATCGAGAGAATGTAAGTTTATTACCCCAGCGGGGCTCGTTATTCTACTAGCGCCCCCAACTTCGGATGCATGTCCGACAGTGACAGCCAACAACGCTTGGCTCGTACTTTCCTCCCACGGGGTACATCTGGAAGGAGCAAGAGAGTTTGACTATAGGTGTCTTAAGCACCACTGGAATTATGCTTATAATCGCCTATATGTTGATCTTACAACCCGCGCTGTCAATCACTCCAGGCGCGTTTCATCCCAACCTTATCTGTTGTGACATCGACTAACTCCCGTCGGTGGGTCTTCGCCTACTTATGCATGTTCCAACGAAGAGTTCGGATGGTGACGGATCCCTGTCTATAAGGCCCCGGATATTAAAAAAGTCGCGTATCTCAAACTCACTCATTTGGAATCATTCCAAGGGCTTCTTTGGAATCAATTCTTGGTGTCGTAAATCCTTCAAGGGATCTGTGGTCTATGCAGAAAATACCTGTGCTACCGCGATGCCTTCTTTCCGGAACAGTTTTGATGCTATGATATCTATATAAGCTACGGTGCTCTTCTACTACCAGGAAATCCTCTCTTTAGCTGTGCTCATTTGACTCTCTTTATACCATCGAACTCTATCTGACTCCTACAATGATCCAACCAATAATAATCACGACCTATCTTGCGCTTCTGGTCGCGGTTCTAGCCACACCACTGACCCCTACAACCAGATCTTACAAACATTCTGTGTCCTCATCGAACAGTTCTCAAGTCCAAGCTGCTGCCTCATCGAATAGTTCTCAAGTCCAAGCTGCTACCTCAAACACCACAGCGACTACGAGAGCTGTATATTTCATGACAAATGCAGCAAATAACTCAATTGTGGCCATGAAGGTTAAAGCCAATGGAAAGTTGTCGCACGGTTCGATTACTGCTACAGGAGGAGCGGGCATGAGCGGTGTTGATTCTACTGGTGCTCCGGCAGCTCCAGATTCTCTATTCAGCCAGGGCGCAGTCAAAGTTGTAGGAAATGTTAGTGAGCCCCTTTCCGTTCAGTTTTCCCTGGCTCATTTTCGAAGAATCTTCTAGTTGTCAATCCAGGGTCCAACACGGTTTCGATGTTTGCTATTAACTCACGACACCCCACGAAACTCACAATGGTCGGTCAGCCAATGAATACTCTGGGTGAATTCCCAACCAGTATAGCGGTATCCGCGTCTTTGGGAATGGCTTGTGTTGCGAACAGTGGAGCCAAAGCTGGAGTTGCGTGCTTCAAAATGTCGTCCGCCGGTCTCGCTCCACTTGACACTACCCTCCGAGCTTTCAATATCAATCAATCAACTCCTCCAAAGGGACCAACGAATACCGTCTCACAAACGTTTTTCAATGCCGACTCAACCGCCCTGATTACGACGGTCAAAGGAGACCCAGCGGTGAACAATACTGGCTTTCTCTCGGTTTTCCCTGTCTCCAATGGTGTGGTATCGCAAAAAGATACCCAAAGTTCACCAGCGGGAACAGCTGTACTGTTTGGTGCCTCATTGATACCTGGTTCCAACAATCTCTTCGTTACGGATGCGTCATTCGGCAGCGCAACACTCTCACTATCAACCGCGAACGTCGCCACGGTTTCTGCACAAACCAAGATCGCAGATCAGGCCGCAACATGCTGGGCCACCTTCTCCGACGTTACAAAAAGCGCTTTTGTCACCGACGTAGCTGTCAACCATCTTGTCGAGGTCGACACAAGTACAGGTCAACTGATTAAAACTACCAACCTAACCAACAAAAACCCTGGTATGATTGATCTGGTTTCCGCCGGAAACTTCATCTACGCGTTGAGTCCAGGTAACGCGACGACTCCTGCGGCGGTAGCTGTCATCGATGTTAGTGGTGGGCAAGGCAGTAAGTCTCATGAACACCCGCGAATCACTTCCGGTTGCTAACTGAAATAGCGGCGAAAGAGATTCAGAACTTTAAACCTAAAGGCGTCCCTGCTAGTGCACAGGGCATGGCAGTTCTCTAAGTTATGATAGCCTCACAGAATTACATGCTACGCACATTACATCTATTACACCTATTTCACACTATAATTAATCTGAACCACCCACAAATGCTTAGTAGAAATTTCAGAGCCGACTCTAGATTCTCTGACACATCCTTCAATAATTTCTATCTGCTTCACAATTGTCTTTTCTGGTGATCATATTGCGATGCCATGTATTGCAATTTCCACACTAGAGCCGATAAGCGCTTCGGAATCATGGTGCGATGTACTTGGTTCCATGCCTAGACTCAAGATCGATGAATCGAAAGAAATGTGATAAAGTATTTTAGAGAAGAAGTGTTGGTGCCGAGTCAGTGACAGCTTAATGAAGTCCCTTAGTTTAAAAACTATCCGAGCTGAATATTTAAAATAAGAATCGCTTGGTCTTAAGTGCCTTCTAAGCTCCATTGGCCGAGGTTGCGCGATCAGATTTCTTTGGGTGGGATACTGACCATGGTCGTAAACGAGCGGAGCGGATACTCCGGCGCCACGTGCGAACTTCTGAGGATTGCCGATTTAACCCTACTACTTGTTGCTTGCGTCATAACGAAATCATCTCTTACTAATCCATGAAAGGTGCCCATGTCTAAGACGTGACGTAGCCAAAAATAAGAACACTGAAGAAGTTAGGGTTTACTTCCTCCAAGGCGTAATAGTTACGCCAAGACCTCTAGAAGCTTCACCACCAACAGGGGTATAGTACCAATAATATTAAAGCATTCCAACGCTGCCCTACGAAGTATTCTACACAACACTACAACCATCATGGAACTACCACCACTACCACAGACACCTACTAAACAGCAATATAAGCTTACACGCGATCAACGACTACGGATACAGACCTTATTCTTTGATGCCCATTGGTCCCGGGCTGATATTGTCCTCCAGACGGGTTATTCGTACGACCAGGTCTGCTATGCTATACGGAATCGACTTACCCCTCAAAAACGGAAGTCTRGTAGGAAAATCCTACTTAATACCCCTTAAAGGAAAAGGTTAATCGAATGGGTAACGGCATCGTAAGAGAATGCAGAGACCCCTTGGATTGAGATTCCTACTCTCCTTGGCTTTGATTGTGGGGAGAAAGTAATTAGAACTGCCTTTAAAAGGGAGGGATTTGTTCGACGAATTTCACGAAAAAAACCACCACTTTCAGACAAGAATATACAAGAAAGACTTACCTGGGCAGAGGAGCATGTCTCTTAGACAGAAGAACAATGGGATATAGTCCTCTAGACAGATGAGACTTGGACATAGCCAGGAAAGCATAAGAGGACCTGGATTACAAGGCCAAAAGGCTTAAGTCATGTCTACGACTCTCTTTACGTACAACCACGACAAAGGAGAATTGGATGGATATTTTGGGGAGCAATATCAGGGAAATATAGCCGACATCGAGGAGTATTTTGGGAGAAGGATTGGGAGACTATAAATGAAGGTTCTTACTCAGGTATTATTATACCTGTTATTCAAGAGATCTTACAAGAGTTTCCTGATCTTATATTACAACAAGACAATGCTTCAGGGCATGCTTCAGCCTATATAAAGTCTGTATTTGCAGCTATAGGAATTATTCCTGTTATCTGGCCTGCAAACTCCCCTGATTTAAGTCCTATTGAGACTATATGGGATATTCTAAAGGATTATATCCAAGATCATTATCCACAAGTACATAGGTCTTATAAGAGACTACGAGAGACTATTCAAGAGGCTTGGGAGTCTATAGGACATGATATAATCAAGGAGGTTATAAGGACAATGAAACAGAGGTGTTTGGATGTAATTGAGGCAAAAGGAGGTCATACGAAGTGGTAGAATAAAGCGGCATGCCTACAAGGGACCCATGTAATTTGGAAGTATTTGGGCTGTGACGAAGTATATCAGTATATATGTATGTATACAACACCCACACTTGAAATACTGTCTGCTAGATTATAATTTCAGCACTGACACATATCTTATTCGTTTCTCTTACTAATGAATTTGCTGAACCGAAGCTACGTCAGCTTTCTTTAAGCCCATAGTAGAGACCTGAGGCAACCTATCAAACAACTTTCAATCCTTGCTGGTTCTACTGGGGTTTAGGGTTTTGGGTCTAATGAAATACCCGATAGCAATAACTTCCTTCGATGTAGTATACTACCTTGTGTACTACGGCGCTCTTACTTGAAAGAGATTGAGCACTACTACTAGAACGGAACACAACAGAGCATTGCTGAACGAAGCTAGCTAGCCTGTAAACCTATACTTTTCAGAATCCCTTTGCAACTATGTCGAACAATCAGACAAGCCGTTGGAGACGAGTTCTTTCCCTGCCGACCGGCTCGCAGGGATTGCCACAGTACTCGACACAGTTAAAGAAGACGACTAGCCATGGCCAAATTTACCTGTTCGACCAATTTCGCGAAAAGGTGCCCATGAACGTAAAAAACCATATCATTGCCGTATTGAGCGAACTCGTGGGCACCTTCCTCTTTATGCTCCTCGGTCTAGGGGGGACTAGTGCTGCTATTTCATTGTCCAGAGACAACCCTGTTAGCCCAAACAAATATCTCTTCATCGCTGCTAGCTGGGGTACGTCAGCTGCCGTTAACGGCTGGGTGTTTTTTCGCATTAGCGGGGGCTTATTCAATCCGGCTGTTACCATCGCCATGATAGCCATCAAAGCCGTGAGCCTTTTCCGCGGAACACTGATCATCTTGACTCAGATTACAGCCTGTATAGCTGCTTCTGGAGTGCTTATCCGACTTGTTCCTCCGGAGTCGGTGGCTATGACTGAGCTTGATAAAGGGACTAGTGTTATACAAGGCCTGTTTATCGAGATGTTCCTGACGGCCCAAGTTGTGTTCGCTATCTTTATGCTTGCCACTGAAAAGCATAAGGCAACTTTTATAGCACCTTTGGGCATAGGGGTTGCTGTTTTCGCTGCGGTTTTGGCGTAAGTTATACTCGTCATCCGCATCAATAAATACTCTGCTCAGCCGTTCCTATATCTAGGGGTGTATACTACACCGGTGCAAGTCTTAATCCGGCTCGTTCATTTGGCGTCTGCGTCGTGCACGGTACATTCACTTCCTATCATTGGATCTATTGGGTTGGACCAGCCTTGGGCTCTTTGCTCTCGACTGCATTCTATTTGCTGGTCAGACAACTGGAGTATTGGACAGTAAATCCCGGAGCTGATGCATCAACTAGCCAGTTCAAGATTGGGAATGACATAAGTGCGGTGAAAGACAGAGATGTCTGATTATCTGGGCAGTAAACTTATCTCTATGGCTTGCCCAACCTACGCTGCACCACAGGTATCCTGAGTCGGGTCCTGGGATTGATGGTGTACCTGCTGAACTTCGCGCTCGCATCCTGGCATATTTCTTTAATCTAAGTAAGATCATTCTGCTTAACTGTACAAGTCACTCTGGGATCTAATCACACGACTGGGTCTTCAAGAAGTAGGAACTTGAGTATATTTACGCTACTATAGCTATGGGGTTTCTCACTTGGATTCAGCGGAAAATCCTTTACTAAAGTTACCCTTGAAACCCAGGTAAATAGTGTCAGCTATAGGGGCCATCTCTGGAACGGCAATCCACGTTGATTTACGTCGGATTACGCTGGAGACCAACGAGTTACTCACAGAGTCTATACTAAAACCATACGACTCCTGGCTCAACCATTGAACCTGTGAGAACCACGAATGCCTGTGCCCGCGCGTGACTATGCCCAGATCGGATAAGGACAGAGTGTAAGCTCATATCTCGTGACTATGAAATTGTAGAACATTCGATTGACAGGTGGGGATTCAAGCCGGCGGTCAAGCTTATAACAGCAGACTATGAGTTGCGCGAGAGTTTTTCATCCAAAGCCTCAACGGTTACGCTATTCGTTGCCAAAAAGTTCGAAATGTCAGTCGTGCAGATTGAAATGTCGACCAATAAGCTGGCTGACATCCATGTCAGCATGGATTAATGAAATTGCACATCCGGGGACGCTTAAAGGCTTGGCTTGGCAATGCAATCCCACAAGAGCTGGGCAGAGCGGGAGGTGAATCCCACGAGCATTCATCCCTTTTACACCAAAATGGTTACTTTTCAACGCTAACCCTACACCGCCCTTATTTACTGCTACTATACCTATCTGTTCAGTGAAGTTATAACAAAAGCGAAGCAAATAGTAGTAATCTCGACTTTCTTGATATTCTTGAAGCCAGTATCTTGCATAGAGGGGTTTGTTGTTGAAAAGGAGCCATTCTGGTGTAGAATGAGGTAGAGTCAACTGCTTCCCAGTGTCAAGTGCTTCTCCGACGAGAAGCGAAGCGCTGTAGGGAGTGGGTCCGACGATACAATGCTGACTGTCAAATCTGCACCACTCGGCTCCGATGATTCGGGGATTACAGAGTACGGTGTACGAAAGGGGGTTCGAAGAAATCATCGTCACCCCCCCACCAAGGCGGTGAAGCCGAAACTTCATGCCGCTTTCTCGAGTCTTACACACACTGACACTGACACACACACACACCCACACCCACACCCACACCATGATATGTGTCCCAAAGAGAACTACACCACGCCGAGAATACGAAACCCCACGCCGGGCACGATTCCGAGCCTACATTGAAGAGGGTCATTCCTAGGTTGTAGCTACCCGGCTTGCCAAAGTTCCCCGTACTATAGCCCGGGAATGGCTTGGCTCTAGAGACCGAAGGACTAGGAAAAATAGGCCTGGGAGACCACCTATTATTCCCGATTCGAAGGTAGCAGAGATGATATATTAGATGATTGGCTATTTCGACCGCCGATCGATGCTATTACAAGAGATTACTCGAATTTATAATATTAAGGCTTGTAATGATACTATTCTCTTAGCGTTCAATCGTTATAGCTATCACCTCCATATACCTGATTTAAAGCTATTTCTATTAAAATAGGCTAAGCTTAAATGATAGATATTCTCTATTCGATATTGGGATAGGCTAAAGGAATAGTGGAGGAAAGGAATATATACAGATAAGACTACCACGAGTACAAATCTTCGTCAACGCTAGAAGATCCTTCGAGAGCGTAGAGAAAGGCGTTACCTTAATTGTATATCCTTTACCTTTTACTCCGGCCGAAAATCCGTATACTATTAGGCTACTATTAGATATAATTTCAAAAGCAAGTTTATCTTTCTTTCTATAGAAGGCCAGGGTAAAGGATTCAACTAGAAGAAATACGAGGAACAGATCCTTCGAGGAGAGCTAGGTAATATCTTCAAGGCAAGGCAAGGCCTAGGCTATTTCTGTATAGAAGATAGAAGTAAGGCTTATAGTATAAAAGATACCCGTTTAAACAAAGGTCTCTATAACCAGGCACGAGTCGAGTGTTATATATACTCGATTGACTAGCCCCCTTCTTCACCTGATTTGAATCTAATCGAGAATATATAGAGGATTCTAAAACAATTACTACGAAATAGGAATCCGTATGGAGGATAGAGTATTAAGGAACTAAAGGCTACTATAACTGATATATAGGATAACGAGATCTCTGCTATAGAGTATTTTAATAAGTATATAGATTCTTTACCTATTAGATTAGAAAAAGTAAGACTTCGAAAGGGGGCACAGATACATTGGTAGTATAAAATAGCAATAGAATAGTACTATATATAGTAATATACTATACCTAATTCGGTTAGCAATGCCGGTAGAATCCAGGGGGGTGACGATGATTTCTTCAAACCCCCTTTCGTACATTGGCAAAACCCACAGTGTATATACAGGGGTCTAAGCGAGTCTGGTTTTGATCCGGACTTGGTCCAGTCCCTTACCAGTTCTAGTTACTTGAAGCTATAAATCTACCTAGTTATAGTAGTAAAATAAACCTTTCTAACTACTAACCTAACTCTAATCCTAACCTTCCTAACTCTAACCTTTTCAAAACCCTTCAAAGGATAATAAAAGGAAGAACAAAAGAGATTTGCTTATTCARACCGTATCTAGATTATATCCAGACCGTATCYAGATCGTATCTAGATCCTAGCTAGTTATAGTAATTATAATAAAATATACCTTTCTAACTACTAACCTAACCCTAATCCTAACCTACCTAACCCTAACCTCCTTTAACCCCTTTTATAGGATAATAAAGGAAAGAAAAAGATAGATTTACTTATCTAGACCAAGTCCGGATCGAAACCGGACTCGCTTAGACCCTGTAATGTACACTGTGGGTTTCGCCAAGGTACACTGTACTCTTAGGACCCGATGATTCGCATTGTCGCCAATGATCTAATCTGGTTACTAAGCAACAGCCTGTTCTTTATCTTACCTACCTAATTGAGTTAGACAATCGAGCATGGTCGTCTCTAACAGACGGAGAAGTTGAGGCTGAGGCTGGACGTAGCCGCCGGGTAGAACATCATGAGAGCAAAACATAATCAACCACTCCAACAGCACTTTGCGGCAGACCATTGAACGAGGGCACGGTATGGTATGCATACCAAAGAGACGGTCAAATCCAAGGCCTAACATCTAGTCGAGCGAGACGGTTATTCCAAAGCCACGAGGCTGCCGCTAGCAATCTCGATATCAGTGCCAGCCTTGATCCTCGATTTCAGTTCAATAAACAGAACTTTAGCCACTCTCAATCAGACATTCGCCACTATCAGCCAACTATAGTGGTATCGCTGTGCTGCGAAACATCTCGACTCGATTTGCAGGATTGCTCTTCTGCTTGATCAGGGTCGTGCTTCTTCCATACAACGAACATCATACAGCCGTTCAAGTCTTCAGTCGAACTCCCCAGAAATCCCCAATGGTACGTCATGGCAGTGGGAAAGTGGTAGAAAACACATCTGCTAATCAGGTGTAGGCCAGCAGAAACCAGCGAGTTTTGGGGCTTCAACAGGTCGTCCCAAGCGACAGTACCATTGGAAATACCACGATCGAGTGCGTCTAGTCCTCTTATATGAACGATAAAGGTCTAACGATGTAGTATAATCGCTATCCATGGCTTGGAGACCGGATCACCGCGAACGTGGGAATACTGGAAGGAAGGCGCAAGCCGGAGAGTAAACTGGATCTCTGATGCCGACATGATGCCTGCTGCTGTGCCAGAGGCGAGGATATATACATACGACTGGGACGCTAATTGCTTCGATGATGCCCCCGTCCATACCTTACTCGGCCATGCCGACAACCTCCTTGCTCGTATTGCAAGGGAGCGAGGGTCTCAAGACCGACCGATGATATTCGTGGCATCCTGTTTTGGTGGCCTCATTCTGGCCGAGGTATGTTCTGGCGAGGAAGTAAAGTGAGGTTTGGCTGATCCGGTAGGCGATTTGTCGAGCGGCCCAGAAAGGTAGCCCCTACCACCATGCTCTACTTGCGACTGTGGGAGCTGTCTTCCTTGCCACCCCGTTCAGTGGCAGTGGTGCGGCAACGCAGGCGAAGTGGCTGGTCACTGTGAAGGGAATCTTAGGTGAGCAGTCTTCGGACCAGCTAGTACGCAACTTGGAAGAAAAGCATGACGATGTCCTTCAGCTAGTCCGGAAGTTTGCCGAGATCGCTAATGACGACTCTGTGCGGCTGCCCGTTCAATGCTTCTTCGAGACGAGGAAGACAACGTTGTTAAGGAAACTCCTTCCGCCGTCCCTTGCAGCTAGTTTATCTAAGTTATCGCGCCACACGCATAAGATCGTAGGTTCTCCCTAACTATCTAACCATAGTAGCAATTAACAGGAAACAGCTCGTTGCTGAGTCCTCTGCCTGCCTACTCGGGTTTCCACGCCAGGGACTACATGCTACTCATTCGGGGATGAACAAATTTAGTGGTCCAGATGACCCCAATTATAAGCTTGTTAAAGATTCTGTTAAGGACTTAGTGCGAAAAGCTCCAGATGTCCTAAAGCGTCGAAAGCCAGGCAAGCTAACTCTCCTAATCTATACCAACATCTCGGTATAGTACTACAAGTACTCCGCTAATACTAGCCTAGCTTTGAGCCACAGTGAACAAAATTTTGACATCCATAAAAAATTTGTTCTTGATAAACTACGTTCTGCCGATGGCGCTGCATATGACTCCCACGACGAAGAACACAATGCCAGATGCTACCAAGGCACTCGGGTTGAACTCCTTCGACATATAGATGCCTGGGCTAGCGATACAGGCAGCGAATGTATATTTTGGCTGAATGGTATGGCCGGCACTGGCAAATCGACGATCTCCCGGTCAGTGGCTCAAATCTTTGCCGAAAAGGGAATTCTCGGCGCGAGTTTCTTCTTCAAACGGGGCGAAGGCGACCGTGGCCATGCGGCGTTGTTCATAGCGACCATTGCCACTCAGCTTGTTCAAAAACTGCCAGTCTTAGCGCTACATATCCAAGATGCGATTGAGGCTGAGCCGACCATTTCAAGGAATGCTTTGAGGCAACAGCTTGAGACGCTCATATTGCAGCCGTTAGGCAAGATACAACTCGATCGCCAATTAACGATGATTATAGTCGTGGATGCCCTTGACGAGTGCGCAGGAGAAGAGGATATCAGAGTTATTATTCGTATCCTTTCACAAATAAAGCCTATAATATCAGTACAGCTCAAATTCTTTTTGACAAGTAGGCCCGAGCTTCCTATTCGCCTTGGCTTCCAGGACATAAACGGCAGATATGAAGGACTAGCCCTTCATCAAATTCCTGAATCTGTGGTCAAGGAGGATATCTGTGTATTTCTAGAGTACACGCTAGTTATAATCCGAGATGATTATAACTCATCGGTTACATCAAATCGACAATTACCCGATGATTGGCCAGACCAAACTAGTATCCAAATCCTTGTTAAAATGGCTATTCCGCTATTCATCTTTGCTACAACTATCTGTCGGTTTATTAATGACCGACGTATTGGCCAACCGAAGGACCAGCTCGCCACGGTCCTAAAATATGAGACCAAAAGCCAATCGTCTAAGCTCGATGCAACATATGGCCCAGTCCTCGACCAGTTACTCATCGGAGTTACTAGTTCAGAAAAACAGAGTATAGTCAATGGATTCCAGCAAGTCGTTGGCTCGATCGTCATGCTCGCAAGCCCTCTCCCTGCCACTTCTATGGATCTACTACTTGGAGTCTCTGAAGGTACAGTCAACGATAGAACAGACCTTCTCCACTCAGTTCTAGACATTCCCTCCAATCCCGATCATCCTATAAGACTACTACATTTATCGTTTCGGGACTTTCTCGTCGATGTTGAGAAGCGCGAGAAAAACCCATTCTGGATAAACGAGAAGGATATTCATGCTAAGCTAGCGATTAACTGTCTCCGACGCTTAACTACGAGTAAATGCCTGAAGAAAGATATCTGTAATATTCGGACACCAGAACGACCACGAGTAGATATCGATCGCAAAACGATAAGTTTGCACCTTCCACCAGACATCCAATATGCCTGCCAGTATTGGGTATACCACCTGAAGGAAGGCGAAAGCATTATATACGATAACGACAATATTCACAATTTCCTCAAGTCTCACTTCCTACATTGGCTTGAAGCATTGAGCCTTATCGGAAGACTAAGAGAAAGTATTGGTACAATTGACACCTTGGTGACCATGATACACGTAAGTCCCTTACTGATATCTGCAAGTATCTACTGAAACCTAAATATGAAGCCTACGAACGCCACCCAGCTATCTAGATTCCTTCACGACGCAAAGCGATTTATCCTTAACTGTTGCTCGATAGCTGAGTCGTCACCACTCCAGCTCTACTCGTCTGCACTTATCTTTGCCCCAAAGCATAGTATCATTCGAAGTTTGTTCCAGTTTTACATACCTGATTGGATTTCACGGCAGCCAAATACAGATTTAGAATGGAATGCCGTTTTGCAGACACTCGAGGGCCACGGTGCTGGGGTCCAGTCAGTCGCTTTCTCGCACGACTCGAAGCTCCTGGCGTCGGCGTCC
>PDLN01000022.1:572260-620614 GCA_003369635.1 Coleophoma crateriformis
GGGTACGGTCAGTCGCTTTCTCGCACGACTCGAAGCTCCTGGCGTCGGGGTCCGACGACAAGACGGTCAAGGTCTGGGACGCCGCCACTGGTACTCTACAGCAGACTATTGAAGCTGACAACTATATTACGAGTATATCATTTGATAGTACAAACTCAATGCTTATTACAAATGTTGGTCATTTTAGCGTAGATAGAACTAGCCTTTCTAGCTTACACATATCTTCTCAAGAGGATACTGGTACAAGCCACTATCATAGATTGGGTATTCGTGGATCGTGGATTACATGGAATGCACAGAACTTCATCTGGTTGCCTCCTGACTACCGGGATGGGGCAACATGTGTCTCGCAGTCGGGATCAATGATTGGTATTGGCTGTCGTTCTGGGAAGGTAATTCTCATCGGATTCTCATTAGCTAGTTTATCTACTCTTAGCTTCTAATTTCATTTGAGTCTGAAAAACTTTATATAGAGATGTAGTTGGTCTTACTCATGTTCTATTTAAATTGAACTACACGGTGGACCACGGGGAAGCCTATCCCTATGTGTTTTATTATAGAGCTTTCACTTCTAAAGTATTCTCAAACTAATATACCGTCAAACTCGACTTGAGAGTCGACTATTGCGCAATCAGAATCGACTCTTAGCTAAGCTATTATGTTCTTTTATAAGTAGCAGATTAGATTAGAGAACGGAAGACTGCAAAAAGAACACTACTTTTAGTAGCCTCTCCGGATCTACATAGTTTGCTCCCGTCTTAGACTCTCCTGAAATAATATCTCGAGGAGCGAACGGGTCGTGTTGCAGGGATTTTTTGCCTCAGGAACATCGACATAAGACCAGCGTCGATTATGGTGAATGTGGTTTGATTCAAAGGATTACCGAGAGCAGATAGAATGGAAGCCTCCTGCTCGCTAATGTCCAACTATTCTACCCGGCTTGAAAGGCATCATGCGCAATACGGAGGCAGTGAGCCAGAACGCCCCCCGAGTTCCAAAAATGCGCTTCCTCCCGCATCGTACTCAGTGATTAAGAATACCATTACAGATTCCGATATACCGGAGCGTGAGGTATCCGGTGGCCCCAGAACCAAGGATAGTCATTATTAGCGAAATTTGGCCTTCCTTGGGTCAGCATCTGACTTTGACAAGGGACGAAGAAAAGCGATGGCATCGAAAGAAGTCTCAAGTAGCGCAGACAGACCAAAGCCTAACGAGAATGCCGAAGATGTTTGCAATGGAGCGTGTTGGGGTTTACCTACCCCTAGTCATTCGGTCCCAAGATCAACGTAGATGATAATAATGGGAAGAGATGCTGAGGTGGTGAGAATTGGGCGACAGCGGAAGAACCGAAGAAGCGGGGCGAGCCGCCCGCAGCGTACCCGCATCGAAAGAAGCCTCAGGCATATCACACGTGCGGGGAACGGCAGCCACCACTTCTGGCAATTCAGACCCATGAAAAGATAAGACAGGAGAGAGGACATCGAATGATAAGGATATCAGGACAGTGATCAAGAGAATAACAGCAGACGATGAGTTGCACAACAGTTTTCCAGCCAACGCTTCACCGCTCAGGCGATGGAATCCATGAGAAAACTGATGTTGAAAGCCGGATTTCCAGCCGTCCAAAATGGAGTTTCGACCAATGACCTCGACCGCTATGGCAGCTCAGACCAATGGAACTGCACGTCCGCGGCCGCCTAAAAGCTTGGCTCATGGCCCCACTGGAGCTGGGCGGAGCATAACATGCACTGCAGAATTGTGCACTACATAGCTGTGCGCAGCGTGCGATGATATCCACGCGGAAAACATTCGCGACAATAATTCACCTTGCGTTATTTGTAGGACCAGGGATGGTCAGTGGCAACCTCTTGTATGGGGTCGTCGCTACAAATGCACATACTATTCACATGTCACTGGTACAATGACCCAATGCCGGCTCTGATCATGATTATAGAGTTATACTAGTGTTCTAACTTGATAAGAGACGCAGTGACCACAACTAATTCAAGGTATTAAAAGCGCACATGTAAGGAATTGGGAGGTTTTCCAATCGTAACGCTGTCCGCAACTCCTCGTGGGCCACTTTGGAGGCGTTATTGGGAAGCGGCTCGACGTTGCCATCAGATCCTTGCGATTAAGCTCCCCATGGAGTTCTGCCTACACGACCCGCTTTTGCAGCATTTCTTATCAAGCTCCCCACACATCTACTTGCTACCTGAACTGTAGACGCCGAGGCTCATACTTGATATCTCATTAAAATCGCCTTCTGGTGAATCTGCATTAGTGATGGTGACGCTACTTGTACATGAATCCTCTGGTGATGATAATTTGGATTGTGTAGAACGCGGTTCTGAGCCTTTACTACAACAAGAAGATACGCATTTCAGACGAGGTTAAATACGTGCATAAATGGACTTGGCTCAAAAGCTTGATTATCCCAGCCCAAGGGTCTGTTCATGTTCTGAATATTTAGCAATCCGCAGTACTATGGGTAGTAGTAACCGTTTGAATATTACTCACTGTTCCCGAGACTTGATAAACTTTGATGCCAAAATCCTACTATGACTTAGTGTCCTCTAGAAACCTTTCGTACTAGAGTTATCCCGATACTTGGAACATCAAGGCTTGCCACCATACTACAGAATCAAGCCATTATGAAATGACCACTTGCTACAACCAGCGAAGACATATTACATTCGCCACCTAATTTTGTGTTATGCTGAAGGGACGCTGCCTGCTTCCCGGTCATTAACGCCCATATACCCGAAGTCCATTAGCCCAACTTGAAACCAAAAGTCTCTGCAGAGAGTGGCGGAGGAAGCGGGCAGTAGAAGAGCAAATGAAGCATAGCCAATAATGCACTGCTGATAATGCAACGCCGCCGTGTGCGTATATCTGCGTGCGCAGATAATGCTCACGTTACACAAGCCCCGGCGTGTTCATTCGCCTCAAGTGAGTTTGGCCAATACGGCGATGGGGATTGTCAAATGCGAGACGACAGGGCATGGGTTTACTTATCCCAAGAGGTTCGTATATCTGCGTATGCACCTGTCTACATACCCAACTAGGAGCATTGGGCGCTTATCACTCAGATGTAAGCACTATGCCGGTAAGCAGCCACACCCTTTGATTACAGGCTAAATAATCCCGTGTTTTCGTAACAGCAAATCTAAAGCGACGTAAGCATGTCAGAGCCGCCTGCATCGCCCTATATTAGACATCCTGTACTTGGCGCTTTCATAGCCTACTGCTTCCTGCAAAGGCTCTTTGTGTAACCACAGATTATTCCCATATAGACGATACGTTCACGGGGTATCGCGGCTTCGAGAAATCAGCAATCTCCGATTGGATTCTCTTAGAAAGTCATCAGTCCGAGGGCGAGGTTGACGATCTTACTATTTCCGGATGCGTTTCCGGAGAGGAGCGAGGATCGTTCTTCACGTAGAAGCCGATCTCAGTCCGCTGTACAATCCAACGTGGATTAGGTCAAGATTTGTAGTGGCGTTTTTATCCTCGCAGTCAGTCAAACGGTTTCGGACAAGGGTAGGTTCTCTTTCACGACCAAAGGCGCGGCGCTGAGTAAATGCTAAAACAACAGAACAAATCACGACCGGTATAGCTCAAAAGGAAACTCTCCCAAAGATTTCCGAGCTTGAATCAAGAGACCAGAATCAGAAGCGCTACGAGAATAAGCCCATCGGAATCCTCTCGCGGGTTCTTTGATCAGGCAAGATACCTTGGTCTGGTGGGAGTGCGTCTCGCTAGCTATCATGGCTCTTGTATTCTTTTTGAAATGACAAGACTTACCGACATTGGATACTTAGCAGAAGGATAAGCAGCGGGCTAGTGCTCACCATGCATGGGCAACGATATGATATTTGAGAGAATATAATTGACCAAAGTGACTCGAACTTCAAATACCAGTTATCAGTACGTCGCGCATTTCTCTGCTGCTAATGTATGTATTGCTATCCTGGTAGGTTCAGGGTAGGTTCGTATACCCTTCGAATGTAGGTGCTGTCAAACTAGTAAGTAATGGTGTGGAACTATAATAAATGCACTTACAACTGGAGAAGTGAGGTACGAAAGTAAGATACTGATATACCACGTTGTTTTTTGTATTAGAGCTCCGGAACACTCCAGAAAACAATACATAGTGTATTAGGCTTCTACTTTACGTGCTACTTCAAGATAAAGACCTCCACATCCCCGTTTCTAATGTAACCACCTCGCCACATGATCCAGTGTCCAAACACAACCCACGTAATCCGTTCCCATAGTGAATAAAGAACTGCGCATAATTCTCAGCCTCAGGTGTACCCCCATAAACATGAGACCGTGTCCGGATACACCACAAACCACATCCTGTGGAACCAAGCTCCTCACGAGCGCCCGCTCGTTACACAACTCGAAGCATATGCGAGGCGGGCCGAGCCAGGGGAGCCGCAGCAGCCTTCGGCAAGGCCCCGGCGCCCCCGCCCACATGTGCGAGCTCGCGGGACCAGGATCTCATGCTGCGCAAGCTCTCGGCACAGGACGCCCAACTGCATTGCACAGTTGACATCTGTTTGTGCTACCCGAGAATTTCAAGCTGAAGAACGGTTTGAGTCACTGATTAGGTTTGTGTAACATGAGGCATTTTGGGCATGTCTGCCTGTTGTGCCCATCGTACGTTATTTGCATTTTATAGAAATCGTTTTGGTAGCAATTCTCTAGAACTGGCACTCTAATGGCCTGCTCCCTTGAGACTGTCTCATGGGCTCCGACTGGGAGAAATTGCGAATGAGTGTAGATGGCTGTTTTTGTACGATGGAATTTTGGCCATATGCACGTGATATGATATGCATGTTGCATTGAAAGGCCGTTATTTTGGGCCCCCGTCTCTGATATTGATTGACTGGTTATCTTGCAGATCGACAGGCAACGAACAGACGTCCCAAAGCTGCCTTCTTCTACAGAGCGGTGTGGAGTCTGTGTGCCGCTCTGTCATATCCTCTGCCAGTTCTCTCCTGAGTGATCCGATTTATGTCCAGGTGGAGGGTAACTCGTGTATCTGAAACATACCGTACGTGGCTACAATTACGTCCAATGTAAGAAAGCATACGTTCCCATTCGATAAACCTCCAGTAAAGACACGGTATCACATGCCTACTCGTACATGTTGCATAAGCTGGTTATGTACTTATCAGATCCCGGTCCAGGCAGCGAAAACTCCAAGTCTTGCAGATGTGACTCCTAGCTTACGTGCAACTATCCACACTATAATTGACCAAATATGAGGACTGTTTAAAGCCTTGAAGCCGACAGTCGCGTAGCACATGTATAAAGTATCGAGACTGGTTCCTTCATTATTTCCACAACGCTTCCACATCGTATTTCTTCTTCATTGTATTGATCGCAATAACGCTCACCATGAAAAGCACCGGCGGCTACTACAAGTACAGATGCAAGTATTGGTTGGCATTCGACTGCCCACATTGGGTTTGGGTGAACAATGCTCCGTGTGCTCACTGCTTAGTAAGTGGCAAGCTACAGTTAGATCAGATTTTATTCTTATCTTGATAGGCCGATGGACGAGAGTGATGAGTTGAGATCGAACTGTTGTGGGGAGGACATGTGAGGCTACCGAAACATCGCGGGCCGAAATGCGGGGTGGTCATGGGTCTGATTTCATCTGTTATAGCTGTATGGTGGTTGACATGCAGACGGGCGGGCCGATTTCGCTAGTTGGATTGGATGCCGACCATAATGCTTCCATATAACAGTTACATTGGTTATGCTCGTTAGCATGTCTGATGCTCCCATTCCAATACAATTTATCTCATCTCTATCAATAGCACAAACAGTACTCGGCCTCCTTCTAGCTACATTGCTTCTGATATGTCTACGCCGAACTGCCAATAATCGCCCAATACGCTCGACGCCAGATACTCCCCTTCAATACGTCTGTGTTGTTCTGCCAGGCGACCTTTTGACACGTACTAGAACCTGGAATCTCCAGCCTAATACGTGGCACTTCATGTTGTAGTATTAGTAGTCATAGCTCACTAATTTTCTAACTTCTATTAACATATCGTTACCAACCTATTCAGTCTCTTTCCTTGTGGCTTGTTCTTTTCATCGACCATTCACATGAATTTCTTGGTATGTCTATCAAGGCTATCGACGATCACATCGCAATAGAAACACCGCTCTTAATTTCACCTAGCTATTGGGTGACAGCCTTACACTTCCAGAAATTGGTAAGGTACTTGCCATTCTCATACTCCAGCTTCAGAGACAGCTCCAAGTATCCTAGTGTTTCGCAAGTCCACCCTTTACGATGCGATATTACGTGCTCGATTTTCAAGCTGAAATGAGCTCCTGAAGTCCACGAAGTTGATCATTGACGATCTAGTCCACGACCTCCCCGATCGTGAGGTCCTGGACCTCCTCTAATGCCAGGAGTCATGCCCCTTGGTGGACGCATCTGGCGGTCATCTGAAGGGCCCAAGCTGATCAGGATGCGAAATGGAGGAGCCTGGGAGGTAGCCAAGTCGGCCGATATAGTGTAGTTGTGCCGATTATTCCTGTGTATCATAGATAGTCGGTGATCTTCTTGATCACCAGGGCTCAATACAGAAAGGCTGAAGGGGTCTCCGAGTGGCGTATACCTCTCAATTTCTTTGAACGGGTCGATAAAGCCTGCTGGTTTGGGACTATCTTGAAGACCTGCCTCTGCGTAGAGACTATATTGCAATTTAGTCGCGCCAACTAGTTCGCACACAAGGATGAAGTGTGCGCTTTCCTCGCTGATAACCCCGTAATATGGCTCTAGTGGTAAGACCCTTGAGGTGACGCAGAACCGGACGAAGCATTTGAACCTGCGAAGACCATGTATAGAGAAGTACTGTTCATTAGGCTGCCAGTACATATTCGGCACAGCCTTGATATCCGATATCCTATACAAAGCCGTGTCATCAGGGAAGTTGACTCCGATACGACGGCTCTTGTCATTGTTGAGCATGGACCTTATAGTATACTCATCCACAGTGAGTGGCATATATATGGCCTGAAGCGATCCTCCAGGAACAGTTTTTGCTAAAGCATGGCGATGAGGGGCATGGCGGAAGTGAGCGTCCAGAGCTCGTTTGAGAAAGACTCCAATTCGGGTTTCTGCCCCACACGTGTCTTGCCGGTAGCAGTGTAAGTCCAGGATATACATCCCGTCGCCAACATATTGAAGTGTGGTGTTGATATTCACTCCTTTGTTAGTTATGCTGATTTCGTCTCGGAAACAATACTGGTCTTGACTTGCCACAATGTCGCCGCATCCGAGAAAGTCAATAGGTTCATCAGCCAGTATGCCATGATATTCCAGGTTCTCCCTGCACTGCCAGGCGAAAAGTGAAAGATCTGTCGTCTGTTTCAGGATTGCTTCTTGCAGCCTGGCAAACGCTCTTGAGCCTTCGCCATAAATCATGGGCATATTGACATCAAAGATCCCTAGGAGGCAGTACGCCATGTCTTCCACACGAGAAGTTTGGCGCGCAGCTGCCCAGGACATCCGCTTGGCAGGGGGGATGGTTGACAAAGGTTTGGATCCATTCAGTACGCAAGGGGCGATACCGGTGATAGTCTCGATGTCTTCGCTGAGTTCTTCTTTGGTCCCGACCAAAGTCCACTCATGGTCGAAAAACAACAAATCTGCAGGAGCCAGGAGCTCTTGGAGAGTCCAGCCTCTTGTAAACCATGTACAGCTCTTGAGTTCTCTGACCCTTGGACTCGTCCTCCAGTAGGGAGATCAGCAAGATACGCGTAGCAAAGAAGCGCATTTTTGTACCATCGAAACATCGAATTTACGGCTTCCGAAAGCTCAGCACTAGACGACTTGTCGATGCAACAAGTGTCGACCCAGGCGTATTGTAGTCCATGACTAATAGCTGTCTCGCAGGTTTTCTGAATCTTTGTGAGCCCAAGTTTTGACCGCGCAATTAGAAGGTCTTGCATTTCCTGAAAGGTCACCTCATCCTTAGTCCAGGTGTGTGACAATATAGCATAGGGTACATTGGATGGTACTGGATCAGGGAAGAGCTCCAGCTCAAACGTATGCGCGTTGATCAGCCTCATGTCGTCGTTACTCTAAACCCAGGGCAAGTTCTATATAATATATGGTACAGAACTTGGGACTGACATGTCTAGACCATGAAATGGAGATGAGAGAGAATGTAGAGAAAGTATGCAAGAAATGATGACGGTCTTAAAATCCATCTACATGTTACCCAGCCTCCTCGGTTTTATTGTACAGCCTCCACAGCCGAGAGCGGCGACTGTGATGGCCAATCAGGGAGTATTGTCGGTGATTCGAGCGCGAATAATCAAAACGAATCAAAAGAAACGAGAAGAGAGGGGGAGGTTAAAGTCGGCTTTGAAACCGACTGTATTAGATAACTGTGGTTATCGTAAGATATATCACAGAGCCTTTTAACCAGGCTAAAACTAGCTTGTTTCCGATGACTTGAAAGATCATCTAAATGAACTCTAGCTCGTTGTTGATGACCCTTATGCTTTTATCTTTCCAAATTACAATCTCCGTAGAATAGTTAATAGGCATCTACGCATAGCCTTTAGCATGGGCATTATTGATTCCGAATATAACAAGGACCCACACCAGCTTCTCTGCGATCTGCGCGTGCATTTTCGACATGGACGGGCTTCTCATCAGCGCCGAATATATAAGCACTCTACACATGCGCCTAATCTCGGTGTCGGGCAATCTGTCCGAAGAACCCAGGAGGCCGCACCTTTCACTGCGTGAGGTAGTCCTGCTGCACAGGATAGTACTGAATCTGCTGGAACCTTCACTCGAACCTTCCGTGATATAATCTTGCTGTGACCTCAGATCTCGGCCATAGCCCTATAAGCTATGATTCTGTTCCGAAAATACGACTTTGTTAGGGACGCGGGGCTCAGGGAAGCCTTCTCATCGGACCTCTTCAAATTTCTCGCAATTCCCGCGAGCTCTCTATGTTTGGTTTCCCGTCGCAGGTAGGCTGCCGCCTAACAAGCGATAAGTACTAGCGGGAAATTCACTCTGCAATGCCCAGTCTTTGGTCCTTCTACTACTTGTTACTCACATTACGAGCTGGCCTCATAAGTCTGCGAGATTGGCGTGGAAGATAGCCAACCCGAATATGTCACCGAAGGCTATCGATTCGACTGGAAATATGGTTGCGTTTCTATGGGCCGACCTCCTTCTCACGCTTGCCAAAAGCACAGCAAAGCAGTGAGGTTCTCGCAGATTCTACATCCGTTGCAATGCCAGAGTATCCTAACGAGATCTAAACAACAGTTGAGCGGTAAGTATAACCGGCTCTGGGCCCATGATAGAGGAGTAGTAAGTGTTAGTCTACCCAAGCTCCAGGCATACGAGTAACATCTTGCGGGTCTTTTTGTCGAATAATACCACTAGTAACGGACTGTGGCATAGAGCTTTGTGAACCCCTTTCCGTGTGTTGGTCTTCGGGTCCAAGTAGCTCCATGAATAATTGGGGGCAAGAAGCTATCAAGCGTATAGCTTCGCCTCTACGGCCTTGTTTTATCAATGTATAAGATACGTTGGTCATGCTGAAAAGTGTGTCAGGGTGGTCTTTGCCTAGTACCGTCTCCCTCAACTGCAAAGCTTCTCGATGTATCTTTTCGGCTTCTGGATATTTCCCCTGCCTACTAAGTACGACTGCTAGGTTACTCATACTAATAAGTGTATCAGGATGGTCTTTGCCTAGTACCGTCTCGCTCAATTGCAAATCTTCTCGATGTATCTTTTCGGCCTCTGGATATTTCCCCTGGCTGTCAAGCACGCCTGCCAGGTTACTCATACTAATAAGTGTGTCAGGGTGGTCTTTGCCTCGTACCATCTCGCTCAATTTCAAAGCTTCTCGATGTATCTTTTCGGCCTCTGGATATTTCCCCTGCCTACTAAGCGCGCCTGCCAGGTGGCTCATACTAATAAGTGTGTCAGGGTGGTCTTTGCCTAGAACTGTCTCCCTCAACTTCAAGACTTCTCGATGTATCTTTTCGGCCTCTGGATATTTCCCCTGGTTAAGAAGTGCGTTCGCTCGGTTGCTCATACTAGTAAGTGTCGAAGGATGGTCCTTGCCTAGCACCGTCTCCCAAGACTGCAAGGCTTCTTGATGTATCTTTTCGGCCTCTAGATATTTTCCCTGGCTACTAAGTACCTCTGCTAAGTTGGTCATACTAGTAAGTGTCGAAGGATGGTCCTTGCCTAGCACCATCTCCGAAGAGTGCAAGGCTTCTTGATGTATCTTTTCGGCCTCTGGATATTTCCCCTGGCTACTAAGTACGACTGCTAGGTTGTTCATACTAGCAAGTGTCGAAGGATGGTCCTTGCCTAGTACCGTCTCCCAAGACTGCAAGGCTTCTCGATACATCTTTTCGGCATCCTGATATTTCCACTGGCTCTTAAGCACGCCTGCTAGGTTGTTCATACTAGTAATTGTCGAAGGGTGGTCCTTGCCTAGTACTGTCTCTTTCATCTGCAAGGCCTCTCGATACATCTTTTCGGCCTCTGAATATTTCCCCTGGCTACTAAGTACCTCTGATAAGTTGGTCATACTAGTAAGTGTCTCAGGATGGTCCTTGCCTAGTACCGTCTCCAAAGACTGTAAGACTTCTCGATACATATTCTCGGCATCTGGATATTTTCCCCGCCTGGTAAGTGCACCTGCTAGGTTGCTCATACTAGTAAGTGTTTGAGGGTGGTCCTTGCCTAGTACCGTTTCCTTCAATTGTAAGGCTTCTCGATACATCTTTTCAGCATCTGGGTATTTTCCGTGGTCAAAATAAAAGCTCCCTATCCGTTGAGTACATCGATGTTGCGATCGAATATAGGCGTCGTCGCAATACTCTTGATCATTTTTTCGACACTCCTCTAAGTGATGAGAAATCTCTTGTCTCATCTCTAAAGTTGCAGTTGACCCATACGAAGAATATAAAAACTCGGTCACAATATGAACAGCCTCTTTCGTATAATGTCCCGGCTTTGAACTAAACTTTCGTAATTTAATCCAGTCACTGATTAACGGATGAATCGAGAATGTGAGGTCAAGACTGAAGTTCTGAATCAGATGGTGCTTCTGGAGAATACATAACACCTGTCTGAATTTGGACTTTGACCATGATTTCTCATCCAAGAAGAGAGGCATCCACGTCGAGAGACCAGCCAGTGTTTCGGTCTCAATGGTATCGATTTGCAAAGCCCACTCTGCAGGAGCTTGCGCAATACAATACTCGGTATAAGCTTGGAATAAGACTGCTGAGATTCGGGTCCAATAGAAGTATCCAAAGAGAGTTAACACATCTGCGTATCTTGCGCCGTTCTCAGCGCCCTGGAGTCTTTTATATGTCATTTCCCATGTCGTGAAAACACTGAGCTTCTTCTCGTTTTCTGGAGAGTAGTATTCCCAATTATCTGGTATGTGCTGAAGAATCATGGCCCTTTCTGTTTCATAAAAATGTAAAAACTGCTCCAGAGGTACGTTAAAATCCCTGATGCAGGCTGCTGCTTGATCAATAGCTAGAGGATGGTATCCTAGGCGTTCAATAATTTGGTGGCTATGCAGCTTCTCATTATCTGTGAGCGTTTGACAGTCATGTCGTAAAAGCAGTTTTTGGGCCTCATCAAGAGGCATTCCTCCTACATTAAATTCTCCGTTTTCTGTTGCTAGGCGATACGAGCCTTGAAACCGACTCGTAATCAAGACTGAGCCGCAACCGCGGTACGGGAAAAACTTCTCCCTCATCTTTTCGATAGGGGTATCATAGTTGTCGAACACTAAGACCCACGAATGAGAGGCCTTAGCTAGGTAGTCTCTAACATATTGAACGCTGGAATCCTTATCATCATGTCCAAACTCCTTCTCTGCGAGGCTGTGATAGCTCTGTTGCAAAGTCTCTTGACTAGTGGCATCGACCCAGAATATCCATTTTTTTGCCTTAGCTTGGATCCGGCAATATTCGAGAGCAATTTGAGTCTTCCCAGACCCGCCCATCCCAATAAGAACTGCGACTTGAATATTGCCGTTACTCTGTGACAATACAGCTGCTAAGCTGCCAAGCAGACCACTTCGACCAACAAACATACTGACACGTCGGCTTTTAGGGGCAGTATCGATGACCTTCACTAGCAGATTGTGTCAGGCCAGAATATTTCAAAATCATCCAACAATGATATATTACTCACGGTTACCCTCAGCTGCAATTTTTTTCAAAAACCCAGGCAAGTTATCAAATTCAGGCCCATACCGAATCACATTAAGCCCATTCGCCATTGTATCTACGCTCTCGCCTTTGTAGGCCAAAATGCAATGTCTTTGAGCAATTCCTTCATTTTGCGTTGCAGCCCAAGATAAAAGGGGACCAAAGTTTGGATCTTTCAGTGCGGCACCCGTCCCAAGGAACATAAGAACTTCAGAAGAACTCATGCTATTCTTCAGACTCTGTTGCAGCGATTTATCTTCCGTGGTTCTTTGATAGTCTTTATCGTCGAGTACGGCCCCTTTGGAGTGCCACCACACGCCGTGGACATGACAAATTCCGGTAGTTCTTCCAGCAAAGAAGAGTTTCAGGGCTGGTGTACCATCTGGGATTATGGGTTGCTGTATCATATGCTTGTCTAGCAAGTCGTCGTAGTTGGTTGTGATGATACGAGCACCATTGTGAAAAAGATCGCGTATAGCGTCTAGGATTGGATTTGGGTCCTGGTTGATGCACTTCTCGTATATGCCTTCAAATTCAAGATCGAACCAATTTTCTAGCTTACGTGCCTCAGTGAGTCTACTTTTCAGGAATGTTGCAACTTCTATCATATCGCTACCCGAGTCGGACTCGAACATCTTCTTGTAAGAGTCAAGCTTGATCTGGTCATCTGAACCTAAAGCACATTCTTCTTCGTCGAGATATTGTAAACCCTGTTGTAGCAATCCAGACCATAACATGGACTTAGCGATTGTCTCGGTTTCGTGGCTCTTCAGTCGTTTATTGGCTCGTATGGCGCTGATAGGAACTCCAGCTCCAACTACCACTGTCAATCTTCCATTGCGTAAAGCTTCTCCAAGTTTCTCGATATTCTTGGTCTCTTGGCGGGTGAACTTTGGCTCCTCGGGGCTCGGAATATCCATACTGAACGATGAAGCGGATACTCGGTCGGTCATGTCAGACATAGACCGCAGTGGTAGTACTTGGTGGGAAATTGAGTCTTGGAGAGTGAAACAGTGTCAGCGCTTTTTCTTCAGGAGCATGAGGCTGGTGGAGATATTACCGTAATCGTAATCCCGAGAAGAATGTCGAAGGCAGGCACAGGGCCAGCAGAGAGCGCAGTAGCTGACTCAATGTTGTTTGTGGAGAATGCTTGATACAAAACCACAGATCAATGAAATACGACTGTGATAAATTGAGTGCCTGCTACATGTAAGGCTGGGAGACGCTGCGGTGATGTGGTTGGATTGGTTCCTGAGTCTACAGAATAAAACGCATGTTATTGGTCCAACAAAGCCCAGCTGTTGGAGTATAGCACTACTAACGGAAGCCTTATTCAAGACGTGCTCAGAAGATTGTGGGTTGCAATTTGCCAGTTTTTTGTTGTAAAGGGTAGGTCTGGGTGCTTTAACTTTTGTGGGGGGTGGGCCGAATAGCTTGTGGACTGGCAGGCGAGATTCCCGGAACATTGCAGCGAAGCCTCCCTCGGGTGCCTGTATGACAGCCCATTTCTGCACTGAGCCACAAAAAGAAAGTAGCACTGATATAGAGGCGTAAAGTTCATAGAGAGCCCCCTAATTGCAACCGATCACATCAACGAGACTATGTTATGTCAATGAACTATCCATACATTTCTTGCACGTTCGTACACTAGAACTCAGCTCAAAGTTCCGTGACTCGAAAACCAGTCATTGGTCGGCAATATTTGGCTCCCTCGAAGAGACGCGTTTTCTGCCGTTGGTGTTAGAGTGATTGAATTCTCCTAGCCCTGAGGTTTCAAAGGCTTGATCCAAAACTCACAAGGAATGCTTTGATAGGCAGGCTGCCCAGCTGAGTGGTGCGGTGAGCGTTTACGACAGCACCCCAGACAACAGGAAGCCCCCTGGCACACACGATCATTGGAGCGGGTTCCATGCCGAAGTTTGCGCAACAAGGGTCGAGCACTCTCGTTGGGGCCCACATGAGATCCCAGTTAGCCCAGCCTCACCAGCTTCCGGTAAAGTATTTGACAATTCCAAGAGTGTGTGACGCCTGCGCACGTATAAGAATGATTGATGTGCCCAAGGCACTCCGCACTGCTCAGATCTGATCACGGCTGCCATTAACGAGCAAAGTAGGCGCGTTATGGCGACACTACATCAAGTCCCGACCTCGAATACCAAAATCGACGAGAAATTCAAAACCCAGCCCTACCTCCAATGCCTTGAACTGCTGCCATATGCATTCCCGCCCCTACAGTCCTTCCTTAAGAAAGTCAGCAATCTGGATAAGGGGCGTGAACTGTTCCAAGACCACTTTCGACAACAACATCAAGGGCGTGTTTCTGGACGATGCTATTGCTTGAAGTTCTAGGCTGATAAAGTTATCATTCTCGAAGGTTACTCTAGAGGCTTTGCCAACCTAACGGATCTTGAATAATATCTCAAAAAGCGGTCAGCCAAGTCAAGTCGCTGATAGAAAGATCGACGTTTGTTCATTCTCGAAGATCTAGAGTCTGGCTATATTGATGTTCTAGGCTACCACTTAGGTGTTGACCCGTTGGTCTTCATCGAGCAGATGAACATATGGAATTTTACTGATTCGTATTCAATACTGCATCCTGGACTTCCTTCGATGTGTACGCCAGAGCAATCGTTCACAATAAGGTAGTACAAAATACGAACCGTTGATGATCCCAAATCCATCAACGCCCTAATTCTACAGATGAAATTCGCAGTCAATAGGCGCCGGTATAAAAGGTGGCGTGATATTGACTTGCCTTTGTCTGGTATCAAGGCTAAAAGACATGCGTTTGTTCAAAGATGTGCCTCATTTTGGACTTCACAGAATCCATATCAAGAGGATCAAGGCTGGGATGGCGATTATTTCATTCATTTCCAGTCGATATCCGACTACTGATGGCCATAGCTCTGCTGTTAGTTGGCCCAGGCATGGCGTGCGTCAAAGTTGGAGCCAGTGCAACCTACGTCCCCAAAGATCCTACGGGATATCATGATAGAGCCGAGCTTGGAATACACACGACTGGAACAGTGAACAGCATATTGAGTGCGAGACACATAAAGGTTTTACGTACCATGGTGGTTGCCCCACGCTGCCCCAGCTGCTCTTTGCTCAAGTTAGCGACAAACACAAACTCAGATGGAGAGTGATCAAGACCAACGAGATCTGGCCAGTCCACTTGATGAGCATATATTCTATTGGACCAAAGTAGCATCGGAAAATCTCGTTAAAGAGACCAATAAGAAATTCATCTAATGCAGCATATTACCTCCTCAAACACATAGCGCAACACTGGACGAACCAGCCTACAATCGATGATGATCTAAACCACAGCAGTGGAAGGAAGATCTAATTCAGGCGAGTAAGATCACCAAGGACATCAACCACATGAGGCGGCAGATGAATCAAAGACATGCCTTAGGACTACAAGACTGAATAAATGGACCGTTGAAAAAGGAGGTGTGGGTAAATTGAAATGCTAAAAGGCTGGGCAAACATTCTGATTTTAAACCGTGTCGCTGAGTTCAGCACAGATATAGTGGTTGCATTTGATAAGAAGGTGGTCACAGTAATCGGGCAACAATCGTGTTGTAGACGCGGAAAATCAGGTCCAATAAGGCTGTGGTATCTGAATTGATTAAGGTACGAATACTCGAAGAGCTCTCTCCCTGGAAAAATGTTCCATCCTTACCAGCTCGAGTACGAACGATTCACAGCGAAAGCCTTCACCCAAAGTTGGTAAACACTGGGATTTGTGTAAGGGTCCAACTCTTCCTGCTAGCGCACTGATATACTTCCGTAGGCAAGGGGATATGCTGTAGAAACTTGGGCGAGTTGTTTTTTTCGGCTTTCGCCCAGTAGAGATGCTACTGCATCACTTCGCGAAATTTAAGAAACTTGCGCCATTGTTCGTCCCGACCGAATGCGGGCTGTACCGCACCCATTTCTTAACGGGCCGCCCACGCGCATAAGTCTGTGAACTTTAGCAATATTTTTTTATCCCCTAAATATCACAACTCTCCTTCTGCAACATGTTTGAAGACCTAGCCGCTATGGTGCTTATCTGTATTGGCAGATAAAGCATTGAGCTTGATACCATACCATCTGCCCTGGAACACCTTTTCGCATGGTGGTTGGTATTGAGTGCGTGGATCCAGGCGGTTCATAAAGACGTAGATAAGAAACATGTTCTACCAAATAACAATGAAACACATGACGTTCGGTTTATAATTGCTTTTGAGTTACACCACAGTATTGGACACATGCCCAGTTGCTCCAAATTTTTGGAATGAGGGGAAATTTCTTATTGTGAGCTTGAAGTTTGGTTAGATGGAAGGGCTCGTATCGTCCACCCCGGTTGAGTGACCACCCTCACTTATCGAGCATGCCATACTGTACGGTATTATGCAGCTTATATGCATGAAGAACATGCAAAAATAAGAGTATATGTCAAACTGATGGAGAGATACTCAGTGATCAATTCCTAATTGTGTAGCGTTCATCGTCAAGCAGTGCAGGAACTCCGCAATTACTACCTGCAATCCACTTGTTCCAAAGTCATATCATTCAACAATGTACCGTGTCACTGACAGTCCTTACTCCTGTCGATGGCGTGGTGCGGGGTAGGTAGAAGGCTTGGACATACATTGTACATGTCTCCCTAAATCTAGGCTCGACCTTCTTCCACCAACGAATAAGAATTTGGAATGGTAGGTAGATTTGAGGCAATGAAGCCCATCATTCTACATTTGGTGTGGCTTGGAGGCGCTCATAAGGGTCAGATAAGCAAATTCGTAGTCAGGCTCTCTGTTACGGCTCGATCAGCATAGGCAGCGGTTTTCCAGCAGTGGTTGTCAGCTTGTACATCGGGATATACGCACCTCACATCCTACTCACAGGACATAAGATTCGCGTTTACAGCGTAGGCTTACTGTAAGTGGCAATTTGATAGGCTCCATTCAAGGGTGCCTATATGGCCGATGAATCCGACCAGAAACTTGCCCGCATTATTACTTCGCATTATTCGATGGTTGAGATTCGCAAGAGTCTACCAAAACTGCATACCACATACTACTTCATCATCAAATTCACATCTGGCAGCCTTGTACGTAGAAGAGTATAATAACAGTTCAAAGTTAAGGTAAGTTTTTACTTCAACCTCAACTTCCTTCTCCGTAAGACAGCGATTACTTCGCATCACTTGATTTGATACTAATAGCTCCGATATCAGTTTCAACCATGCCTCGTCATGGGCCAATACACTAGAACCCCTTCTGCCTCGATACCCTTAGTCTGGTTACTCTACCCGGGGTTAAAAGGGTCAATCAAGTACTTAGACGGCTTGTCGATAGTAGAGACACAACCTTTCTTCCCTTACTAGGCTAATACATAGTATCGAGAAACCAGTTCACAACTTTATTTCCTGGCTTTACTTTAACGTACATGATAAGCGGATAGTCCGGATAACGTACGCTACAAGCGAATAGTACACACAAGCGAATAGTATAGTTTTTATATAACTAGTATATAAAACTATAAATAACTCTATAACTAGAACTCTAAATAACTATTCCTTTATAGCCTCTATATCGTACGAAGTAATATTATTAGCCTAGTAGGTTCTTCTATTATAACTAGTCTCTCCGTAGGCTCTACAGCGCCGATTATATAACTCGCTATACTTTTCCCTCCTCTTATTTTAACCTTACTCTATTAAAATTTAGGTCTAAATTACTTTCTCTACCTCTAATACTTAGACCTCTTTTATACTTAGATTCCTTCTTTGTTATAGTACCTTTCTTTTTGTCTTACGGCGACGGCTTAGTTCTTTATTTGTAGTTTAAAGTCTTATAAGCTCTACCTTAATAAATATAAGTTTATACCTAATTTTATTTGTACTTTTCTATAATCTATTTATAGAGTCTAAAATTAGAGTTAGAGAGCTACTATAATATCGTACGATCCTACTCTTAATAAGAGTTACTTATTTAATTACCTCTTTAGCTATCTATAGTATTTTATAGATCTATAAATAAGAGATTAATAAACACGAGCTTTTAGGTATTAGAGTTAGTAGTCGAATATCTAGCTATAATAGGACCTTTTCTAGGTCGTACGATATAAGGCTAGTTTCTCTAAAACCTCCCTAGATATTCTCTAAAGTAAAGGTAGCTTTAAATACCTAGATAAATACTAGTATAAATACTTCCTTTAAAATATACGAAATTCGGTTATATATTATATTTTTAATTTAGCGATCGTATAACTTCTTTAAAGGTTTAAAATAACCTATATCTAAAGGCTAGAATAGGTAAAATAAATAGGTAGATATATAAAGTATAAGAATATTATTTATATAATAATATTCTTAGAACTTAGCTAATATATAACTTTTATAGCTATCTAAGATAAGAAGACGATATTTCTTAATTATTTTCCCTTAAGTATATTTATTAAAGTACTTTAGCTATTCTAAAGAGACTTTATTATTTGTCTAGCTATTTTTAGAAATACTAGCTTAAATACTAGATAGTAATTACTTTTTTTTATACTAGGAATCTAAGATATTTTTACCTTTAAATATAAGGAATAGTAGAATAGCCTAGCCTTAAGAATTAACTTCTTAAATAACTATTACCTATTCTCGATTACTAGGCTAGCGTAGCTTAGGTTTAGCTATATAATTAAAGTTTATAATAATAATAGTTATACTAATTTATCTTATTAAAAACCTAGTCTCGTTAAAATTAAATATATCCTTAACGTATATCCTAAATTTTATAATAAAATTTATTATAAGCCTAAACTAAGTTCGAATCTTCTTTAGATCTTCGTATAATACTCTTTAATTATCGTACGAACGCGTTTAATATATCTTTATCTCTAGTTATCGTTTTATAAAGTTAAAAGCCTAATTTTATCTAACTAATAATATATCGTATATATAAAAAAGAAAATTTACTATATCTAAAATAATACTAATTTAGACTAGAAATCCTTATAAATCTAGATTAAGTAACCTTCGAATAATAGTCTTCTTCTCTAGATTCGTAAGCTTTCGTGATTTAATAGTTATTTCTACTTAAGAGGGTTTTCCCTTAATATATTATATTAAAGTTATATATAAAATATTATATATCCGTATAACCTTTCGTACGTTAAGTTAAAGGTTATTTTCGAGAGCTTAGAGAGCTAGGATAAGCTAGCTTTTATTTAAAGAGGATACTATAGTTAGTTATTAAGAAAATATAAGTTTAAGTTATAAGTAGTAATTTTAAGGAAAACTATACTATTTGCTTGTATATACTATTCGTTTATAATATACGTTAAGCGAATAGGCTACTTTATATTAAATTCCTACCTTTTACCTTATACTACTATTTTCTTAATAACCTATAATAGAATCTCCTTTAAACGAATATAAATTAATCTTTACTTTCTAGGCTCTTAAAAATAATCCTAAACTTAGTTTATAAAAGGCTATAGCTATCTATAAAGTCTCTCGTATAACCCTAATACATCGTCGTACTAAAAAACCCTTCTAAGTAGAAATAATAGTTAAATCACGAAAGCTTATAAATCTAGAAGAGAATACTATTATTAAATAACTACTTAACTTAGATCTATAAGGATTTCTTATACGAATATCTAATATTAAAGATATAATAGATCTTCTCCTTCGCGTATACAACGCGTCTCTAGTTAGATAACGATAGGCTATAAACTTTATAAAATAATAACTACGATTTAAGATATATTAAACGTATTCGTACGATAATTAGAAAACCCTTTACGAAGATCTAATAAAGATTTAGGCTTAGTTTAGGCTTATAACGAATTTTATTATAAAATTTAAGATACGCGTTAAGGATATTTATAACTTTAATAAGACTAGGTTTATAATAGGCTAGATTAGAACTACGATAGTTATTATAAGCTTTGATTATATAACTAGACTAAAGCTATATTAGCCTAGTAATCGAGAATAGGTTATAATTATTTAAGGAGTTA
Source organism: Coleophoma crateriformis (assembly GCA_003369635.1). Taxonomy (NCBI): domain Eukaryota; kingdom Fungi; phylum Ascomycota; class Leotiomycetes; order Helotiales; family Dermateaceae; genus Coleophoma; species Coleophoma crateriformis. The sequence continues at coordinate 592,529 of PDLN01000022.1, forward strand.
ATTTAGAGGGCTAGGCTATTTTATTATATATCGTATTTAAGGGTAAAAATCTTTTAGATTCCTAGTATCCTTAAGAGCTATTCCTAGCTAGCTAGAAGGCTAGTATCTTTAAAAATAGCTAGACATCTAATAAAGTATCTCTAGAATAGCTAGAGTACTTTAATAAGAATACCTGTATAAAGATAGCTAGAAAATATCGTCTTTTTATCCTAGATAGCTATAAAAGTTATATATTAACTAAATTTTAAGAATATACTTATATAAATAATATTCTTATACTTTATATATCTACTTATTTGTCTTACCTACTCTAGCCTTTAGATATTAGCTATTTTAAACCTTTAAAGAAAGTATATAGGCTATAGATCGAGAATATTATATATAACCGAATTTCCTATATTTCTAAGGAATCCTTTATACTAGTATTTATAAAGGTATTTAAAACTACCTTTACTAAAGAAAATATCTAAGGAGGTTTTAGAGGGGTAGGACTTATACCGTACGACCCTAAGAAGGTCTTATTAAAGCTAGATATTAAATTATCGACTTTAGTACTTAAAAGCTTATATTTATTAACCTTTTATTTATAAGTCTATAAAATACTATAAATAGCTATAAAAGTAATTAAGTAAGTAACTTTTATTAAGAGTAGAATTATATAATATTATAGTAGTTCTCTAACCCTGATTTTAGACTCTATTAATAGATTATAGAAAAGTATAAGCTAGATTAGTTATAAACTTATACTTCTTAAAGTAGAGCTTATAAGACTTTAAGCTATAAATAAAAAGCTAAGTCGTCGTCGACGTACGAAACGAAAGGTACTTTAGTAAAGAGGAAGTCTTACTCTAAGAAAGGTCTAAGAACTAAAGGAGGAATAGGCTATTTAGACCTAAATTTTAATAGAATAAGGATAAAATAAAGAAAGGAAATTACGGGTCAAGTTATATAATTAGTGTTATAAAGCCTACGAAGAGACTAGTTATAATAAACGAACCTACTAGGCTAGTAGAGTAGCTTCGTATAATTCTAAGGATATAAACAAATAGTTTTTTAGAGTTCTAGTTATAAAGTTAATATACGTTATAAGCGAATAGTATATATAAGCGAATAGTATAGTTTTCCTTAAAATTACTACTTATAACTTAAACTTATATTTTCTTAATAACTAACTATAATATCCTCTTTAAATAAAAGCTAGCTTATCCTAGCTTTTTAAGCTCTCGAAAATAACCCTTAACTTAGTATACGGAAGGCTATACGGATATATAATATCTTATATATAACTTTAATATAACGCGTTAAGGGAAAACCCTTTTAAGTAGAAATAACCGTTAAATTACGAAAGCTTACGAATCTAGAGAAGAAGACTATTATTTAAAGGTTACTTAACCTAGATTTATAAGGATTTCTAGTCCGAATTAGTACTATTTTAGATATAGTAAATCTTCTTCTTTATATACGCGATATATTATTAGTTAGACGAAATTAGGTTTCTAACTTTATAAAATAATAACTAGAGATAAAGATATATTAAATATATTCGTACGATAATTAAAGAGTATTATATAAAGATCTAAAGAAGATTTAAGCTTAGTTTAGGCTTATAATAAATTTTATTACGAAATTTAGGATACGCGTTAAAGATATATTTAATTTTAACGAGACTAGGTTTTTAATAAAATAAATTAGTATAACTATTATTATTATAAGCTTTAATCGTATAACTAAACCTAAGTTATACTAGCTTAGTAATCGAGAATAGGTAATAGTTATTTAAGGAGTTAATTCTTAAGGCTAAGCTATTCTACTATTCCTTATATTTAAAGGTAAAAATATCCTAGATTCCTAATATAAAAAAAGGTAATTATTACCTAGTATTTAAGCTAGTATTTTTAAAAATAGCTAGATAGATAATAAAATCTCTCTAGAATAGCTAGAGTACTTTAATAAATATACTTAAGGGAAAATAATTAAGAAATATTATTTTCTTATCTTAGATAACTATAAAAGTTATATATTAGTTAAGTTCTAAGAATATTATTATACGAATAATATTCTTATACTTTATATACTTATTTATTTATCTTACCTATTCTAGCCTTTAGATATAGGTTATTTTAGACCTTTAAAGAAGTTATATAATTACTAAATTAAAGATATAATATATAACTAAATTTTATATATTTCAAAGGAAGTATTTATACTAGTATTTATTTAGGTATTTAAAGCTACCTTTACTTTAGAGAATATCTAAGGAGGTTTTAGAGGAGCTAGCCTTATACCGTACGACCTAGAAAAGGTCCTATTATAGCTAGATATTCGACTACTAACTTTAATACCTAAAAGCTTGTATCTATTAACCTTTTATTTATAGATTTATAAAATACTATAGATAGCTAAAGAGGTAGTTAAATAAGTAACTCTTATTAAAAGTAGGATCGTACGATATTATAGTAGCTCTCTAACTCTAATTTTAGACTTTATAAATAGATTATAGAAAAGTACAAGTAAAATTAGATATAAACTTATACTTATTAAAGTAGAGCTTATAAGACTTTAAGCTATAAATAAAGAATTAAGCCGTCACCGTAAGATAAAAAGAAAGGTACTATAACAAGGAGGGAGTTTAAGTATAGAAGAGGTCTAAGTATTAGAGGTAGAGAAAGCAATTTAGACCTAAATTTTAATAGAGTAAGGTTAAAATAAAAGGAGGGAAAAGTATAGCGAGTTATATAATTAGCGCTATAGAGCCTACGGAGAGATTAGTTATAATAGAAGAACCTACTAGGCTAATAATATTACTTCGTACGATATAGAGGTTATAAAGGAATAGTTATTTGGAGTTCTAGTTATAGAGTTATTTGTAGTTTTATATACTAGTTATATAAAAACTATACCATTCACTTGTGTGTACCATTCGCTTGTGGCGCACGTTATTTGTAGTTAAGTAGTAGAGGTTTAGGTAGGATAGCCCATTCGCTTAGCCGGACCATCCGCTTATCATATACGTTATATAACCTGACTAATATACCTATAATAACTAGCCTTGATAGCTATTTCAGCCGCTGGCTACGGTTGTAGGATTCAAAGTATGGTATTACTATTTTCGAATGGATAGTACTTCTAGAAAGTCGATGGCTTGAGGCCGGAATAACAGAATTCGTTGTTCGATATGACAATATATCTGAACCACACAAAGATGGTTCCGTCTACCGTTTGCTTTGGTTTCTAGTTTAGGCGTACGCATCTGTCCCTGTATGATTTAGTCTAGTATTTTGTTCACTATCGGTCCTAACAGCCTAGGCTGGAGTTCATTTCTTGAGGAACTCAAACTATATACTCGAGTAAAAGTTACGAAGTAAATTTAAATGATCATGATATCTTTTGGAAGCTAGCAAGTCATTGTCATGAGACTTGTTACGTAATAATTTATAAAAGTGCTGTTTACAAGTTCCTGGGGCCTTCAAGTAAGTTAGTGTACTTCTATATTATTTTCTTTGGCTTGATTGATCTTCTATCCATATCTTTAAACTAGCAAAACGATTCTGTACGCTACGAAGCTTTCTGAAGAGACAATGAGGGACAAAGTTTAATATGACCAACTTAATGAAGGCAGCTTCTCCTTCGCCTCTTCTCTCGTTACGAACTTCTTTTCCTTATAACTAACTATTGAAATACAAAAGGCCACTTCGTGAAATCATCGTAAAATTCGTCTCCACAACTAGCCCCTATGACTGTTCTTTACAGGCATACTTCTCTAACCTTGAAGTCATTTAAAATTGTAGATATTCTATTCAATAGCTAAGCAATACTGCAGTTGATAAAGGCAGAAAAGTAAAACGACAAATAAAAATAAAGCACCGATAGTAGCTTCGCCTCTTCTTGTGCATATAAAAACTACTGTTGCTATTGTGGAGTCAGCCATGAGGGACGAGGAATAATTAGGAGGGTCGATTTACCATATTCTTTGACCGCTTGCATCGAATTTGTTCGACTCGGTAGCTTGAACAACATTGGCTCTTGTGCTGTAAAGGCTTTCGTTATATCTGTCAGTAAGAACCTCTCCAAAAACCATTGGAATACAATACCTGATTCCTTAATATCAACAGCCTCATTACTGGATTCTTCGGTGGACTCTTCATCGATTACCAAGTAGTTGTTAAACATTGAAAATCTCCTCGCGATCCCTACCTTGATACGCTCCAGCATCGAGCCTGAAAGCTCTTCGTATTGGAAGTTCTCTGCAAAACTCTGTTGCAGCTCTAACCAGGCATCCTCGAGCTTGTCGACACCACTCTTCATATCACGCATACGAGTCAAGTATACGTCGCTGTATAGACCAGCCTTGATCTCTTTCTTAATACTTTGCAATGAACTTCTCCATCGTTTCTCTACCTTACTCGCATTGATATAAGCAAACGGCTTCATGGACTCCCACTCGGCAATTGACTCTAGCGCCTCCTTCGAAGTTCCACATACCACGCGATCAAGAGCATGGAAGCCTTGCATAACATTCCAAAGTGACATGGCGGAAATGGGATGTTGCAGGAAGAAAGTCGAAAAGTCCAGATCCTCAAACCTTTCGCACTTCTCAAGTGGGACACTATGACCGTCCTTGTGTTGATTTACCCACGACTCGACTCGATTTTCCCATTCCAATCTCAATTTATCGGTAGTGTTAACGCCCAAAAGGTCGTCCCATGATTCTGATGAGGCTCGCTGCTGGGCGATAAGATTGCAATCCACTGCAGCAATACTAACCGCAATATCAACGTAGGAATGGAAGCCGACAGTTGGGGTGACCATGATGCTGACGGGTAGTTTCAAAGACTCCTTAAGTAAACAATCACAAGGGGCAATACAGTTAGAAGTCGGCGTTAATCTGCTGCTGATCCCGCGAGCACAAGTACGAAACTTATAGTTACTAGACGTCTGTGATTAGGCTTCCTATCAGCAAGTTATAGGTAAATGCCTCTAAGATTGAAATATTGAGGCTCGATGAAGTGTGTGGGTGCTCGGTGAAGTGTAGGCCTTTCACGAGGCGCTGTCCGAGGCAGTGATAGATATTATTCTTTTGGGGGGTGGGGGCGAGAAGCTGGGCGTGCGGGCTGTGCCACTCTTCTGCATAATACGACTGACTATTGCTAGTTGAGCTTCGTACTCGACGGGTTTAATACGGGCTTATCGGTTCCAGCAAGGGGGTTCAGTCAGCGGCGTTGCAACCTTTTGGACACATCTCAGCCCTGTCATCTCCGAGATTGATGGTTGGAATAAACTGCCACACACACATGATAGTGGGCTGTTTTCGCGCTTTTGTTCCAGCCATTGCCTGCCCTGCGCCGTCTCAGCTACTCTGCCCTATCCAATCAGCTGCTGCCATATCTGTTTTTGGATTATAGCGACCACACCTCGGTGAATTCTTGTGATGATGGTCTGGTTGCTTTGTGAATGCAGGCAACTACATGTGCATAGGTTGTTACAAACAATTGAGGCAGCAACTCGTTTCCAGTAACTACTCCGCCTCTAACAAGCTCCCTGTCTCGACAAGCTGTCAAGAACTTGCCTGAATGGGGGTCACCCCGTAAGCGTATCTGGAGTGTGCACAATTCAGCCTCTCATAGGATTCTTCGCCCTCATTGGAGTATGTTGGAAGCACCCTTGGATTTGTAGATCAATCTGCCTAGATTTGAACAGCAAGCAGAGTCAGTGTTACGGCTGAGTTATAATCATCAAGGCTTTCGCCATACAGTAAAATTCTGGCCAAACTCAGTGGCTCAACAAGTTCATAATATGGTTCTTCAAGGTTGGCTGACCGAGATACATGACCCATTCCATTCATAAAGCTATATTTGTCAACTCTGTTCTGCAATTAGACTCTACAACTTATTCTACATCGTCTTTTGCTTTATTCTACACATGTAATGCTGAGTACTATATGCACATCGAGAATATTACTTATGACCTTAAGATAATCTATTCTTCTTTGGCACTTTGCAAAATAGCTACTTGCATCGCTCACTAATAGACCGCATTACTGATGCTTATGTGATGTTTTCGGAGGGATGTGTGAAGGGTGATGGGGGCGGAGCCTCTGATGCAAGCCATAGCAGGGGCTAAAAAGCAATTTGTAGCTCAAAAGCCCATGTAGCCGCCATCATGCAATGCAACAATAATTAAGGCTCATGGGTGCTCCGTGCATGATGAGGGGACAGGAGATTGGGGGGACAGGAGCTGGGGGCTGCTCTGAAGCCACATTCCTATTGATAATTTCATGACGGGGAACCAGAGAGATAACTCAGCCCCAAGGCCTCACAATTTTGCACATTTCTTTGTTGCACATTTCATCATTGAATTTTTGACTAATTTAATCCCCACTTTTGCTCCCCGCAACAACTTGGGCATCCACAACATGTCAGCTTCCGATCCTGAGACACCAGAACGTAGCAATACTCCAGAGCCAACTCTGCACCGGGCTAGGACAAACCTCAACGCTCCGGGACTAGAAACAGGAGTTTTCGAACAGGGCGACAAAGCTCGACGCAATTTTCGTCGTATAGCAAATACGGCACTTAATAAAAAACCGGGGCGTAAGGAAAACACATACGCATATAAAAATATCGACTACGACCGACAAATTCGAGTCCTTAAGATATACCGCGGCAGGGTAGGCGACGCCCTCGACTGCTGTCTTTTAGCCAGTTCGTTGCTTAATACGGATGATCTGACTTATTTACCTCTCTCGGGACACATTCCATACATTGCGCTTTCATATCACTGGGGCACAGATGACGCTAAGTATAAAGTCTACTTATATGCAAGCGACGATGCCTACGCCAAGGTGAAAAGTTGGGGGCCAACAGCGCGCCATGGAGTACGCCTTGAATTAAATAGCTATATCCTCATCCAGGACAATCTGAAATCAGCTCTAGAGGCACTACGATCCGTAGACTCCGATGTGTGTGTCTGGGCCGACGCACTATGCATTAATCAATCAAATGGAGAAGAACGAACAGCTCAAGTTTCCCGTATGCACGAAGTCTACTCACAAGCCGATAGGGTATGTATTTGGCTTGGGGGTAGAAGAGACGCCGAAAATCAGAAAACATTTGATTTTCTTCGGTCAATCCTTAATCTAGAACGACTGGATGATTTTTTCAAAGGCGTTTCAAATAAGGAGCAAAAAGACCTTGAAGATTGTAAAAGGGTTATTGACCTCATGAAATCAGAATGGTTCACTCGAAGATGGATTATCCAAGAGCTTGCGTTAGCAACGGACGCTTATGTGCGATGTGGCTCTTGTGAGATGGATTGGACTGAATTTGGCGATTCAATCGCCTTGTTTATGACGAAATACGACCGTATCAGACGCGCTTTTGGTGCCCAAAGTACCACCTATTCCGGTTCTTGGGACTCCGATAGTCACTCTCTTCGTGCTTTGGATGCCAGGGCACTCGGTGCAAACTTGTTAGTCACTGCAACCAGTAATCTTTTCCGAAGATCAAATGAAGGCAAAATCCTACAGCGATTGATTAGTTTGGAAGTTTTGGTCTCTTCTATGCTACTCCCTTTCGAGGCAAAGGATCCTAAAGACACAATATTTGCCGTTCTTCATATCGCAAAGGACACTTATAAGCCTGGTTCTTCCACAGAGCATGGGCATCCGGTTCAGACCGTAATCAAAATACTTGGTCGATGCCTTATACTTATCCCAGTATTGGTGGCTACGTGGAAGTCTAGCACTTTTGCTGGAATAGTCGGTGTCCTCGTAGGGCCTACGAGGGTCAAGAACTCTACAGTCGACGTCCAACTGATAGGCAAAAGCCCAGATGACAGCAACAATCTTCTTCTCAATTCGTTCATCTCAACCTTGATCCAGGTAATCTTTCTGATTATCTGCGTCATGTCAACTGATATTGTCATCAAACGGGGCATCTTGCCGTTTATCAGTCCTCCGGCCAGTTCAAGAGGAATATCAACCAAAATTACAAAACCAATAGATAAACGCATAGAACCGAACTACGATAAATGTCTAATGGATGTTTTCTCAGACTTCATGGAGTATTGTGTTGAATACTCGAACTCATTGGACATTTTGTGCCGACACTGGGCGCCTCTACGAGAAAGGGACCCTAAGCCATCTTGGATCTTATCGGTGGAGGGACATGCCTTCGGTGGACCCAGAAACAATGTCAAGGCTAGAAGGAATGGCGATAGTTTTGTGGGAGGCTCCGAAAGAAGGCGCCACTACAGAGCATCTGGTTCTCGGACCCCGGATTGCAGGTTTGAAAAGACAAGGGCAGTTAAGGGAAATGTTACAAAACGCATCAAACAGGAGCCGGGGAGATATACAGAGCCTATTACAAAACAAAGTGAGCTTCCGGCTCGCTTTACCGGAAAATTGGAAGTCAAAGGCTTTGTTTTGGATGAAATTGACCAGTATGCGGCTGTCTTAGATGGTGTGATCAGCCGTAAAGCTCTTGAGATATGTGGATGGTCGAAGGAAAATGGCACGACGGATATCGACCAAGTATGGCGTACACTAGTTGCGGACCGAGGACCTGATGGAACCAATCCCCATAACTGGTACCGCCGAGCATGTAGATCTTGCCTGGAATGGTATAACAATCAACCGGATGATTTCTTCAATACGAGTTACCTTAAAAGCTTAAATAACACACCATCAGCGAAAATCGAATTCTTAGATCGCGTTCAACAAGTCACCTGGGGTCGAAAGGTTATACGATCCACCGGAAACACCGGAAACACGAGGAGTCGGCATTTCGTCGGTTTGGCGCCCTCTGAGGCTAGGGTTGGGGATCTTATTTCTATCTTATTTGGCTGTTCAGTGCCAGTGATTTTACGACGTCGTAAGACCGGGGGTGAGTTCACCTTCATTGGTGAATGTTATATTGACGGCGTAATGGATGGCGAAGCTATCGATGCTATGCCTAGCGGAAGCAAGGAGCAATGGTTTGGCCTGCGATGAATACTTTCCTTAAATAGTACCTACTTGAAGTATCAAAATCGCCTCGGTATTGTAATACTCTGCTTTATGTTAACATTGCATATTTTTGTGACTCAATTCTTGCCTAGTATTAAGCAGCCGTCCAGAATATGGTGATATAGGTATCATATTGGTGAAGGGTTGATTCGACCTTTTGGCTGCTCAATGTACCGGGATGGATATTATCCAGGCGCTACAAAGCTCTTTGAAGTCATAAAGATTGTTTGCTAATGTCATCTATGCATCGATATTAAGATGACAACCAAAATACTTATAATTCGGTATTTGTCACAAGATTGATTCGATATAATTTACTCAGTCTAGAAACTAACACTAGCCCCATTCAATCCCTGAGGCCTTTCAGTTACTTCAAGAGTTTCCTTGGGGGTTGTCGTGAAACCTTACGCTTGGACTCGTGTGCAGTGGGACGTGAGGGTCGCATTAAACGTGTAACTTGATGCCTCGAGGCTTCTTGGCAGCAAAAGTCCAATAGGAGGAAGCCTAAACAGGCTATCCGAGAGGGCAAGAAATCACTGTTGAGACAACGGGAGTTCCTTGCTCCTGTCTTTTCAATAATGGATTCATGTATAAGCCCGAGTTTGACTATGTTTGGTCTTTCATATGGGTAGGCGAAACTCATAAGGAAAGAACGTGCAATAAAGTTCTCGAGGTCAGAATCCACTCTTCGCATGAAAGTTTATTTCTGCCTAGGCAATTTTGCAATCGAGATGGATGAAGTACAAAGAGGCGTAGATAAAGACTGGGAAACTGAGGTAAATGACATTGGCGAGATATGAAAAAAAGAGGGAGAAAATAGAGAAACTAGAGAGGGGGGACATCTAGGAGATCTGGAAGAGCTAGGTGAGCTAAGAGGCCCTAGAAACCCCTAAAAGTAACTCTGAAGCTCTATAGGCTTTGGAACCCTGGCTTCGATTAGGGTTATATAAGCTGGGTATTTGGGAGAGGTGTGGGTGTGGTGATAGTTCAGCTGGTGGTTAACCAACAACCCTTTTTACCATCGCGGGGTTGTGTCAGCTAACAAATTTCCATCCTAACGATAGCCAGAATAAAAGTGGAGCGCATGGTTGTGGTATTACTGAACAAGGGAGCTTGCAAATTCGCGAGCCGTGCACCCACCAAACCGCTCTACGTGGTTCCGAAAACAGTAGTATTAACTATTCCACGCACTTCTTCAAAATGTAGCGTAGTGAATTAATTAGACTGGCGAGCGTTGGCAGTTGTCCATTGGAAACATCGAAGAATTGGAAAATGATGTGCTTCTAATATTCCGATAGCCCATCACCGCCCACTGCAGGGAGGCAAATTAAGTAAGGCGGTCTCAGGCTTAGCGTATTAGCAGAATTCGCCTCGGCGCAATCATGCTCGGATGCCATAAGAAATTATGGCGGCTGTGTAATGTGTTGATCTTTCAGCCTTGGAAGTCAGCCTCCTTACGTCATTTAAATTAGGCTTTTCGTGGTCTTGTTATACATGCATCTACCTTTATAGTGCTCACCGTTCGCTTCGTTGGGCATCTCTTACTCCACTCAGTTAACAGGTTACTTCTAGGTCCTTAAATCATCTGACAGGTCGTGCCTTACTATGATCACGATTATGATTTACATTCTTGTCGGCTGGTTTCTTCTAGGAGCCTTCGCCAAACCTACTCCTGCGCTGTATCTGCCGGCCCTAAATAGCAGCCGCTCAAATTCGTTTGCCGGCTCAAACAACTACTACCTCCATGGTCTTTCTTTGGAAGATCAGACCACATACATCAAGGGTCTTCAGAACGATGGAGCAAAGTTAGTACGCCTGTGGAGTAAGTATTGATGTCTATATCTCTGTTGGCCGAGTTCGTTGATCAGTCGTAATAAAATTTTCACATATAAGTTGCTTTCAGGCATAATTAGCTATGAAAATTCATCATTGAGATAGAACACCGTTCAAACACAGCACTAATCTCTTTATTTCCTAGTCACGGGAATCAAAAGCAACTGCACCAAGTCTTCAAGTACTACTGAGCTCCCAAACTACGAAACCACAATAGGAGAGTACAACACTGAACTTCTCAATGCCATTGATGATGTTCTTGTCCAATTACATGCCGCTGGAATCAAAGTTATTATTTCGCCGCATGATGCCAATCTACTGCCTCCAAATGGAACCAGCACTGGATACAATGGAATTGATATTTATGGAACGACTTATCAGTCTTCTTTCAACTTTTATACCGATGCAGTCTCGAAAGCAAACTATGATGCACGTCTCGCCAGCATCCTCAATTACGTATCTCCAAATTTCAACAAGAAGTGGGCAGTAAGTCATATACTTTTTCGGTCGGTTCTTAGATTCTAATCATTCTAATATTACCTAGGATCTTTCTGAAGTGATCATGGCATTTGACATTCAAAATGAGCCTATGATCGCATCCCCGGATTTGCTAACCGGAAACGATCCTAGCGACTGGCTTTGCAATCGAGCTACAATGATGAAGAGCATCATACAGAATTCTGGTGTGGGTATTGCAACCGGTGGTATTGGTGGCAGCCAGTACGCTGGTCACGAATATAATCTTCTCCAAAAAGCCCTGGATTGTCCCGCCATTGATATCATGTCTGTCCATGGCTACATGAGCACGCAACTACAATGGACTCCGTATATACCAGAATTGAGTGACCAGGCAGCAGCCGCTGGGAAGCTTTGCATGTTGGAAGAATGGGGAGTCACTACAGGCAGTGGGGTTGACCCTGTAGAAAAACAAGCTGCACTGTTCAATCAGTATGGAATACCTTGGGTAAGTGTCATATTCCGTACATATCTCAAATGTACACCGCTGATTACAAGATTCTTAGCTGTATTGGATGGTGATTTTAGGAAAGTCTGTCGATCAAAGCTGTGAAGCTAGTGATAGTGCCTGCTGCCATTCAGGGTTATCTACGGATCCTCTATATGATTTTGAGATTAGTCTCACGAGTTCGAGAGCAGATTTTGATATGTTGTTTCATAATTCCAGTAGCGTCGCCGCATATCAAGACTGGTCAAAGTACATTGTATTCTAGAAAAGGAGACCATATCTAGCTTAAAATAGAAGGGTAGAAGTAGAAGTCTTACAATAATATCAATAGTAACGATACTCTTGATTGTTGAGAGATTGGACAGACTGTTTTTGATGTGGTAGATCTTTCGTAATGTTATTGTCTGTATCATCAGAGACATACCATGTTTCTACTGTGGTCAAACTCCATATCAACATTTTTTGCCTCTTTAATTCTATTGGTGGTCATCTGAAGGGAATGTGTTATTGACAAGATACGCCCTCCTCCTTTGCAATAAGTATATAGAATGTCAATACGATGCCGCAGATCAGCGAGATTCAGGAACAAATAAAGACTACAGTAGGAAATATACGCAGGAGATTTGCATGGGTATGCTATTGCACAAAAAGGGCCAGGATTCTAATGTATTCTCGCCCCTTTAGCTCGATTTTCTCGTTTCCTCCAGGGTGATTACGTCAGCCCCCCGCCGATAGAGCCCCTTGCTCCTGTTGAGTATGCTTCCGAATTAAAACCGGCTTTGGAAACCAAGAGCGCTGTGACAACATCACTTGCTTTCCCCAAAGTATACTGTGAATAATCCGAATAATGTGACTGACAGTTTTCTTTTGGTATTATTTCTACCAGTAAAAGCACAAGTACAACATCACAGAAGAGACATAGTGACTGTGCTCGTCAAGTCGCAGATGATGTAACCACCTATGCGTTTGCAAATACGATATCTTTCAAAAACCGCGTCCTTCCAAATATTTCAACGATATATTTGCCTCCTTTCTAAATACAGACACACATACACATTATAAGACTGGGTTTTCAGGGGTAATCGGAACGAGTTAGAGCCAAGCCTCCACGTGAGCCTCCATTTGAGCCCTCAAGTGAGTATATAAATGTGATCCTGAGTAGCCTAAGGTATTGAATGCCTTGGACCGGAGTGTTAGTAGGAAAATAAGGCTATTCAGAAGTCTGTGAGGTCGGAAAGCCAGCAGATACGTATGCGTGCACATATTGGATGAACTATTCAACACTTATTAACATACAGCCCTTATTACCACATCTATCAACTAACTCCGAGTCGCAAATTAACCAAGATTTAAAAGATTCATAAGCAGTCAATCTCATGTCCTTGCAACGATTGCAACGAAAAGTAAACAAAAGCCATCCCTATAGCTATGAAGGTCAGGGATGGGGATTCTGCGTTTGCTGTAGAACCTTGAGTAGTTCCGGGTGGCGTAGCGGTTATTGTGCTGGTTGGGGTTGGCGCAGAAGACGAACCCGCAGGGCTGGCTTGCGAAGAGCCTGATGTCGAAGGGGAAGAGGTAGGAACTATATCATAAGTTAGCCCAGTCTTTTGATTTAAAACTAACATAGAAGGCTAAAGCTCGCACTAAATAAAACATCATTCCATACCAGAGCCGTTCAATCCAGCCGTAGCAGTAGCAGCAGCATTTGCCCCAAGCAAACAATAGCTGTGGAAAACATCCGCCGCGCTGGAAGCATCGGTAGTGTCACCAGAGCAATTCTGAGCCACCTTTGAATAGATAATGCTGTTGAACCTTGACGACTGGCTAGAGCAGAAGCAACTGTACGAGGTATACTTCTGGCCATCACCACAACCCGACACCATGCCCCTTACAATGGAACTTAGAGGCTCGACAGCGCATGTGGGCAAGTCTGAGTACGCGGGGACTTTGTCGATGTAATATGTGGTTGGAGAACTTGCCTGTACGCTGCTGATGTACAGGAGGGGAACAATGAAATTGATAATGAAATGCATTGAGTGAGTGTCGCTGTGGAATAATACAGGGAGTATTGGACAGTTCTGATAGCTATATGAAGGATAACAAACCCGAAGGTTGGAAAGTGATCAAATCTGCAATGCTGGGTGGTGGGCTTCGTCTTCTAGAAGGTGCGGAGGGCGAGGTGATGTGGTAGACGCCACCAGCCAGTATGAATCCCTGGCTGTGGTCGGTCGTGTTATCATATGCCTAGAGCAAGGCCGTACCATTTGCAAAGAATAATAATGAAACCGATCAGCACAAGCAAGGGCCCGATTTTGATTGCGGGGATGAGCCATCTGACTCTTTAACCAGGTTTTAGATTGATATGTGTAACCATTCTGATCAGGCTAGCTTCAGCTGCCTTTATGCCATGCACACACGAGAAATGAAGACGAGCTGATCCCCCCTCACACAAATCATAGCGTAAAAGTTCGAGCTTTAATCTCTGCGAAAGCCAAGCATGGATGATACTCACAGAAGCTTGAGTTCATGGCGTCGCATTGGATGAACGAGTATTGCCTCCTTTTGCATGCATAAGCATGGTGTCCTTGGAGGGAGGAGGGGCGGGAAAGAAAAGGGGAGCCCAAATGAACGTGCAGCGGGAAACAACTCGCTGGTGCTGCCCGTGGATTGGAGCCTCATCTGTCTGATGGCAAATGAGGGAGGTCGATGTCTCAGTTCGTCCGACCTCCACTAAGGAACATCTCCGCGTGGGAGGCCACCTTCCAGTGCCTGCCCGGGGAGATGCATAGGTTAGTTAGGTCACTGCCGAGAGCCCATTCGCCAAGGCTAACGGCACACATGCAGTCATCACCATTTACTCTTGTAGCCTACAAACTGCCCCCAGTACTGCAGGAGAAAGGAGGTTTTCATTGTTCAAGTAGCAATTTGATCGTGAATGGCAATCCTTACCGTCGCTCGTGTCCTGCGGGTGAGGCTCCGGCAAGATCTCCACTACTAACGTTACAGCCGTATGGCTAAGCCCCCTACCTGATTCCAACATCACCTCTATCTACAACACTCTGCGAAAAATTGAACCCTTGCTCAGCCTTGTATACCAGGTGCCCATGCTCCATCCCAGCCACCTTCGCCTACGGCTAATGACTTGCGTATTCTATGACAGTAGCTCCGCCCCATCTTGAAGGGTTGTATGCACAAGGCACCGCAAAAAGGAATGGACACATCTTGATGCGGGAGGATTTACTCTAGTACAGGCCAACCAGAAGTACGAAAAGCAATGGAAAAGGAAAAAGAAAAAACGTAAGCACAGCCTCACAACCACCTGCCCTGAACAGTATAGTAGGAGATAACGGAAAATTGACTTTCAACGGTACCGTGCGGCGTTCGCTGCGACATAGGTCTGTCTAGCCCACCCAAACCAGCGTCGATCCTTTTATCTGACTTGCGACAGTGTTCGATCCATTGATTTGGGGAAAGAGGGGAAGTGCAAGAGTGCCAAGTGCTTTGAGTGTGCATGCCTTTGTATCTTATACCACATTATGGTAGACTCGGAATAAGCTTCTTTCAACACCTGTAGTGCTAATATAAGAAAGATGGGTTGGTTATATATGGAGTGAAACATCCTCTGCTGTTTTCACCTTGTATGATCCAACATAACAGATACAGACATTAAGGAATATCCGCCGCCCTGCATCCTCAGCCTTCGTAATACGACGAGTCAATCAGCGAAGCTTCAGATTCCAAGCTACTCGTAATCGCCCTCAGCTGCTGCGCAGACTCAAAATCTGCGGCTACTAAGAATTTCTTCTACGCATCGATTTGCATACCCTGCAATGCCGTCCCAATCACCAGCTCCACCGCCTACAGCCAAACAACCGAGTACTCCAACACCCCGAACCTGTACGGCGCAAGCTCCATGGCGACACATGAGATGGCCCTCTCAGTTTACAGTTGCTGCAGTTTGCGCTGGTGCTCTCGCCATATTCCTCGTAATTATGGCTATCGTCGCTAGGTTTCCCAGTCCGATAGCACGGAATTGTTTTGGAGGTTTGAGCTTGGCGCTCTATGTGATTCCTTTGGTACTTGGCGTCCAAATGATGATAGCTGAGACAAGATCATGGTTAAGTAAGTGTACACCACGATTCACTACGTCTTGAACACTGTCTCATCTCATAGGCAAAAAGGAAATTACAAAAACGGCCAACCTCCGCAACACAGTATTAACGGTAAACATCACGATTCCTCTTATGGTTGGCGCATATATATGGATGTGGTATCCGGGTCAAAGGCAGTTCAAAGAATTCGTTAATAGAGATACTGTTGTGAGTACGTCTCGACAAACCTGATAACAAGCTAATAAGTGCAGAGTGCTATGAAGTTCCCTGCCGTTGCCGTCTTCCAGAGACTGGACTTTACCGGGCAAGCAAATCTCTTGGGCACCGGATCTAAATGTTTTCTGGGCTGGTATATTTATTCAGGACCAAACTGCTCATCACTTACGGCCAATGAGATGACAATGGAAAGCAAGTGTGACTGTAAAGAGGACTGGTCTACAAACATCCCTGAAGGCTTTGTGTGGTACAATACCAGCTTTCGCTACCTGTTATTCCAGCCGACCGAAGATCTAATCAGCCCACAGCCCACATATTTGATGATGCTGCAAGTGTTCTTCAACTGTAAGTTCGGAAGCGGTGCTCATAATTGACGGCAATTTGCATGAAATGTAATGAGGCTAATTACATCAGACAACTTGACACAAGCCACCATTGACAGTGGCTTTGGGCCGCAACCTAGTCTAAGTATTGCAGTATTTGATCCTGACCTTACTCTGGAAGAGGCAATGCGCAATGGCTACACCAGTCTTGTTGATATCAATGCAAATGCCGCCACATCTATTAATCTCGACATCGTGCGGCGGCAGAATACCCCAGGAGCAGACGCAAATTACGACTACAGCAATTTGGTCATATCATCCGTGCCGGCATTAGATCTCGTTTGCAACACAGCGACTGAAGGCAGCTGGCCCTGCGTGACCATCATCAAGGCAAGGCACAAAGAAACTGCTAGCTGGGAGATGTGCACTGATTTCGGTATAGCTACGTTTCCCGACCTTTCAGCGGACGAATATCATGCTAATGAGGGATATGGAATGGACGGTATGTATCCCAGCATGACAGCACATGGACTTCCAATTGATTTTGTCTGCAGGATGTTGCCCAAATGGTCGGTTCTTACTATTCATTTGTGCAGTTTGCAAGCTGGATCATTTCAGGCCTAGCAGTTGCAAGTGGCTAGAGTTCCATTTCGGCGTTAATTTTGTATCCATATTCGAGCCCTACTGTAATAATAGTTATTCTTCTTACACAGTACACCGTTGATACCTAGGGTTTTGTGAAAATAACTTCGTATAAGTTAGCATATAGGAAACCAAGATATCTCCTAAGACCAATCCACACCTTTGCACCTATGTGTCGAATGCTAACCAGCACAGGCATAACATCGACTTTCACAGACTTCCAGCCACTCTCAAAGACGCCATCATCACTACTGGAGCACCAGGAGTTTGTTATCTTTTGACTGACTCTATCTGCATTACCCAGGCTCAATTGGTGACTCCAACGTGAAACCGAAGCTAATGGAAATTTTTTTCAGTTCTTTACTGCCAGCAGCACCAGGGACAAATGCGGTGGTTGTCTCACGCGAAAAATGCCGCAGAGGGAGTACTTGGCCATTCGTCGATCAAATAACGAGCTATTTCCATATTTGTGAGCACAAGGATGAATTTAACGGGGATTCTCTTGAGAGAGGGCTATATAAGGGAGCCTGGTTCCGGCAGGAACGAGCGATAGGATTGTGAGGGTTTGCAGTTTGATATTTGCACGTTTTGTTGTCTTTCTAGTTCATGGGAAGTAAAATTACGGAAATACTCATTACATCTCAGAACCCATGAATCGGGGCCATCTCAAGCAAAGGAGCACTAGGTATTGATAGCGACAGACTGTTGAGATGCTCAGCGCAACCTCGCTGGCCATTGTCAAGAGCAAGTCTTTTGGCCTTCTCGATCATCTCAAGCGTGAAGCCTGCTCCAGCACTCGCGTTCCACAAAACTCTGATCATTTCCACACAGCCGTGCTCTGCTGCCCCCTCGAGTGCCGTTCGTCCTCCTACCTTGGCGGGGGCTGCATGGACCAAGGCACCGCGACTCAAAAGTAATTCGGCAATTCTGATGCTCCCACTGATGGCGGCCAGTTGTAGTGCAGTTGCTCCATCTCGTTGCGCTGGCTCTTCATTGACGCCTGCTCCATGTTCTAGCAGAAGCTTGACCATCTTGAAACTTCCAACCTCGCAGGCTCGTTGTAGAGGAGTGCGTTTCAGCCCCCGTCGCGCCGGCCTGTGTATGTCTGCACCCTTCGCCAAAAGAAGCTCCACTATATACTCGCTCCTGCTCTCAACGGCAACAAGTAATGCCGTCTTTGAATAGATGCGCTTTAATCTGACATACTCTCCCGGTCTCAGAACGATACTGTTTGGATCTCCATGATTTAGCAATTCGCGAATTATGGGCGACCTTTCATCCGCACGCTTTACGTGCCTGATAACAAAGCCCAATGCAGTCAACTCGCACTCTCCTTGTTCGCAAAAGCCATTCACATCAAATTTTGCGGCAAGCATTCTGGTGAGCAGCGTGATGTCACCTATCTTAACAGCTAGAATCAGCGGAGCTCCACCAAACGAAAGCTTTCCACTGGGATATTTCGAGGAAAATGCTCGGAGAAGCATATCGAAAAGCTCCCCATGCCACTTGATGACGGAACAAAAGGCGTCTTCATCGGCCGGGTCGGCGCCACAGGAGATCAGGAACTGGATCATATCGTCATCCTCATTTTCTATTGCCCGGGTCAAAGGAGTAACCGTGCGGACAGCTGTTACGATTGGTGAAGCTTTTGCACTTGGTGAAGCACCTCGTTCGAGAAGCAGCTTTACCAGACCCTTGTTTCTTGACCCCACTGCTGCTGTCAATGCTGTAATGTTCTGGCCACCATTAATATTTGCTCCCATGTTGATTAGATCTTCGATGACGGGTATGTCACCCCACAGTCCAGCATACTCCATCACTCTTGACTCCATCGCTCTTGACTCCATCACTCTTGATTCATGTCGGATATTGACACCGATCTCTAATATTGCATCCACAATTGCTTTGTTCTGTCTTTGTAACGCCTCGACTAACGGCGAAAAAAGATGCAAACCATGCATAAACTCAGGCGTGGGTTCATACGTGGGTTCAACGCTACTGACAGGAGCTCCAATACCAAGAAGCACTAAAGCAGCTTCAGTTCTGTCCTTGCGAATCGCCACGATGAGGGCAAGCCATAAGTGAATCCCACGCTTTTTGGGAAACTGTTGCAATAGCTTCGTCATGTACTCGCAATTCCCGATTTCAGCTGCTGCAATTATCGTGGCCTCGAAATGTCTCGTCTGGTCCATGTGAGACAATGCTCCTAGCCTTTCGAATTCATGAACAAGGTCCATGTCTTGCGAGCGAACAGCTTCTGCCAAAGGCGTGGTGGGAAGTGGTTTTGGTATATGGTATTCATCTGCTTGTATTTCATCCAGATAACATGTTGGTCCGCCCAAGCTGGCACCGTGAAGGTAAAAGATATCAATCAACTGACGACTACCGCTCCTGACAGCACCCGTCAGCCCTCCGGTCTTCATGGTAGTGTGCGGCAGAAGGAGCTCAACAAGGTTGACATTCGCCTTCCTTGCACCACTGCAAAGAGTCTCTTCCATCAACTTTTGGTGGTCCTGCAAGCAGCGGTAACAGTTTTCTGACTGGCAATACTCGAAGATTCGTTTGATGAAAGACGTTGCGAGATCGTTTTCCAAGTACTCAGCAATCTCTGCCAGCTTTTCCTTTACCAGCATATCCGCTAACGGTCTTTTCCTGCTCTGAAAGAAGTCTCTGTGGCGGGCTGGTGAAAATCGTGAAAACAGCTCTTGAAGAATGTCCGTTTGTCCCCACCGAACGACGACCATGATGAGGTCTACCCGCACTTCTGCATTACCATCAAGGATAGTCTTCACAAGAGTCATGTCAACTGCTTCGGAATCGCCCCATTTATGGACTGCTAACTCTAGCGCCCCACATTCACTACTATCTCTTTGAGCGTACGTCTTGTTGACGTCTGCTTTGGCTGCGAGAAGTGTCTTCACCATGCCAAGGTGGCGATGCTTGGCCGCAAGTTCGATTGGAGTGTACGATCTGTCGTCATCATAAATCTTACAGACAATCCCATTCGGATCGATCGCGTTCTGTGAGTCGCAGGTGGCCTGTAGGATAGCTTTGACAGCCTCCTCATCGCAAGCTTCAACAGCTGCTCGGAACAAGTTGTCTACAAGGCATTTCGCCTGGGCAGATGGGCATATCCAGAGACATTCCATGATGCGAGAGCTTAAGTGATTCTGCTTCTGCAGCATTTTGAATATAGCGCCGTCTGGGAGATCTCTAAGGCCGGCAAACCCGTTGGCGATGGAGTATAGGAGCATGTTATAGAATGATGAGTCTGAATTGGCATTCTCGGCAACAATTTCCCCTGTTACCTCAAAATCGTCTTGTGGAATACTCTCATGTAATAGTGACTGCAAACTGTCCAGTACATCATTGCAGTCAGAATAATTATATATCTTTCTAGATATGGAATTGCGGTCCAAATCTCAATGGCATCGTCGAGAAGTGATTGTACAAGACTCATCGGAGAGGCATGCAAGGGATTATCTAGCGTAGCATCTCGGGCGCTAGATCGGGGATATCGTATAGAAGGAGATTCAGAATGACTACTCCACGTTGGCGTGGCTAAAACAGTTGTCCGAAATCGGGAGAGTGTTAACTCTCGGTCCCAATATTGCAATGTATAGGGATCTTCTAAGGTGGAAGATTCCAGCCAGTTACCAAGAGACTCCCCGGACAGCTCGAAGTCGAGGGAAAGATGTGGATTATAGCCACTAAACCTAGGAGATCCAAATGGTTGCCGTTGATAATTAAAGGTAGAAAATGGCTGACATTGGTTCATGTGCTGCAATGGTGGTGAGCTCTCCTGTCCCCAAACGGGATGTCCATCCGAGGCTGTATTGCGAAACTGCGACAAAGCTTCGAGTCCTAACGGATGGAGAGCATTATAATTTGGGACTGACTCCTCCGCTTCCAACTCCAAGATCGCAAGGTCGTTGGCTGATGGAGGTGAATTGACACGCACAAGCCTATTTTCGCTTGTATACCTTGACCATTCACCATCCACTCCCTGAGTCTCAATGACAAGACTGTCGGGACGAGGCAAGGCATGCTCTTACAGGCCATTAGCATATAGTCCAGAAACGTATCAGAAACATACCAGCAGAAGTACTTTTGATCAGATGCTCATGTCCAAGAAAGGCGTGTCGCTTAGATCTCTGGAGTCGTTCCTTGCTTAGAACTTCGCCGGAAAGCTTAACCCGAGCTTCGATTCCCAGGGCAAGCAGCTCGTCAAGCTTGGTATGGACTGCTCTCCATTCTCCTTTCTTGAGTCTCTTGGGCCGCTCAAGAGACCTAACATATGCGTCAAGCTGGTTACGGCTATAGAGGGTTAGCTTCTGCAGGCTCGATCATCATGATTCGCATTCCCACCTGGCTATGAAGCTATGCTCTGTTTCTAGAATACTCTGCACGCTTTCACCTTTGTCACTTTTGCACAAAGGCAAATTGCGAACATGGTAGAGATCGAGAATGGTGTCTTTGTGCGCATCCCATTCCTGCTTCGAAATTTTCTTTGCCACTGGGACCATTTTGATGACGACAGAAATGTCCAATAGCAAATAAAGAGAATGTGAAAAGAACCTCAGCTAGGGACAGGACATTATGAGGACCAGGTCGGGGTGAAGATGGGAATATTTCAACTTTTGCCAAACTCAGGTTGTGGCAGCTGGCCAGATTATGTCAGGCAAGGTTTTGGCAGTGGGATTCTGTCAAGTCAGGCTTTGTCAGGTCTTGGCTGGTCAGACTCTGTCAACTCAGGTTTTGTCGAGTCGGATTTTGTCGAGGAGCAAGGCTGTGAAGCCAAGTTTTGTCAGAATCATTTCCCATTCCCATCATTGGTGCCACGCAGTTCGACATGCATGCATTATCACCAACGTCAACCGGGCGAAGCCTTGCGTAACAAAACGCCACCAGCACAACCTGCTCGCGGCGGATGAGTAGTTCCGCAGCACACTGCATTTTACAGAGAGTGGCTGCTTTTTGTTTTCTCTTCTGGGGGTCTGGTTCTGGCAATGCAGGACAGCATACGTCGCAGATCGGAGGCTAGGGAATTCTTCAGGCAGTGTAAAGCGAGCACGCGAGGTTCACATCGAGACTAATAAGCGCACCAGTAATGAACAAGTCTATTTCTTCAATAATTCAGCCTTGTTTGGAAAAGGTCACAGCTACAACGGCTCAAGGTTCCCGACTTGCCGATGGCCATATTGCTATTGTGACACAACTTGTTGACATTATGAGAATCTGAGCGTGAGCGTCACGTGGATCTCCATCACAGCTCTGTCGTTTCACATCGTATCTCTGAGGTATATAATGGCTGATAGAGAGCGACTCTTCGTTATACTGACCTATTGCTGGGATAATATGGGCCACATAGCGTATAATTATATATTCTAGGGCACACTATCAGGTGGTAGAATAACAGTCCGTGAATATGTACCAAAACACCAAAAACAAAGCCTGAGCAAATGCTCGTATATGCAGCAGCATGTGATACGATAGTTTGAAAATTGCAATTCAATGTAAGTATCAATAGTCTATTGTGCTCTATGGAGAATAACCGCCCGTGCCTAGTCTTGGCAGACAAAATTTGAAGATTTTGACACCACAGGTTATGACAGCCTGGAACATCAAGATTCTAGTTGTCAAAATCTGAAGGTATTGATACCAAAGATTATGGCATTTTGGAAGTACAACAAAAAGACGACAAAACATCAGTTGACATAATATGAGTTGACTTGCTATAAAACATGGCTCCTACAGCAGACATCAGAAGCATTAGACTCAAGGTCCCAGAGATTCGAGCACCGTACTTGAATCAGTATACCACTTGATACTCTACTACCCACGTACGCATCCGCCGCCATCCACTCACTCAATCACCCAACTAAGTCTGCAGGACCATCCATCAAACCACAGTCCACCATGGCCGGCACGGACACTTCCAAAAACGGCGGACGCGATAAGTATAGCCAACTCCCCATCACCCATTGGGCAGAGCACAGCAACTAATCCCGATACCATCCAGGACATCCGCGATGATGCAAGACTATCTGTACTCGGAAGCAAGTATCTCGGAGCGCATTGCAATGGGTGGTGGCGCTGGTGCTTCCCAAGCGACGCGCAACAACGTCACGAAAGCTTCGAAAAAGAAGGCGAGCAGGGCCGTGAAGGACTTTGATGCAAACTGGGAGAGGGCAGCGAAGAAGTAAGGGTATTAGTGGACGTCTGGTCACACCCCGTTTATACAAGACTTGGGGCCCCGATTTGGGGGGTGTCTGTGAGAGTTGTTCAGGCGGGGTGTTATAAGCTGTAATCCAAAACTATTACTTGGAGAGCTAGTTACATTGTCTTTTCGTACTGTGCTATTCACGGAATATAGTTAGACCACCTCGTTCTCGCTCAACCGGTACACGTGAAAACTCCTCTCCCAGAATCCCTGGAATCTCCAGAATCTCCAAATTCCCTAGCATTATCGAGACCTCCAGGATTGCCGTGACATAGTCTATCTGGTCTGTACTTCTTCAATACGAATCGTATCGGACTCCTGTGCGCGGATGTTGATTCTCTGATAAAACTCGTTAGTGGGTTCACCTTGATCCATTCCTTGCGAGTCCCTAGAATAGGTTGTCGATTTCCGATTTGTGTTACGTCGAATATGGTTTCTCCGTACGTCTATAAAGCGTGATCATGGTTATTTGGTCCGTAACTAGATCGACGTTCTATCCTCGGTACTTGATATCAGTTCTATCAACTATACCCAATTAGCATAGGTCTTTTCTTGATAGGGGTTCGTACAGCAAGACTATCTCCGGGGTAACGAAGTTCCCGGTCGACCCTAAGGCACTCAAAGCTTCATGGATTTTCCGTTTAGTAGTACAGTCACCATGATTTGGCTACTACCTCCCATAGCACACAACTTGCACCTTGGGTAACCTTTCCGAATTGGCTTTCCTGGTCAAGATATTTATCCATCTCCTAGAATCATTATCCTCAATTTGTGCCACTTCGTAGATATATCCTTCTTTGAGGGACATAGTATTATTTGTATATACTATTCCCTTGTACTGCCCTTGTTTGCCTGCGACGTATACCCGGTGGCATCGTGATAGGCGTTTCCGTCTTAACACCTATTTTGCACCCTCTCTAGGTGTGATTCCCTAGTCTGGGAGGTCATCCTCTTCTTCGGGTATGTACTGTACGTATAACTTGGATCCCGAAAGTCTTCTCTACCTGATACGTTACAGCGTTCGATTTATGACCTAGTACTTTTTGTCGTAGGTTGGTCCTCTACCTTTACGAATCCTGTTTCGAAATTAATTTTGGTGTCTAGGGTCTAGAGACTCGTTCGTGTTTGTCCCGATCATGGAGTCTCTCAATATGCTAGGCGGCCCTCTATGCTACTACCAATTGAAGTCTGCTTTATGCTATCCAAAGAGCAACTATAGGTAATAATCTTGCTCGAATCAATTTCACGTTTGCAAGTTTTAGATTACTGGATTGTTGGTACTACGAACGCGCACCGAATCCAGAACGCGGACGAGCCCGTTCGGGTTGGGGGTCATCAACGTGGGTATGTGCGATGCAAGTCTACGTGGAGTGGCACATGTTACGGCAAGATTCAGCTCGTCTTTGGCGGATGCTACGCAACGCTCATTGGTAGAAAGAGCGGGGAGCCATTCGTTTGGCGAGGTTAAACGCCTGAATTCCAAGGTCGAAGATGGCAGATGCTGCATTGTATTGGGTCTTCCACCTCTCCATTTCAAGCTGACACGGCAGAGTGCATCATTTCATGTACATAGCATCCAATCACGGGACTTTGATCCATAAGATACCAGGGAGCGCATTCACTCATGTCTCATGTGAGGAGGCGTTTTCTATTTCGGTATGCACGCCCGACTTGAGTGAGTGCTTTTGCTGTCAGCTGATAAGGTATCTGTGTTTAGCTATTAGCCAGCCTTCCCCAACTCTGGAAAGCTTTGAAAACTCGACCATCCGACATACGACACCATCCTGACTCCGCCTTGTGAGATTGATTTGCAGAGGAATTACTCAACATGTAAGTTATAGTCTCTGGATTGTCATGATACGGACGTAATGGGTCTGATACTCAAATGAACAGAGCTGTGCGTAATTGCAACGAAAAATGAGTCGTCGCACGGAACCCTTATCCTTCACTCATAGAGACTACACAGTCGGTTGGATTTGCGCCTTGCAGAAGGAATTGACTGCTGCTCGGTGCATGCTAGATGAACGCCACGATGAAGACAACCCACTACCGCAAGCTGAAGCAGACAAAAATATCTACTCCCGTGGCACAATCCGTGGTCATAATGTGGTCATAGCCTGCTCAGGCGCCGGCATAACATCTGCGGCTGTAGCTGCAATCCATATGCTACATACCTACCCTAAAATCCGATTTGGCCTCCTTGTAGGGATCGCAGGTGGGGCGCCACGTGGAAAAGACCATGATATTCGCCTTGGTGATATTGTCATCAGCATGCCAACAAAGGACCATGGAGGTGTGGTTCAAGTTGACTATGGAACACAAACCGGGGAAGGCTTCACGGGATTTAAGATCACCGGGCAGCTCAACAAGCCTCCACGACTGTTAATCAACGCCGTTCATAAATTGCAGTCAAACCATGAGACTGAGGAGCCTAAGCTCCAGAAATATATCTCTCCCGATGCACTGAAAGAGAAGTATCCACGGCTACCAACAAAATATTATTCGAACGGCTGGGACGATGTCCTGTTCAAGGCAGACTATCAACATCAAGAAAGCTCCGACAGTACATGTGCCAAGTGCGAAAAGGAAAACGTTAAATTTAGAGAGGAGAGGATTATCCAGAGCTCGACTGAAACCATCGACAAGTCGCCCAAGCTGCACTACGGCAATATTGCCTCGGCCAACCGAGTTATGAGATATGCCAAAGCCCGGGACGAGTATGCGAAAGCCTACGACATTTTGTGTTTTGAGGAAGAAGCAGCTGGTCTTGCCGACGATTTCCCTTGCATCGTCGTCCGAGGGATTTGCGATTATGCAGACTCGCACAAGAACAAAGAGTGGCAGGAGTATGCGGCTTTAGCAGCAGCTGCGTATGGGAAGGAACTTCTTTCTGTCATTCCGGTGTCTTCGGTAAAGGAAATGAAAGCGTTTAAGCCAAGTAAGTAAGGTTTCAAAGTTATTTTTGGCGATGGTTTAATGTTGAAGCCAAGTCATTCTGTGGTTTTACGTCGGGCTATATCACTTGTACCTAAATTGATAGTCTGGTAGTGGTAGTTTTATTCATTCTAACCTCGCTCTTTGATTGTGAAGTTCAAATTTGCTGACCTTATAGCACCTCACTATATTCCCTTCCAAAAAAACCACCACTTCTTTGGGCGAGACGCTCAGCTCAAGGAACTCCAATCAAAGCTTTTGCTACCCGATAAGCCTTTAGATTACTGCCCACAAGCTGCTATCTGCGGCCTTGGAGGCATGGGGAAAACAGCCATCGCTATCGAGTTTGCATATCAGACAAAGAAGCAACAGCCACAACGATCTATATTCTGGGTAGCAGCAATCAACCGTGAAGCATTCGAACAATCATACCGAGAGATTGGGAAGTGCCTCGAAATTCCAGGGATAGAGGATGAGAAGTCAGACGTCAAGAAGCTGGTTCAAGCTGAACTCAGTAGAGAAGGCTTTGGTGAATGGCTTTTAATTGTCGACAACGCCGACGACGTTGATCTACTCTCCAAGACCCATGATGAGAGTACTGGAGCACGTCCGTTACTCAATCACCTCCCAACTAGTGTGAAGGGTTCTATACTATTCACTACCCGTAATAGGAAAGCTGTTTCAGACCGAGTTCGAGGTGATATTATAGACGTGACGGAACCCGCGCCAGCGGAAGCACAGCACGTTCTAGGAAACTACTTGTCTCAGAAGGACCTACTGAAAGACGAGGCAAAAGTTATGAGACTTTTAGACCTACTTACCTACCTTCCTCTCGCAATCGTCCAAGCGGCGGCGTTTCTGGAGCAGAATAAAGATACTTCAATCGCCAAGTATATTGATCACTTCGAGGATACGAACGAAGAGACGATTAAGCTTCTAAGCAAGGATTTCGAGGATCAATACCGGTATAAAGAGAAGGAGATGAAGAATCCAGTTGCGACGACATGGCTTATATCTCTCGAACATATTACGCGAGATAACGCTCTCGCGAAAGACTACCTGTCCTTCATGGCATGTCTCCTCCGTGAAAAGATTCCAACATCGCTGTTAGTGGAGGAAGGTTGCAAACTAAAGTTGAATGATACTGAAGCGCTTGGCACGTTGACGGGGTACGCTTTTATCTCGAAACGGCAAGAGGAAAATAATAATCCAAAGTCACGGCAAAAGGAGAACGGCCATGAAGAGTTTTATGACGTACATCGGCTTGTTCACGTAGTGACTCGAAATTGGTTGAAGGCACAAGGTGTCTTATCCGACTGGACTGATCGGGCTTTGAGTCGTTTAGTATCCCTTATTCCTAGCGGTGGTCATGAAGAGTGGGAGACCTGGATAACATATCTCCCTCATGGACTCCAAGTCGCTCGTTCAAATGATCTCTCAGCGGATGGCAATCAGGAAATACACATCTTACTAGACAGGATAGGAGATTGCCAGTCGAGTATTGGACAGTACACCGCTGCGGTAGAGACACACCGACAAGTCCTAGAATTGAGGACAGAAGCGATGGGGACAGAGCATGAAGATACAATAACAAGTATGAATTCAATAGGATCAAATTTATTATATCAAGGACAGTACGCCGAGGCCGAGAGTATGAACAAAGAGATATTAGCCTTGAGTGAGAAGGTGTTAGGGAAGGAGCACCCTGAGACGCTAACGAGTATGGACAACCTTGGCTTAGCCCTTAGTTACCAGAGGAAGTACGCCGAGGCCGAGAGCATGCACCGAGAGACGTTGGCCTTAACAGAGAAGGTACTAGGGAAGGAGCACCCTTA
>PDLN01000022.1:622066-666336 GCA_003369635.1 Coleophoma crateriformis
GACAACCTTGGCTTAGCCCTTAGCAACCAGGGGAAGTACGCTGAGGCCGAGAGCATGTACCGAGAGACGTTGGCCTTGAAAGTAAAGGTATTAGGGAAGGAGCACCCTCATACGCGGATGAGCATGGATGATCTTAGATTAACCTCAGAATTATACCAGATGGTGGGAGACTTACAGGAACCACGAGAATTAGGCAGGAATCTACCAAGGAACAATGAAAAAGACTTCCAGGTAGGAAAAAGACTTCGACCAAAGACACTACCTATTCTTCCAGGACAGTCTCGTCGTTCTTGTCCACTTCCAAATCCAAAGCCATGGCATCTCAGCCAGTCACAGCAACAAATACCTCCAAAGAAACCTTACAAACCGTCTCATCTTCAACAAAAGACATCACCTGCTCACTTAGGGACGTCTCCCCGCTCTCCTTCACTTCCAAATCTAAAGACCTTGCATCTCAGGCCGTCAAAAGAACAAATACCTCCAAAGAAACCTTACAAACCGTCTCATCTTCAACAAAAGACATCACCTGCTCTCTTGGGGCAGTTTCCCGGCTATCCTCCGCTTCCAAACCCCAAACCATCGTATCTTAGCTAGTAAAAAGAACACATACCGATATAAAAATCTTCTACGCAGCCTTAAAGGAACCAAATGTGTATTTCTTTATGTAGAAATTCTGAATTTGCAACTTCTATATCTTTGTTATAGAGAAACCCAAGTTTTATTCTTGTAAAATTACGATCTAATCTTAAGTCACGTGTCCAAAAGAGATCTTCAAAGGGATTTTGGTAGATAGTTTTGCAAGTAATTTGAAAGGATAAATTATTATGGTCACTAGTCTTAATTAGGACAAATATTAGGCAGGTATTAATGCCGTGATCCTATCACCATTCAATCAGTCTACATAGATCGACCTTAGCTTCCGTAACGTCCGGTTGATACTGTCAACAAAATTAGCTGTAAACGTATACAATCCTGAATATTTCCTGGATCTGTATAAATCACGCTCTGATCATGGTACGGACGTATTTGACGCGTAAAGTACGGAACTCTGGTTGTGGTCGATTAAAATTTGCAACCCATTTTCTCCAACCGCTGCCGCGGCGTTGTGGTCGCAAAGGAGCTGCTTTACTATCTCGTCAATGCCATCTTTTATACGGAGATTATTTAAATTATATTAGCTTGAGAACGTTGGCCTTTCCGACGACATGTTACGGTCGTACGAGTGATCTTACATATCTTTGCAGGTCGATTCGCAGGTCTATAAAAGCTATCATCTTTAAGATCCTGGAAGATAAGAAAGATGCCAAATTCATTTGAAGTAGATACTGTGGTTGGTTTGTTGCTGAGGAAACCGAAGTTAAAGACAAAAGAAATGATTTTGACACTAAGGGCCTACTCGCTTGAACCCCGCGTTGTGCGATATCAGGAATCAAAGATTTACAGACGCTGCCAAATTCTGTTCTGTAATCGCAGTCAAAACGTCTTGACGTACATCTGGACAAAAGTCGGTAGCTCGGTCGACCCTCCAGCTTACTTGGACCCTACTCCCGCATCTACAGACCATGTCCTAAATAAATATTCAATGAAAGAGGTCTTTGTTTCCAGACCTACTTGTGCCGCACATGTTCCCTTTGGCGTAGCCAGAATTGGCTAGGTGAATGAAGTAGTCTCCTCTGGCCAGTCATTCATTCGTCTCCCTCGTATTGTTGATCGGCATCTCCTCCATCCCACATGGGCAAAGGATCTGCGGGACCAGAATCGTGTACCGGCTTGAACGCCAAGCTCGGCCCGTGCAGAGAGATGACGCTCGACGTGGTGGGATTAAGCGAAAGATGTCGGAAGAGGAGGTGGTTCTCTACCATCCCCGAGCCTCCACTCCGCGTTCTATTTAGTTTTGTAAATGACCACTGATGCAGTGCCAAGTTTGAGGCTTTGATCGATATTCTGGCTTGATTGTATTGTATAGAGATCGAATGGGAATCTAAGAAAGAGTACCTGATTTGGAGTGGACTGTCGGAAATTTCGGAGCCATGTCTCTCCAGGTGGTGCTGTTTGCTTTGCCTTTGGATTTGGGGAACCAGTTGCAAACTTCAGATGATTGGAAGCTGGACATGAGAGTAATATGATAGAACAGCTGGTACTTTAAGTGGTCGAAAGTCCTTTTTGCAATTCCACAGTTACGAGGTCAAGATGCGATAGAAACACGCTAATACTATTAAACTCTTGGACATATACTAGCGGGCTCAATCTAGCATAAAGAACGGGCTTTCGAACAGAAAATTCCCTAATGCCCTCAATTCCTTAGCCAAGCCTCAAGCCTAAGGATTACCCCTTATAACATTTTCTTTCCCCGCCCAATATCACTTTCTATCCACTTAGTTCGAGGTGTACACGCATCCAACAGGTGTTGTAGTCTCAACAGCTCTTGCCGTGATACCCGTGCAGTTAGTGTTGGAGGCAGGATTAGCGATGCCAGTATCTACCCAAATACTCCAAGAACCTTGGATGCTGTTGGGACACGCGATCAAGGTCGAGTTATCGAAGGTAAGATCTCCATTAGTGACAGCCCAACCAATACGCTCGGCATTATGGGGTGCGCCTTGCGCACCCGTGGTGTAGCCGAATTTGCCCTGGCCTAGTATATCACGTCAGTATTCATAACTTCCGACGTATTGGGATAGAGTTGTACGTACCCAATCCAGAACGGTCCACGTATGCTTGCTGAGGAGTGGCGCTGGCAGCGTACAAGTACAAGCCACCATCTTTGACGTAGAACGTAGCGGTGTTGGTGTCCTGGACATCACAGGAGGCGTTCTGGCTTGGGAGACCGGCAAAGATGGATCCTAGCGCAGCGCTGAAGCTGGAAAGATGGACGCCGCTGCCGGAGTGGAGGGCGAGGAGACCGAAGTACGCTGGATCTTGGGCGGCGGGGAGTTGAGGAGCTGGAGCGGCGGCGGTGATGGTTATGAGGGTTGTGAGAATGGCTGTGATGGTGAACTGCATGATGACTGATTTATTTTGAATCTGGTTGAGGTTGAGTCTAGGGTTTTGGATGACTGGTAGAGACTGGGTTTGTGGTTGTGGAGCGAGTGTGGTAGTATGTGAATTAGCTGTCGTAGTTGGTTATGTAGAGGAAACATTCTTGCAGCGGGCTTTGTATCTTTAATATACACTCCGATACGAACTCGTCTGATCAGTCGTCTGATGTCGAGTGACATTCTTCAGGAGTCTAGCGCAGGATCGTCGTGAGGCGACATTTCTTGGATCGAGCACTGCCGAGTGGAGTCGTGACTTTCCTTGGCAAGTGAACCGCAGAAAGGGTTCCCACAACCCCTGGATCATTGCGGCAGATGCGCCAGATAAGGTTATTAGAACGAGAGGTTCTCAACCAGATCTGTATCCAGGAGGTGTAGCGGCCACAGAAGGCTAACCTTGTTTCTAACAATTCTTCAATTCCTTCGATTTGATTTTATCTGATGTAGTGGATTATGACCTCGTATTCCCCAAATCCACCCTATTTGTCCCACGTAAATGTCGTAGGCCAAGCCGGCAATCGTACGCCTGGTTCTCCAGTAAACCGGGGCGGAGAATTCCTTTCTTTGCCGACAGGAAGCTTGGCAGCTGGAACGGTGGAGTTAATTTACGGCAGTTCTATAAATATCAATAAACGAGAACAGCGTTTGATCCCATATTAATGGAAGGACGGGTGCTGTAAACAAAACCCGGCAGTAGAGTCGATTGGACAGCAAGACTGTGGAGATTTCACTTTCCTAGATGCAAATGACATAGAAAAAGGAGCAGGCTTTTCAAATACCATGGCTACCTCCAACACGTGACTTTTGGGACCACATAAGCTAAAGTTACATAATTTGTGTAATTGGGTAGTTGGCTCAGAAGAACTGGGTGTCCTAAAGGTGCAATTGTAAGTCATGTAAACCAGTTGCATATGTACATGTTCAATTGTTGTGTGTAATTTGTGTGCGCTGTCACGCTGTGCACAATTTGACGGAATGCACGGATCCATGCAGGATGAGTAAGCATCTTTCCAACAGTGACATTGCACACTATGAAATCACACGAATGATGTTGTTCTCCACAAAATCCTCTTGTTGCCCATTGTGATCCACGCGATACGAGTAAACACGAGGTAGGCTAAGGTAGAGGAAAAAATGCGCTGCCAAAGACGGGGAATCCTCCCTCATGCATAAGCCAGTTTTGTTCTTGGAATGCCCGCACAGCCACAACCCCAGGTCGCCCCTACTTCGCCACGAATAGTTATGAAGGAGCCTGTGGTACAAGTATTACTGAGTTGGAAGAGGCCTAGTCGATTACGAACGGAGCATTGGCTTATGAATTAACAAAGGTCACCATTTTGAAACCATATTGATGTCATACGCCCACTTCACTCCATCAAGTATTTTTCTTGTCGATGAACCTAAAGAATCATATGTACCCGCAAGGCTCTGGTAAAGTGCTGCAACTAACACAAGACATCTTCGTTCTTCGACCCGCCGTTTTAACGTGCTAGCAGAGGGACGCGTCCACATTTTTGGATCGCTCGTGGTAGAGGCGGAGGACTTTAAGGTAGTATATGCATCGTCTTAACTTTGTAGTAGCCTTGACCGGTTGCAGGAGGTGGACATGGCTTCCCGAGTCAAGCTCGGGTATCGTGGCACGGCCCGTTTAAAGTTGCTCAAGCCATCTCTAATAAAGGCACCGACCTGTTACAAGAATTGGATGGAGCCAGGCTTGCCAGTACGTTCTCTGAAAATCGTTTGAAAGTCTTCAGAAAGCGTGGAGGAGTTTGGGTTCTTGTTTCGGTAGACCCGGATTTAATACCATAGGTAGACGGAGAGGATCTTCCGGCATCTATGAACGAATCAAATAAGGTTCGGGCGGAAGAGCTAGCGGAGTTGTGTAGCGACGATAAAGTTCGTAACCGACGACTGCAAGAGAGGATGGAAGAAAATGAGGCGGTAAAAGAACGACGGGCAGCTATACCGGTGGGGCGGAAGCTGGCTGCAGTGATTAGGTCATCATCTTGAGGTTCTGGCCCTGATTTCCCAAGCCTGCCTTAGGAACTCGGAAGCCAGAGGCTGTGGGTAAAGCACAGGCCAAGGGTCGGCCTGATTTCTTTAGGTGGGGAGGATACCGTGTCACAGGAAGCCAAGAAGGCAAGGCATAACCATCTCTTATGTCTTCATAAGCACCATTACACCGACGGTTTCTAGATACAAGGAGGCCACGTCAGATTACTATAAGCACTTATTCACAACAGCAGCTCCGAAGGCCTAAGCAGCAGCAGCTACTGCAGAAGAACATCCCTCACCATCATCACCAGTTTCACCGTTTCCACCCTCCCCTCCATCGAGGTGCTTGGGGCCACACTAGGAGTCCGTGCGTGGTTCCTTGGACTCGGTGACTTTGCTTCGAAAGTCCAGTCTGTTCTTGAGAGACTGGAAGATACGAACGGGTATAGAGCTGCCAGGAGTCGGACTTTCGGGAGTCGCAACAGCAGGAATTGGCGAAGGGTGAGTCGGAGTTGATACGTATGCGGGAGCTGGTATAGAGCGAGTGGGGGTTGAAGCCGACGTAGGAGCGGGAGTTGCTGATGCAAGTGAGCGCGCTCGTTTGGCCACGAGGGCGCGATGATAAGCACTGTCGTATCGCTCACCACCGGCGAATAACAAAGTTGAGAGCCATCGATCGTAGTTTGGATGAGTCAGAGTTCCGCGGGTGTTCAATGGGGAAACGCCCAAGCGCGCGTCACCGCCATTGTAGGGATCGCCGCGAAGACTGACAACGAGACCGTCCGGGCCGAGGAAGGGCTGGCCTTCATGGATACGACCAGCTCGAAGTTTCAACTGGGGTAGGAAAACAGTGCGAAACTCGCACACATCGGTCTGGGTGATGACACTGTTTATATTGGCGTACCACAACATCCCGACGACCAGATCGGAAACACGGCGGCGGTGGAGGGTGATGTCCCGACTGATGTCCATAACATGAATTGATCCGAGTGCTGGATCGTACAGCTTGTTGTCAATGTTGCCAACAGCTGGAGGATTGACGGCGGCAGGTTGTTGCCTGGTAGCGGCAGGTTGCTGGCTAGCGGAGGCAGAGTTGGATGGATGTGCAGACATCTTTGCAGTGCTGGTTGTGCTCTGGGTGAAGCTACCTGGGTAGCAGGGGTGGAAAGGGAACGAGGAAGATAGGGGCAGTATATGCTCGGGATCGGGAGCGGGCCTGTTGTTCCTTGTTATTATCTTTTCCTATTGATGTGTCGAAGTATCGATATCGTTCGATGTTATTCCCAAGTTGGGAGCACGCCAGGCTCCTTTGTTACGGCACAGCATTTCATTTTCCTGTCGCAGTCGCGCGCTAGAACTTTCTTCCTCCTTGTTCATCCTTTTTCTCACCTTCAATCCTAAAATCTAACACTTGATAGCATAGCGATACCAGAAGACAGCATGGACGTGGAGATGGGAGATGCAGGCCCGAGCCAGAGAGTTACGGGACTTTGGGATTATCGAGTTCGCGAACTTAGGGGAGGCTGCCCCTGGCTCTGGCTCCCCTGACTTTGACTCTCTGGTGTGAATCGAGAAATGTATCGTAAGGCCGTGTATGTGAGAGTTTGATACTCTGGTTCCTTAGCTCTAGTACCGGCTCTGGCCCTCTGTTGCTTCGTATCGAATCGCTCCCGGCAGAGGTCCAGGGTCTCCAGTAGTACGTAGATATAGGTAGGTAACTATATCGATAGGATTCCGTTTGTCGGTTGACTTCTTGTTGGTTGAGTATCGATGATTGGTTTTCTAGTTAACATATTAGCAGACGGAAGAGCTACTCTGTGGGTGACGGAGAACGCTGACCGGGCTCATAACCTATTAAACTTTTCAATGTACAGAGTTGAAGTTGAAAAGCTCTTGAATTGTGCGTTTGTACAGAAGCTCTGCCTCTTATAAGCTTGGAGCCTGCGTGCTAAATAAAGCTACGTCACATGACATTTGATTCTTTCAACAAATGTCTATAGTTCAGTGTCGTTCGGGCAAGCACGTCAGCGAGGCAGGTTCTAGGTCTTTCTCCTCTAATATAGGTAGAGATCGCGCCGCGAGCCCGATGCCTCTGAATCCTTCTGTCCTCGGCATGACCGTTTCTAGAGTCGGTGGTTGAGTTCTCTTCCTCGACCAGGCCATTGATGGAATAGAATATAGCACCGTAGGAAGTTCACATAGCAAGAAGTCGTATCGCTCTCCCCGATTCTAACTCTTATAAATAGGACAATCTCATCACGGTGATCAAAGAAGCAATGGTTCTGACCTGGAATCTTGTTCGGATCAAACGGATGAGTTTGTAGACAATTAGGTAAGGACGCATACCGCCTATACAATATATACATACAGTGTAATAAATCATATAAAGTTGTAGATAAGGAAGCGCGCTAGATTTTATCAAGGAAAGGGCTAGATAGAGGAGGCAGACTCTACAGTGCTCTAAACAAGTTGCCGAAATTGGCGACTAGGAGAAATACGATTACAACCCGGATCGGATATACCTTTTTTAATTTTATGTGAGTAGAAGTACGACGACATAACTCAGAACTTGTATACAGCGTAGATAAAAGTGAACAATCAGGTTAAGATGATACGCCAGCTCTACGTAGAAGCGAACAGTATTGTTGCTTAGCTGAGCAAAAGATCAGAAGGTATTGAACAAGTGCTGCTGGTCTTGACTGTCATCATACTAGCATCCTGTAACGACGGCAACACTTATATGTATCCACAGATTGATGTCCCATATGAAGCTACAAATCCTACCGCTGATCCAAGTTACCATGCTCGTCCCAACATTCTTGACATCTACGATTCACTTCTTAAGCGTGCAATTGAGATACGACAGACTAAACGCAATCGACAAACTGGGAATCGTGGGTAGGGAGTCGAGGCACCATTAGACGGACAAGGGTTGATAAAGAAGAGTTGCACGAAGATCCTTAGGTGAATGGTTGTCGGTAGCACTCCGGAAGAACTTTCCACGATTATCTTGGTATAACCGCGGAAATAACCTCTGGGCGTTGCTCTAACAATAGTCGATGTAGTTTGAGCAACGGCAGCTCTAGTGCCTCACTTATCGAGGCCAGCAGATGAAGAGCACGTATCGCCGTGGTCAGCTTCCAACTGGCAAGTTAAGCCTAAAAATCAAACTCGACAAACTACAGGCGCTCGGCCTTTGATAAACAGGCTGGAGTAAAAAGCTCCTTGACAAGTATCTTAGATATGGTATACTAGCTTCTTCCCGCTGACACCTTCTGCTAAAGTCTCTAAGCCCTCTAGGATCCCCTCAAGACCACCACTTCCCTCTCTTCTTGGGTGGGGCTTTATTCTCCCTTGTGCGACTAGCTTCTCTGTTAAATCCATCCACGTTTTCCCAAATTCAAAATCATCACGTAAGGCTGGAAACTCCGTTTGATATTTGTAGAATGCTTCTCCAAATACCGTATACATTAATGTAGAGGTATTTTTCACGTCCTCTCTCGGGAACTTGTTCCCTAGAATGGTCCCATAGTGACAGATAGCAGAGTTGGAACTCAGCGCTTCATCACAGATTTTTGCAGAAGCAACTTGCCCAATCGTATCCCAGGCGTATCTCAAATGATCGCCAGTCAACTTGCGAATCTTCGGTCCACATTCAGGATCGTTGTAATCGAAAACCTCGTCAGCACCGCGAGATTTTACAAGCATGTTATTCCGCGCCGAGCAGGTGGCAATGACTCTGTAGCCTGCCAGCTTTGCAAACTGGATTCCAAGAGTACCTGTTGCTGTACTCCCACCATAAATGAGCACCCACTCACCACCGCCATCTGCGTTTCCTTGCTCCGGTAAGGCCAACGCGAGTCCTTTTCCAGGCTGAAAGAGGCCCTGTCCGACAGTAATACTGCCGAGGCCAATCGCACACAAATCCTCCATGCCTAACGCCGCGCCATGGCTTAGGTGTGTAGGTACATGCATTGCAAGATCACCCATCACCATAGCATACTGTGCAAAGGTGCCATCGTAAGGTTGATTGTAATTGCCGCCGTGTGCGCACCCGTATACTTTGTCGCCAATGTTAAATGGCTTGGTGACTTCAGCGCCAATGGACACAACGGTACCAGCGTAGTCGCAGCCTATAATGCTAAAGGGCGTGGCCCCCTGGAAAAAAAGGACATGTTTGCAATCCGTAGGGTTTAATGCAACAGAGTCTATCTTTACCAAGAGATATGCAGGACGCAGTTCAGGAAGAGCGATCGTCTTGACGGATTGGTCGCCTTTGTTGTGGAAGACTAGAGCTTTCATCTGTGTAGGGATCGACACCGTTACCCCTGCTGTTGCTTCTGGTGGTGATGGTTGATTAGAAAGAGGAGAAATGCAGGATTGATGAAATACTATACACCTAAATACTGAATGGTCGAAAGATAGGTGGGTGCAAGTTAGGTGATATAGAGGGGTCTCGTCTCGCGTTGTATCGGTTATACTCTATCGTTGAAGTCAATGCGGCCGATTGGATATGGATAGAGTACGTATAGCCAAGAAAGCAGGGGAGTGTATGTACATCTTAAACCGTATCAGAATCAACACGCAGATATTTCAATATCGGTACTATCACTCTTTAGGTATAGTCTTATCAATACCATTATCGAAATCTCGGCAAGTCTTTACCTGACCTTGACTGGGATGGATGTTACGAGGTTCCAGACGCAGGGCCACTGGCGATGCGGTTTAGGAAAATGGTAAAGAACAAGCAGCTGCTGAAGTATGACTCAAGTCGCATGGATGCAGTGCTCTACGTTCGCGCCTCAGCTTGAACAACCAATTGCACAGCAAAAGAGTGTGCATTCCTTGGCAAAATGCAGTTGATATGTGGCAGACCCTCGGCATTGGCTCTGCGTTGCAGAGAGATGGTGATCTAGATTGAGCAATGTCCATGGAGAAATCTGAACTAGCTACCCATAGGGAATTTATTACGAGCCTTGGCGTAATATCCAAGGCTAACTTAGCTTTTTCCTATTTAGGAAGCTGTCAAAGGCAACACCGGGCTGCAGGTACAGTAACGGTTAAGGCGTCTGCGCAACTCCCGTCGCACTCTAAACGAACTCTATGGAGTCAGTAAGCCGGAGACTATGGCTTCCTCTGCCGTCACCTCGAGAGGCTGTGGGCCAATTGTTCTTATCGTACGTCCTAAATAAAGGACATCAGTCGGGGTCAATACTAATGCGGCTGCTCGTGATTTCACACATGGACACAGTAAGATCTATGCAGGGTTCTTGCAGAGTGGGCCAGCCGAACTTTGTCCGCTAGAGTTATTGTTTTTTATCCCCCCCCCTTTCCTTCCTTTTACCAGTGTTGCGATATGTGAGAATGACCGGGGCCGCCAAACAGAGATGTTTTCTATATTGGCTGTTAAAAGAGGCTTCTCCCTAATCTCGTTCGTTGATCGCTTATGTCAAGATTGCTCCTAAGTCCAGCCTCACGATTCATGGGGGACTGAAGCCGCCACAAACTTTCTGAGAGCTTTGCACTACTGTCAAGTATGAGTTCAAAGCTGAGAAGCTCAAGCGGCTGCTGGACATGTCGATTGCGAAGGAAGAAGTGTGATGAAACAAAACCTCAATGTCGTAGATGTAAATGGACCGCCCCCGCCACACCCAATGCTCACCCACAAGACATCTTGATCTGACTAACACCACGCAGGCACTAAGCTACAACTTGAGTGCGAAGGTTCTGCTGAGAGACCTGTATGGATGGATGGTGGCGAGCTGGAGAAGCTCAAGCTCGAGCAAACAAAACGACTTGTCAGAGAAAGTATGGGCTTGGGTAGTAAAAGACGACGACAATTAATAGGCACAAGAAAGCTCTCCGATGAATCTTTTTCAACTTCATCTGGCGCAGTCAGCAGCCGATTGACACCGCCTCTTCCAACTGGCGAGGAATCCGGCATCGCCAGTGGTTTGCAGAATTTGGACCCGTTGTCGAACTATGAGGATGGCTTTGACCTGTCTTTTCAGTTTGACGAGATCAATATGGGAAACAATTTATCTGGTCCAGACCACAAAAGCTATGGCGGTGATAAGGTCCAGGAATATACGCTGTCTAACCAACAGATCTCTACATCTACTGAAACCCCGTTTGTCGATGCGTGTGAGATTCCCTATCCTGAGGAGTTTTACGACTCTTTGCTCGGGTCCCAATATCCAAACGCAAGTTCGAGTGACTCGTCTTCCGACTTCTCGGGCAGCGGCGGCCAAGCTCAATCATCTAACCGACCCTCTACTCCGGAAGAGGGTGACTTGCTTCTCTACTACCTGGAACATGTCTGTCAAAAACAACTACTGACGATTGCCAAGACCAACCGAGGATGGCTTTACATGGCTATCACGAGGACTGATGTTGTATACT
This sequence comes from Coleophoma crateriformis, assembly GCA_003369635.1. Classification (NCBI taxonomy): domain Eukaryota; kingdom Fungi; phylum Ascomycota; class Leotiomycetes; order Helotiales; family Dermateaceae; genus Coleophoma; species Coleophoma crateriformis. The sequence goes on from PDLN01000022.1 coordinate 633,499, forward strand.
GGGCAACGCTTGGTCTTGCCAGTTACTACCAAGGCGCCGGTCAGTTAGTTGGATACGTTGAACAGGAATATGCTGAATCGTGCAGCAGAGTCGTTGTCCTTTTTCTACAGCAATCTGGCAAAACTGGAGCTACGTAAGCGCATCTTACTCATTGAAATGAAGCAAGCGAAATCGTTGGAGCTGATCTTGGATTGCTGCTTTTCCATGATCCAGCTTATCTTGTTGGAGGTATAAAGGCTCCCTACCCTGTTCAACGAATCGGTTGATTGCAGTTGCTAACCATCCATTCATGGCCATAGAAGCTCAGGGGGGATTTGGAAGCCTGTCAGATGCATTTGCACACCGCATGCAACCTCCTCACCAACTTCCAGCGCACAGTAGCAGGTGATGGCATATCCGAGCTGACAATGATCATATCTGGCTGGGATGCAGTCAACTCAGCAATGCTGCCATTAGTTGTCACTACCTTGCGATGGTTTGATGTGCTTCTGAGCTGCTCGCTCCGCACCCTCCCTTCAATGTCAACGCAACTGCTGGTGCTGTTGCAGTTGCAGAGTAATCGCAACCTGAGCCAAATGGCCAACAACATCACTTATCAAGGCCGAGTCACAACAAGCTTAGCCGAGGTCCTGGAACATGACCATTGGAAAATGACATTGGCCCAGGCGGGTCGCCTGAGCGTGGTTGAACTGGTGCAGAGCGCGGCTGCCATTGAGAACAACATGCTTTCCGACCAAGAGACGTCCGAGCTCGAAGCTGCATGTCGGAGGCCATCGATTTACACAAATGGAGAGACATTGCTCTATCAAGTCGCCCGCATCTTTACTAGCACAACAAGAGTCTATCTGAATGTGACCGTCTCGGGTTCGCACCGAGAGGTGCCAGAGATCCAGAAAGGGGTTGCGTACACGGTGGCCCTCTTCCGAGGATTGCTGAGTGTTGGAGCGCTGGGCCATGTGGCCTGGCCGTTCTGCTTCATTGGCTGTCTTGCTACGGGTGATGAGCGAGAGCTTATGGCGGGCCTGATGCACGAAGTCTTGTCACAGGACGACTGTCCATTGAGCATCAAATGGGCCAGTACTATCATCAAGGAGTGCTGGAGGCTTTTGGACGAGGAAATCCTGGTTCACCCAGATTGGGTCTCGGCCATGAATAGTTTGAAATGCCAATTTATAATCTTTTGAGGAGGTCTGAGCACAAGAGGAGGCATAAAGGGCATCCAATGCCCTCTCAGAATCACTTCGCATCTGCTCTTGCTTTCACATCAAAATCCCACACGCTTTCCCAACCACCCCCCTGTGCTGTAAGAAACAAACCACTGTATGTATAAAGACAACTCGTATATAAGCACCAGCACAACAGGGCTTTAGAGCAGCCACCGGCATCTGGAAGATCGTTTTTTCTTAGAGTCTTTTTACCAGTAACCGCTTCAGACCGGATACTAGTAGAACTCAAGCAAGAAGTTAATCAGGATCACGAAGGCCGTTGAAGGCAGTAAGTAATCCGGACTAACCACCTGTCAATGGATGCCCGTGCCCACCAAAAAACACATTATAAGAAGGCTCTCGATAGAAATGAATGTGATAGCTCTCCGGGAAAGGTCAGAAGCATCGTCTTTGCTAGTCCTAGAATTGGTAAACTATCACTTCGCGAATACCTCGTACGCACAGATACGGGATACGATCTTGCTACACGTGACGTATCTGTGTATATCGACCGTGCCATGTTACATGCACGATATACTCACTCGCTCAATGCCCACCCAAAGACAAAGTGGCGGCACCGCCAGAATCATTCAGCATAGCTATGAGGACAATCTAACCGACAACCGCTGCGAGATTGATTCCTACGCGGATATATTTCTTCCATGTCAGGGCTCTTCCCCACAATCCGATGCCAGAACTTGGTACAGTCTAACCCCTGTCAGCACGATGCTTTTGGTGACACGTACTATATCGTTTTATCGACCATATCGTAATAGAGGATGCCTATCAAACCCACTAATTAGTCCTTAATTAGTACTGATCATTATGTGAATGAGTATAAAACTCTCTAGCAAGTATAATTTTACATAAACGTAGAATAAAAGGCTTTTATTCGACGTTTTAACCCCTATCAAACCGATATTCAGGAATATCTAGGCGATATCTTAGATGTCGGTATTTGTATGGTATTTCAATTCGTTCTGGAAAACATATCGTTTTAGAGGTAATATCTCCATAACAGGGGTTCGTACTAACGGGGGTTAGACTGTAAGTACATGCACCCAATTCTGCACCGTCCAGGGTCCAATCCCCCAATTTCTGGGGAGGGTATACAGCGATGACAGCGTCCCGTACTGCCCTCTGCCGTAGAACGAGCACCTACGATAAGGCATGCTGCCTGCCCAATGTATAGCCTGTCTATCGCATTCCAGTGCATGCGACGTCTTACTGCATCGCGCAGTGAGAGTCGGTGCTCGCACGTTGTGGAGATCCGCGACACGCCCAGGCCGTGGCTCGCATGCGATAAGCACCAGGGCCTCAATTGTCCGGTCGTCAGTCAGTCAGTCAGCCCGTTAGTCAGTTGGTCAATTAGTCTGGCAGTCCGCCAGTCAATCAGTGGGTGAACCGCGGATGAAGAGCTGGTCGCTGGCGCGCGAGTACGTACATACATGACTGCGCGCGCGCGTGTGAAAGTTGGGGACACGCTGCTTAGCATTGACGTGAATCGCACAGCAAATCAGTGCTGCATCCGCCGCCAGTCCATGCAGCCAGCAGCAGTTTGCGATACTCTGAACAGTCAAGCACCAGTCGTTAACCATGTCTACATTGCTCCCGCTCGTTTTTGTCATTGCAACAATAGGTATCCTTCGGGGCCGTTCATGAGAGGTTGCTGTGCCTCGCTCTGAAGTTTGTGCGTCGATTCTATGGTTCAGATATACATGCTTTTGTTGCACCCATTTTACTGATAAGTCATCCGGGTGTCTTGGATAGCTCCAGCGCTTGAAAACACGATCATGGTGGATGAGAAGACCTCCGTCCCTCGCGAACAGCCAAGTCTGTCGGACCCTTTTTTGCTGCATCGAGTGAACGCCCACGAGGAGTCTTCTTCCGACTTGTCTGAAAGTGCGCCAATGCTTTCGGACTGCGAATCTATGACCTTTGACAACGGACAGACCTCAAGAAAGCTCGGTCTTCGCTCGCCTGTATTCTGGTCTCTCCTCACCACGGCCACATATACGCTCCTGAGTATCATCACGTTGATTGCTCTATTCCGCGTCCATCGCACCACTGACCACCGCGGGGTTGGCCACGGCAGCACGCGGGTCAATGGCCGAGAGTTCTGCGGGACGGAACGCGAAACTGCGCTCGCCGCCGGCTGCAAGTTCGACGTCCTCGGATTTGCGTGGGTACCGCCTATGTGCTGGGACGAGAGTGCCACGCAGTCGTCCTCGCAGAAACTCCGCCAACTTGCCGGCTTGACCGAGTTGGATCTCGATAACTTCATCTTGTACTTCGACAAGAACCGTACGCAGCTTGCGACCATCAGAGATTTCGAAATTGGAGGCCTTGGAAACGCTGGGAGATACCCCGTCAAAACCCCCTTCTATACGGAGCCGGTGTATCACAAGGCGCATTGCTTGCACGTCTGGGAGTTACAACACAGTGCTCTGTTCAAAGCTAGTGAGGGCCAGAATGATGTTTGGGTGTGGGAGAGGGCGAGGCAGTGGGAGCATTCACTTCATTGTAATCGGGTGATATACCATGATGAGTGGGATATTCCCGGTCAAGGAGCACTTGCCCTCTACCCTGGCACGGGGGATTGTATTCTTATTCGTGAGTAACGGGTGGCCGTAGCTATACACCCAAGCGGGGATTCATGTCGGGGAATGGAAGCGCTCAACAAATATAAACCTTTTTGTATCTTGTGCACCGTCCAGAAAATTGTGTTCTGAACTTTCTGTCTTTTAATAATCGCTTCTTATCTTCTACGCTGTTAGTCCTTCACCACTCTTGAAATCTAGGACTAATCTCAAGTTCAACAGAGATCCTTGTCGTTCCAGCACTACTTGCTGAAAGCAGCAACAGAAACCTCCGTTGCAGCTACGGCGATGAACTAAGTCGAGAATACTGCCTCGCTGAGAGCATTTGGCAAATTGTGAAAAGTTTTGGGTGCGAGTGAACTTGGTGCAAGCTGATCTGGACTAGATGAAACTTTTGGGAACAATAACAAATGTTGGTAATTCCAGTGTGATATTCTTTATCTAAATGCGATATATCCATGGGAATTGTCACAGGCCTCAATGATCAACTTCCTGCTGCTATCCTTTGACTGTTGAAAAGCGTGCCCAGTGCATCCTAGTTGGTCACTAAAGGAATCTCGCTAAGATCCGCCTGATAGTTGGTTATGACGCGGTGTGGTGGTATATCATAACTTCAGGTTTTGTGACTCGCATGCATCACCGTAACATCACCATGCTCTAGTATAGTAAAAGGTAGAACTAACTTTTGATATAAATGATCAAAGTTGCTTTTGATTGTGAATAATCGAGTCTTCAATATGACAATTACATACGGTTACTTCAGTTTCGGGTCTTGCGTTCTCTGGTTACAAATAAACTAAGATGTAGAGGCAGGATATGAACACAGGGAAAGAGTCAAGCGTCCTTTTAATTTTCTTTATTTGACCATAGATTAAAGCATGACATTGACATTTTAAAAAAGGAGAGGTTTTAAGGACGATGTAACTAAAGGGAAAAATGGATGAAGACCTCCACTTCTCTAGCCAAGAAACCATCTGCATTCTAAACCCATTTCCATCATCCCAGTAATTATAATCATGTGCTTGATGCGCCTTCATGCCCAATTTTTAACCAGAATAACACTGCTTCTTAGACTTGGAAGGTTCCAACCCCATTGGCTGTAGTGCTACACAGAGTGGTCAGCATAGATCGAAAGATGGCACTTTCAAAATTCTTTACATTTTCTCTGGGAACACAAATGATCTACTCAAGATCAACGGAAGTGCTGAACATGCCCTCAGGGTCAACGCTCTGCTCCTCGCGCTTGGAGTTGTCGACAGAAGTGCTGAACATTCCCTCGGGATCGACACTTTGTTCTTCGCGCTTGAGATCGACGGAGGTACTGAACATTCCCTCGGGGTCAACGCTTTGCTCCTCGCGCTTGAGATCGACGGAGGTACTGAACATTCCCTCGGGGTCAACGCTTTGCTCCTCACGCTTGACATCGACGGAGGTACTGAACATTCCCTCGGGGTCAACGCTTTGCTCCTCACGCTTGACATCGNCCTCGGGGTCAACGCTTTGCTCCTCACGCTTGACATCGACGGAGGTACTGAACATTCCCTCGGGGTCAACGCTTTGCTCCTCACGCTTGACATCGGCGGAGGTACTGAACATTCCCTCGGGATCGACACTCTGTTCTTCGCGCTTGACATCGACGGAGGTGCTGAACATGCCGTCGGGGTCCACACTCTGTTCCTCACGCTTAGCATTGTCGACAGAAGTGCTGAACATTCCCTCAGGGTCGACACTCTGCTCCTCGCGCTTGGCGTTGTCGACAGAGGTGCTGAACATTCCCTCGGGGTCGACACTCTGTTCTTCGCGCTTGACATCAACAGAGGTGCTGAACATTCCCTCCGGATCAACACTTTGCTCCTCGCGCTTGGCGTTATCGACAGAGGTACTGAACATTCCCTCGGGATCGACACTTTGTTCTTCGCGCTTGACATCGACGGAGGTACTGAACATGCCCTCGGGGTCAACACTTTGCTCCCCACGGATACTAAATGGAGCTGCTATGCTGGCTCCGACGTGAAGTGCTGCTACGAGCATGACTAGCTGAGTGAAACGCATATTGAGTTTTGTGAAAGGTGAACGGCTTTGGTGGCAAGATCTTGTAGGATAGTAGAGGTTGAGGTTTGAAGGCTGGTTGTAGCTTGAATGTCTAATTGCGACAGAGCTCGCGGTTCTTGTATTATATATCTCGACCTGCTTGCTACAATCTCAAGTAAGAGCACACGCAAGGAGAAAGCAGCACTGCACGCGATTACCAACCAAGTCTTCCCATTGAGCTTGCAATTCGCTGTCCTGGATGCTTGAAGTCATGGCGTGGACGAAACACCGCGACGCGCTCATCATGACTTGTCAGCTTTTTGCGACCCATCGGTGCTGACCCATTTTCGCCCTTTGAATGCGGAGTTATGGATATGAATGGATCATTCCAGTGCCGCGAAGCAGTCACCGGTGTCTGGGAGTGAGATTGCGGGTCTTCGTGTGCACAGCGGAACAGGATCCTGCGTTGGTAAGACTCTTCGGAATTTGGTTAGCATGGTAATTGAATGCTTGTAATCTGATTAGAGACACGCGCGACGCTCGATGGATATGGCGCGCGGAATACTGAGAAGTCGATATAGAAATGGATCGCGTATCGCTGTGTGTTTGAAGCGAGATGCAACGTCGCGGCGTCGCTACTGGGATACCACCTGGCGAGGCCCTTTTCCGAGGCGGGACGCCGCAATGCACCATTCCAAAAAATTGGCAATGTAATCAATGCCGAATACGCACTGGGGGGGTCGCCTATCTGCCTGTGAGGCTGCTTTGTCTTCCTTGTGTATCAGCGCTGACTTCCAAAAAAAACTTCGACCAAGACAACACTCCGTTCTAGCAACAATGAGTAAGATCGAGGAGACATCGTACATGCCAGTACAAGACGATAGCAATGAGCACCTGCCCTTAGAAAGACAACGGAAGAAACGCGGATCAATGTTCAACTTCCGGCAGTTTTTGATGCTGGAAGGAATACATTTGACGCTGATTCTGGGCGTATACGCTTTATTTCTAACTGCAAAGTACCGAACAGAATATCGGACTACCATGACGAAGGCCCATGGATTGGACACTTGTAGGTTCATTTCTGGGCTTGTGGCAACATCTCCCGCTAACATTGGGAGACTTTGGCTTGTCAGAATACAACATTATCAGAGAATTCTATGGCAATGCAAACTTGACGAACAAAACTGCAGAAGCCGATGCACTCTTTGAGCGAATTCAGAACAGTATGGCTCTCCAAACCTTCTCTGGTTGGGTCAACTAACCAAACATTGCAGCCGATGGAATCGTAGCACTCGATACAGAATGGGCTCTTCAGAATGGATATGCACCATCGCGCCTTCATCCTGAAGATCCGACCAAAAGCATCTATCAAATCGATATGTTTCACACGCTGCACTGTGTGGTGGGTTTTTCCAATGGTTTTCTGATTTCTACAGGGACTGAAGGTTATATAGTACCGGATCCGAAATTTGCTGACCTCAAGTTTGTCGCTTGAGCAATGGCTACGGAATGACGACCATACATTGCATTGTTTGGATTATCTTCGCGAGCAACTGATGTGCAACCCCGATCTACTGCTCCAAGGGACAGAGGATTACGTTCATTTCAACGTCAACCATGGCCATACTTGTCGAAACAGTGACATGATTACGGATTGGGCCAAATCGCACCATTGGTCAGGACATCGTCAGTACCTCATCGATACCGTTGGCATTGAGTAGTATGGATGGAGTTAGATACTGTGTTGGGGCTGATAGATAAGAGAGTATGACGATGCAAATAGGTCAATGATTCAGATTCTAGACGGACTTTAAATATTCACATTAAAACCTAGAGCGGGCCCAGCGCTCATATGCGATCTGCTCATTCACAATACTAGCTCAATTCTGACCGCATTTGGGGAGGTGAATCCATGCCAAACTGTTAATGATGAGCACTGAAATCACCCTAAATCAGACTTGGAATATTATGTCTCATTATGTTTGATATGATTCAACTAGAAAGTTATGGAATCATCAGATAATACCTACGATGCTTATGATTCCATGCTGCTGGATCTAAAATCTTCCTTGTTTTATCCTTCTCCATTCTCTACCTCGTGAAAGTGGATAGAATTCATGTACTCGTGATCTTGGTAGTAGCATTTGTCAATAAAGTGGTGACTTGCTCAAAGCTTAAAGCGTAGTGGGTGGGTTGGAGGCCATCACTTTGCTGCATCGCCAGCGACCAATCACAGCCTGTAGCGCGCTGCTCGGATATTGGCCAGTGGGTATCTTCCTGAAACTTAGGTAGTGATTTCTGGGTTATTGGAACCATACCTCTTTATTGATATATGTTATTTCTTGCAGAGAAACAGATCTTATTCATCGCGCGTATCTGATCTTTTGTTCAACCTTGTACGTGACCAGCTTGCAGTAAATGTCACATGTCTCGAGGACGACTTCATTAAAAGTTGAGACAAATCTTGCAATTAAAAGATACCACCTTATTTCTGGAGCGCTGCAACACCTCAGTCTGTTAATATCTAGGAATACACTTTCAGTACCTTTAACGCCATCTGCTGCGGCCATGTCCTCCCCAATGGGCAACGAAGAGGGTGTTCCTACCAAAGACCCGGAATTTATGACAGACCGGATGTCAATAGATACTTCTGAAGGTCTAAATATTGAGAAGCATGAACTCACAGGTGAACGCAGCCTCCAGTTTCGCAAGAGCACGTTGGACCTTATCTGCTTGACTCTTGGGCTTGGAGGGTAAGTGATTGCGTCCCGAAAAACAATCCGAGCAAGTTAACAAAAAGTCGCAGCTTACAAGGCGTCTTTGCCTTACAATTCGGTAATGGCTCAGTTCGTTTGACGATATCCCATCACTTTACAAAGCAACTAACGATCTTGAAGGAGTATTTAACGAGCCTCGGACTCAGCAAACCTGTCATGTCACTTGTGTGGCTTGCCGGTCCTATCTCAGGGGCAATTCTTCAACCATACTTTTGTCTTCGCAGTGATCAATGCCAGTCAAGATGGGGTCGGCGGAAGCCTTTCGTTGTTGGTGGTGGCGGAGCAATCATCCTGTCACTACTTGGTCAAGCCTGGGCGCCGGATCTCATGCGTTCTACGACTTATCTCTTACTAGGGGTCGACCGACAAAGTATATTGTCGACAGAGATTGTGGCAACCACAGTGGTGCTTTTTGTCGTTGCTCTCAATTTTGCAGTCCAGCCAGTTCAAGGCTGTCTCCGCGCTTTGATCGTGGACACATGTCCCAAAGATCAACAGGCTACCGCGAATGCTTGGGCAGGTCGTATTATCAGCATTGCTAATGTTCTGAGCTACTTTTGCGGTTACATCGACCTCGCTTCTCTGTTCCCGGCTTTGGGAGGTACACAATTTAAGGTTCTGTCTTCTGTCACTTCTGTCGCCCTCGGAGTCTCAATTGCCATGACATGCTGGACCGTCAAAGAGCGTCCTGGCGCCTGGCATGAACCAGACATCGATAGCAGCAGAAACCTGCTTCACGAGCTAGGCTATCTTGCAAAAAGATACCGAGATCTTCCGCTGCAGGTGCAAAGAGTGTGTATAATACAGGTATTTGCGTGGATGGGGTGGTTTCCATTCCTATTTTACGTCGAGCTCTACATACGTGACCGATGTGAGTGACTCCGACGTACTTGTCTATATTGAGAGTTTCAACTGATCATAAGCAGACTTGACGACCTCTCTAGATTACAGTGCTCCGTCGAACTCGTTCACCGAGGAGGAAGCAGCGAAAAGAGGCTTACTTGGCATGGTCATCTTTGCTGCTATATCTCTATTCGCCAGTATTGCCGTTCCCACACTCGTTCGGCCAAATAACCATAGTCAGCATCATCATAGTCGATCACCTCTGCTGTCAAATCTCCTGATTACTATCTCTACCTGGATAAGCAGTATTCACCATCTCTGGATGGTATCGCATATGCTATATGCAATCTGTATGCTTGCAACTATGTTCATCTCCTCCATCTCAGGTACATACGCGCTAGTCGGTATAGCGGGTGTATGTTGGGCTGTCACTATATGGGCTCCGTACGCAATCATCAGCACTAGTCTCTTAGATAGCACCGATATTCACCAAAATGATGATGGTGCTGGCTCTGAACAGCGATTGGGAACGGTGATTGGTATTCACAATGTCGCAATTGCTGTACCACAGATACTTGCCGCTCTTCTTTGCAGCTTTGTGTTCTGGATGTTTGATGGTTCTGGATCATCTCTGACGGATGACAGTATTGGCTGGGTGCTTAGACTAGGGGGGTTATCGGCGCTTGCAGCCGCGATTTTGACCACAAGATTGAACGAAGATGGAGAAATTGAGAGATGTAAGCTAGAAGAAATGCAGTACGCCTAATTTGCATCGAGAACTTGAATACTTTAGTACAATATTCAATTCATGATGTCAAAGCAGCTAGTAATCATATTGCTCTTCGGTCAATATGACATTTAGAGAATGGAATTTTGGATTACTTTACTTCACGACTCCCTAATATGCCCTTCTACTAACTTGACTACCTCAAAAGTTCATTACGAATAATCAAGAATGCGTAGGTGTGAATCATCAAGGAAAATAAATGCAAGGTCATTGGTACAGAATTCAAAGTTCCAGGTTACTGGTCTTTCGACGAGTTTCGTGCATATCATTCACGATCACTCTCATAAGTTTCTTCGGTTCTTGCTCAAAAGGAACGGAAAACGAGCATGTGATACTTTAAACTTGATTGAAGACACAATAACTAAATTCCAGAATTTAAGAGAATTCTTTCCGTCACCCAACATAATGTCTATTCATATCCACAAAAATGATCTTCTAATACAGTAGTATCTTGCTGGATTGAAAACGCAGATTCTTAATACCATATAATCACGAGTGGATATTGTTTAGGTAGCCAGGTGGTGGGTGGGTGCCGTACCCGTCTCTCACATCACTCCACATCGCCGGCGATTTCAGCTCCTCCTTAGACTTGATCTCATCGCCCATCGCGACACCCGAAACCGTTGTACTGGTAATATTTCTACTCAAAATCAACCGCGTACAATGACTAATATGAGCATCCGTGTTGAATCTCGGCTCCAGCGTTACACCCGAGAACTGCGCGCGATGTAGTTTCCGCCAGTAGAACATGCAGTGCATCACATGCCACTCCCAGTCGTTGTAAAAGCGAGTTGTTGACCCGGCAAAGTTAGAAATGGTTTCCAGGTCGATGGTCGAGGACCGCTCATAGTCGGCGTAGTACGTCCAGCTGTGATCTAGGTTAGGACCCAAATGGTTGAATTCTTGGTCAAGATAGTCGTCCTGGCAGTGAACGGGAAGCCATGCTGCCGACATGGGGACAAATTTACAGCCCAGAGATCTTGCTTCTGCAGCCGAATTACCACAGTAGCATTTTGGGCCGGAGCTTGGTGATTTAGAAACAGAGATGCTAATTCGTTGGAAGAGATCGATCGCCCCCACGATGGCCAAACAGCTGAGTAGCACAACCAGGAAGCAAAATATGAGTTTCTTGCACATTCCGGTTCTTGGCCGTGGCGTGATGGGAAGGTCTTCTTCATCTTCCGAGATAGGCTCTGTACGGGTGTGTTCCCACAGGGGAGAATATTTGCTGGCGTTGGGAAACATCACTTTTATTATACTCGTCGACCTAGACATCGTCAATATATGTAGTCTGTCCTGGGAGAAAAGACAAACATTATAACACGAAGCACTTGGCTGAGCATGTAAGAGATGCAACGACAAATTTATCCCTATCTCTTCTGCACTCAATTTCTTTCCTGCACGGAATATGGGGTTGGACGAGAATGCCCTAAGATCAGCCAAAGGAGGTGTAGTTGAGAAGAAGTGAAGTTGGCAGCAAGTTGGCTAACTTCCTTTAAGTTCCGTATGTTCCAGTTTGACGCCAATGGTCAGATGCAGACTTTGGGGGGGCTCCGATCGAGCCATCGTATCCAGCGCGGTAATCTGCCATCTCCCCAAACTGGTCGACCGCGCTGTTATGCTGTGCATTCATTGTAACGGTGGGATGTCAGCGACAAAACAAGGGAGAAAAGAGAGCGATGCGCGCTGTGGAGGAGAGGTCTTTCGCTGTTCTCTTACTTTGCAGGCTACCTATCAGAACTGCAGTCGCGCACCCGACTCTGCAGGCTGTAATGTCATGTAAGCATGCATGGGTGGCGGCGCGCGCGCGGTTGTCGTCTCAACTCCGGTCACCATCGTCGCGTACCAGATGAAGTGCACCAAATGGGGAATATCAGTGCGATGACTTTCTCTTATAAGGAATGCACCTGGCTTAGCTTTAATGTCATCCAAAAATAATCAATACTTTTAAAACGTCGAAATGAATCTTTCACTAAGCGACGATGAGTTCGATGGCCTCTTAGCTGATGAACGCCTACAGTCCGAGAAGTCACCCAAAACTCGCGCGCAACGCCTCACTAGCCTTCCTCGCTGGCAGGGCAGATCATTCAGATTACAGGACATGTTCATCTTCAAGCCGGGCTTTCAAAGTGCTTGCTTGGTCGCGAACATAATCGGTCTCGTGATCATTTCGTTCATCATCGCATCTTTGCTTCCAATCCTTCGTCAAAACACAGGCACTCAATGCGGGCTACCTACTGATTCTCTACTGGGCGAAAATAGTAAGTGGATAATTCAAAAAGATCGAGCAGCAGCTGATGACCGTAGTTGGATGGCGTACGATCACGTGGGAAAGTGACCCAGCATTCGTTGAGGCCGACCCAGAGAATCTTGATAGCGGAGTTTCGCCTTCGATATGGAGTACACTCTACCCAAGTGAGGGTCATGATGTTCTTTGAAGCTCCTACCCTAACCGGTGTCTAGGTTCCTGGATCTGGGTTCCCGATCCATCGAAGTTTGGATTTGGAGGAGGAGTGAAGCTTGTCGATTACGCTGAGGATCCATCCGAGTTCGAGGACACCACAGAAGGGTTTGCTATTGCAGTAATGCATCAGCTACACTGCGTTGTATGTATGCCCTTATATATCGTACAGCATCGGCTCACAAATTTAGGCCGAGCTAAAGCGTTCCCTTGTACAATACCGGAGGGATGGCGTAATGTTGATACCTGACGAGCATCTGGATCATTGTGTTGAGTACCTGCGTCAGGTAACAACTTCCCCTTCCATATCTTTAATTATAACTTATACTGATCGATACCTAGGCTGTTATGTGCCACGGTGATCTCACGCTCGAGAGGCCACAGAACATGACTTTTCCTCATGGAACTACAGGTTGGGGAGACATGCATCGCTGTAGAGATTGGGACAAGATTCTCGAAGCGATTAAGGAACGGTCGATTTCTCGAGTGGATGCGGGGTGGAGAAAGCGAAAGATCACAAAAGTTAACTAAGTTGACGAAATCAGATTGTAATGTGCTACTTCAGTTCATCTCAGGGATCTATAAAGGTGTGGATAAGAAAGATGCCTTTCCGGTAAATAAAGCAGGCTGTTCAAACAAGAGCAAGTCCTTCATGGCTTCAGAGTTGGCACTTCCCATACCCACGGGAAGCGAGCTTCATCCTTTGATGATTGGCAATCACTACTAACCACATTCTCCGAAACCTCGAGACCCAATAAACCCAGTATAGATCAAGTCTTCCATCTTGAAGCATAACTAGCTCCTTCCACACCTATCCTCTAACTTTGTAATAGCCTTGCCTATATATATGGTAACACAGGTACTGCAAGTAAGTGTAGCATCTGGCATAGCTGTTCCGGTTGAGACTGCTCTGCTTGTTGTAGTTGCACGCGTTGTTGCGTCTACCATAATGAAATGGATGGACGCCTGATTAAAGCGACTAAGTTGAATGAAAACTAAATGCCGCTAAGCAGTTAATTGATCCTCCCTCCCTCCCGGAACAGAAACATGGGCCGGTCCGAAAGCAGACTCTTCCGGAGTCATGATTCGCCGCACCGGGAGCCAATCATGGGTAGGCCACCATCACCAACATTCAGTTGATGACTCAAATTCCAGGCGAGGAAAGACACATTCTCTTGCTCACGGTGGGCTGTGCTTGGGCCACCCTTCGAGAGCTTGGTCTGGGACCAACTAGGCTGCGTAGTGGAGTGGAAGACGACATCGTACGTGGCGTCATAGAAAGTGATAAGGAGTCAAGACATCGCATGGATTGCATTACGCATCCTATGCTCGAAAGTCCTAAACACTTAGTTGGATTGTAGTTCATATGCCAGTCGCTGGCCACGGTAGCCAAGAAGGTCATGCAGCACCTCAGCGGCCATCCAGACCAACTATGAATTCAAAATCGTTCGAGTTATCAGGTTGAAGGCTTGGACCATGATAACAGCATTTGGGATTCTTCCATTCTTCCAATTGGTGCGCATGTACCAACGTACAGCCACTTCCACAAGATTCTTGGCCTTAGTCTTTCCACGAACCAATAATGGAATAAGCATGTGCCTGCTTACAGTGAACACTCTTATTGGTAACATAAAACGCCTTGTCAGATACGGCCTGTAGCCAAGGCAAACTCAATGGTCACGGTGCTCGTTATGTTTAGCCAAGACGTTAGACGATTGGAAAGTGCAAGGTGCGCCAACCCGTCCTAGCGGCGGTGGTTCCCTGGCGTGGGGATCCCCAGATTGGAGTTCGCTGCATCCCATGGAAGGGTCTAGAGTATGATCATCTTCCCCACACATGCCCCCTGTAAATTGGTGGTGTGCGGGGGATTTGAGGCACGTACATGAAGACATAAAGAGAACCGATTATCTTTCTTAGATAGATGACTTGGAAAGGAACCCCCATAAAAACACTCGTCTTTTAGAGGACTCTCCAAGAAATCATCGCGTATACCTGGTTATCATGAAGCCTAAGATTTATCAATTCCTCGTGGGTGTGTTCGCCTCGTTCGGCTCGCTCCTCTTCGGTTATGATTTGGGTGTAATTGCTCAGGTAATTGCATCGCCAAGTTACACTGACCTTTTCCAAGTCAGCGGTACCGACTCTCAAACGTGAGGATTAGCATTGGCTAGAATTTGTTATTCTACTAACATCGGTAGTGGCGCTGTGGTTGCTCTTTTCACTGGGGGGGCTTTCTTTGGCGCCATGTTTGCCTCCCCCACCGCCGAATATCTGGGTCGTCGTTGGACCATCGCCATTGGGAGTTTGATCTTTACTCTCGGTGGTGCGCTCCAGACCGGTGCACCCCAGATTAGCTATCTAATGGCTGGGCGTTTTCTTGCTGGTCTTGGGGTTGGTTTCTTGACTATGATCATTCCCCTCTACCAGGCCGAAATCGCCCATCCATCTATCAGAGGTATTTGAAAGGCAGAATAACTCGGTAATGGACATCTTTTAACATGGAATGTAGGTACGGTGACTGCCCTTCAGCAATTCATGCTTGGAATTGGTGCCTTGGTGGCCTCCTGGGTAGGCTGGGGTACCTTCAACATCTACACTGACACCCGACAATGGCGAATTCCTCTCGGCATCCAAATCATCCCCGCGGTGATTCTCGGGTCCCTCATCTTTCTGTTCCCGGAGTCCCCTCGTTGGCTAATTGACAACAACCGCGGAGAAGAAGGTCTCCGGACTCTTGCCAGGTTGCACTCCAACGGCAACGTGAACGACCCCTGGGTTCAAGCCGAATTCGATCAAATCCAAGACGCCATCACCATGGAGCATGAGAGCGAGGCTAAATCCTACCTGGAGCTTTTCACCAACATGTCTTGCTTCCGTCGTATCTTGATCGCGTGTGCACTCCAGGCTTCTATCCAGATGACCGGCGTGTCGGCCATCCAATACTACTCGGTGACCATTTACGGCCAGGCGGGTATTGGTCCTTCGGATGCTCTCAAGTACCAGGCGATTAATTCCATCATCGCGCTCATTGCCCAAGCCCTTTGTATTGCATTCATTGATAAGTTTGGCCGACGCTGGACCCTGATATGGGGCAATTTATTCAACATGGTAACTTTCATCATCGCCGCTGCCCTGCTTAGTGAGCCACCCCTTCCAAGCTGAAGCTCTTCAACACAACCCGCTAATCATATGCAGAATCCTACCCTCCCGGAACGGGCAACTCAGCTGAAGGCTGGGGTTTCATTATTGTGTAAGTCGAACATCCGCATCCGATAGCCAACAAAGTAGCATATACTAAGACCCCGCTCTTAGGACCTGGTGCTACAACTTCTCCTTCTCCGCAACCTGTGGTCCCCTTAGCTGGATCATCCCCGCCGAGATATTCGACACCCGCACGCGAGCCAAGGGCGTTGCGCTCGCGACCATGACCTCCTTTGCATTTAACACCATGATCGGACAAGTTACGGGGATCGCCATGGCGGCTGTGAAATGGAAATACTACCTCCTCTTCATCATCTGCAATTTCACGAACGCGTTGTTCTTCTGGTCCATCCTGCCCGAGACCAAGAAGTTGCCCCTCGAGGAGATGAACTACTTGTTCACCCATGCCCCGTGGTTTGTCCCCGGTACGGACAAGGCGGCGTATTATGCTGACTACCAGGGTGAAATGGAAAGGCGCGCGATGGAGATTGGGGAGAAGGGGGCGACGGTTACTGCCCATGAGGAAGACCCTGTTGTTCCGAACAAATAGTTTAATGCAATGGCTGCACTGGATGTATATAGACTACGATTTAAGTAGTATAATATATGAGCCGAGATTCTGTTCTGAAAATAGCTTATATATGATGTGTGAGGCAGGTAGAGTGATGTACGGAAGTCTTTCCGAACAACCGACCAACAATCCTTTCAATTTCGGAGAGGCTCAAGAAGAAGGCCTCTTTCGCATTCAATATGCATGCTGCATGGGTGGCTCTCGTGTCCCCTGTGATCGTCTAAGTGTCGAGCTCGGACAGGCATAATCGGGAAGCTTCCAGATATCACTTTCTATAGTAGATACAAGCGGCACAGGATTAGTAGTAGCTAAATTCTGTAATGACTCCAGACACTTCGAATATGACATCTACGACATGCCTCAAGTCGTAGTAGTCACTCTTAATTGCCACGAAATGTGACTCCTGGCGGGGCTTGACAACATACATGTTGACACAGAAAGTCATGTCAATAAGACGGTGTTTACCAAGTGATACAGTCTTGGGAGGTAGTCCTTCAATCGACTGGATACCCTCTATAGTCCCGTGGTCAAGAACCCGTCAGCGAATTTCACCGGGTTGAAAGATATTACCAAGTCCTCATGCTGCGACCTGGGCTACTTTTGTCGTTCAAGAAGATTCAGAAGTGGTTGAACAAAGCTAGATATTTCATTGCAGCTTACAGAAATCAGATGCACTGAAGAAATACCTCCGAGGGAACTGCTGCTAAGGAGAACCGACGTGATGCTTCGATGCGATCCTTTTAAGGGGCCAATTAAGACATTACAAAGCGAGCTTTCGACGTGGTGTCTATCCTAAGTGACAACAATAAGGTGTGGTACAATATTGTCTCCGGCTCTAGTCGAAATCAGTTAAGTCCCTGGAGTGTATTGCCCGTATTTCCGGCATAGTACACTGTATGGGACGCAGGCTCGAGACAATTTATTGCTGTAATGTGGAGGTAGGACCTTCTCAATGGTCTGTTACGGTTCGTGGACACCGCGAGAAAGGTACTCTCTGGGACTATTGAGTTCTGGAGCCATATGAAACCTGGATTCATGAGGCAAGTCAAGAACTGTGATAACGATGAATTCGTACCTAATATATCTCCCGGTGAGGAGAGCTTTATACAAGAAGATGGGTCCTAGACCTTGATGCTGGAAATTCCATGCTTTTTCAAGACATTGGATCTGTCGCTAAGCCGATTACTTGCATGCTCGTGCGAATTTATAAGAATGTGGACATAGCCTAGGGTCACCAAGTATATATATATATTCCAATATTGTTGGAATGGTGAGGCAGGAGAAGCCGGTGTTAGAGCAATTCGGACATGATGCTCATCCATAGCCTCGAAGATCCGGCCACTGGTAGCGCTGTTAGCATATTGGCCAATGCTTGGCTTGGAAAAGAGGCGGGCGAAAAGGGCGCAAAGAAGGAATGGAAGATTGTACAGGGTATGAAGATGGGAAGAAGGATTGAGACTGGCGTTAGGTGGCTCTTACCCTCGACGGTACTGATACAATTGAGTTGAGCTGACCTTCAAGAGAAGCAAGAGGAAATTAAGGTCTTAGATAATAGAGTGACTTTTTAATGGCCGTATGGTTGTACAGTTATGTGATTCTTCACATACTATCCAGTCATATAATCGCATAGACAGCAAATATGTCACCCCAATGCGATAACATCTGGTGCTACTCTTGCCTCTACCACGATGTGTTTCCTAATTGGCAGCTTGTTCATCATTCTGTCAACGCCACTTTGAACAGAGGAGCCAGAGACACCAATACCATGTAGTTATGTGTGTGACACGAGATGCACGTAGGCAATAGTAAGTATCTCAACTCCTATCACTAAGCTTTGGGCGTACAGGAACTCTGCTGTATGACTAATGCTCTGCATAGAGCCCATGGGTATGATGACAACTAAGACTTTTTGTGGCGCCAGCCAAAGGCTTTTTTGGTCTTCCGATACCCTATTGATCTCGCTCATGCCATAGCCCCGCTCGTCAACAAGCTTCCGGGCTTCTCTTGACAGCTGTGATTTGTTCGATAACCACGCCGACCTGCTAAGCTTTCTATAAGCCACATCCCTCCCGCTCGCATCTAATTTGCTCCAGATGATATCGAGACCTTGATTCGGCATCATGTTGCAGTCAAGATATAATTTCGTCCGGAAATATCGGCGTGTCGAGGATAGAGGCTTAATTGCGGGGTAAAAACATCTCATCGTTGCAGGTCACAAGATACCAATCCCTCAATCTACGAGCTGGCGAGGTTGATAGATTTTGTACTGACCGTTTCGCGTTTAATATCGTGATAGCGAGTACGGTGCTTTTAAATATGACAGACTTCACAAGCCACGATAAACAGTTTCAAGTCCATGATATAAGGCCAGTGGCAGCAAAGTCTTAGAGACAAGGACGATGTTGACAACCACTAGGATTTTGAATCTTTCAACCCAGCATAACTGGAAACGATTAGCTTGACAGACGACCGATTAACCGGATAGCTTACCTTCCCAGTCCCAATCTTCCATTATGCTGAGCCAGTGCAGCTTATTCTTGATCGTGTACTCGGTCATTCCGGCTGTCATGGTAGGATCATTATCTCGTGTACAAGCAGCTGAGTCCCCTAAAACAGAAGACCATATCGGATCTCGATCCTTCCAAAGATGTTGAAACTCATCTCCAGGTTGCGGTCTACTTGAATTCCCAGACCCATACCCCGTAAACACGTCGGTGAATTCAGAACTCAATGGACGCAACGAGCCGCCTCCTTTCTCAACGGGGGATGGTTGATATAAATCGTGGCGTTTCTTATAGCTGTCGCGTCTTCTCCAGACCTCCAACGTCAGATCCAAACAACGCTCTACGATGCCCGAGCAAATCCACGTGGTCAAGGCTTGCCACCGATCGCGAACCCAATTTCGGTCTCCCTCATCTGTAGTCTCGCACCCAGCTATCATCAGCGGGAGGATGTGGAAAATGGACGCACGAGAATCAAGTGGAACTGTAGCAATCAGGACGAGAACCTTCTGACTGATTTGGGAGAAGGACACTTGACGGGGGAGTTCGGGGACGGCTTGATGGAGGAGGAGTAACGTCGCCCATTTGTACGCGTTGGCTGTCTGAACCAAATCCGATGTACTCAATGTGAGAGACTCGGCATCAACGGCTACCTCCGCATTAATGAGAGGAATCCACCGCTCGATATTCGTCTTTAGTTCCACGGCCTGCGAGACAATGAGAAGAGAGTTCGGCTTTTCGGTCCTCCGCACGCGACTGACAAGATCGGCCACCCGACCAATCAAGGGGAATAACGTCGCAGCGCATCCCATCAGAGGATCAATCTGAGACCTGGAGCTAGCTTCACAACTGATCAGTCTGCAAGCAGCCATTAGATCAAAGTCCACAGCCTGAACATTGTGGCAGGTGATACGCGTCATAACATCCAAGTATATCCAAGTATTAGCAAGAAAGCCCAGGCAAAGATTCTCCTCCGGCGGCCGCGATGCCAAATCTCTCGACAGCGCCTTTTTAAGCAGGGTTCTCGCTCTTTTGATATGACTGATACCATTCGAAGATCTCGGGTAGTGCCAGGTCTGAGCGAATCCCAGAACCAGCCTGACAGCCAGTGCCACTTCGAGGCACATGCCATCGGTGCCCTCCCTGGAGAGTTTCCGCAAACTGCTGTCAAAATGCCGGATACCTTCCGCGCGAAAGCGCGGGAGACTCCGCGACCACTCAAAACATGTCATGGCTGCGACGGCGTGGTACAGTGCAGGGTGTGCTTGGGCGAGCGGCCAGACGAGAGTTCGCCAGGGGTTGCCTCGGGGATCTTCGCGGATGCAGAGGACTTCGCAGATTCGCCGGTCGAAAAGAAGAGCGATGTTCTCGGGACTTACGCGGTGGACTCTTGGTTGCTGGTATAAGTTGAATATGTTTTGTTCTTCTGTGTTGGGGGAGGATGGCAGAGTCGGATCGACTGGGACATTGCACGGGTCGTCATCGCGGCGGAGGCTAGGAAGTCCTGGTGGCCATTTCTCACTCTCCCGACTGCCAGGTGAGACTGAGTGAGAAGTGTCACCGAGAATCATATCTGCTGGGACAATGATTTCAGATTCGGAATGAAGATCGAGAACATCCGGTAATAGAGCCCTAGCATCGCTTTCGGTCGTTCCTAAGCTGACGGTCGGTAGTGAAGATTGATGCTCAGGCGCCTCGAAAGTGCTGATATCTGAAAAGAACAGGTTGAGATCTGCAAGCTGTGAAGCTTCAGTAGTATTGATATCTGAAAAAGAAAAGTCCAGGTTGGGGCATGTGTCCAGAGACATATCAACAGCTGGATTGGGCGTTGGTAGAAACTGGAAACCATTATGTTGAATATCAGGGTTCGTGATAGCCCCCACTAAGTTGTCTTCCGACCCGGATATTCGAGGCAGTGCATGATTAGATCGAGATTCCAGTGGTTCGTGTCCTGGTTCGTGGCCCCCAGGGATTTCGCCAGATTCGCTGGGCTGCAATAGATGTGAGGCGAGACGGGTTTTATTCAACCTTTTCTCATTCGTTCCCCCGGTAACTATTATCTTTAGCACGCTCTCTGTATACTACATCATTGACATACTCTTACGTGCAGGGGAATTGAGCTGTTCTGGTTTCTCAAATTCTATCCATCTCAGATCCTTGCTATAACCACCGCAGATAACCCGCCGTCGAATACACTGCGAGCAAGATGGCCTGTTCTCGTCACATTTCCTTCGCCTTGCCTTGCAAGTCACACATCCTGTGATGATGGGCGTTAACGCTGTTGAGTGTCCTAGCATTTGGTGATATCGAGGTTTCAGAGATAAGAACTGAACGGGATTCAACGAACCATCTCGACTCTTCTTATGTCTAGACTTTGACGGTGCCTCTCTGTGAGTCTGTTCCGCGGAAACACGTGGCAGTAATCGGCGTGGTAGGTCCATCTTACTAGTAGTTTCTGGCGGTGGGATTACTTCATCTACATCAGGATATATGCTTTGAGCTGCTAAGGGAGGCGTAGTTGAGACACTTATCCGGAAGACAGTTCTGGTCTTTTGGCAACAGGACAATTACTCATGAATGGAAACAATTTCTTGGCTGAATCAAGATGATACCGAAACGGAAAGATTTGTATTTGATGCTGGTTCTGATTAACAGATATGTGGCTTTCGATTGATATACTGAGCTCGTGGACACGACGAGATAAGAGGCCACGGCAGTAGATGTACGTTCTTTTATCTACCATGGGTGGGGTGCAGCGGGTTAAAAATTCTGTTTTCGAACTAGTGCGTTCTTTAGCAGCTTACCAATGACTGTAAAATTAGGGATATGCTGTATTCTGCCGGGGTATTATCTTAGAACTGACACACACACAACTACAGAAGAAGGAATGAAACACCTGTCGATTTAAAGCTAGGGGTCCCATATCTTGTATGTTTTCTTAAGGAGTGATACCAGGGTGTATAAGGCCCTATTTACTGTGCAACGAGTGTGAGGAAATACCTCAAGAGTGTTACAGTACTCCAACGCAAGACAGGATTTTCTCAAGCCATACCCAAACACGCCAAGTCAAGTAAGCCTAGACGCTTTAGATTTGCCAAGCTTGCAAGCTAAAGCTAGAACTTCTTTCATCTTTGTTATGATCCAATATCATAAATTGTTCTTTGGAGGAGGCTTTACCCCAATTGTGAATTGTCCGATACAGCAGACACAGGAATTCGGCCCTGATCCCACATCTTACTGGGACCCTTTTCAAGATAATACAGGTAAAAGTGTCTTGCTTCTAGACCACAAACCATGAGTAGGCGAAATAAATTGTGGTTCAATTAGAAACTAAGTTATCACACGGTGGTCGCCGCTCAAGAACCTGAGTGAGGTCGAAGTCGTGTGATAGATACAAACTATGAGCTTGTTGCGTTCAGATTGCGGTCGATCCCCCCCCCCCCCGTGAATACTGAGGGAAGAAAACCGATATTGGTAACAAAATGTGCAAATAAACACTATCTGAGTGCTGGCTGCACCGATGTTGGTGTCCCGATCTCAAGCAAGAGGTGGCCCTCCGACATGATGATCCGAGCTTGAGTCCAAAGATAACTTTACTGACACCTGCAGCGCATGTCTTTCTTCTTCGTACTGAGCGGAGCACATTTCAAGAACTCGACCTTGGTAGTCTAATAGAAAATGATCAGTATTTAATTCCATGCCATATTTCCGGTGACGAACGTACAGGCCACACCATTTTCCTTGTTCGGGTTGAGGACACCCTCTGTGTAAATGCCAATATTGAGGTTTTCTTGTGCTCTTGTGCAAAGCGCAAGATCCTCTAACGCAACGGTCCGAGTGAATTTGTAATACTTTTCAAACTCTTCCGAACCCACCGGTGATGTGTGGTAATAGTCAAATTCCATCATTGACTTTGTTGGATCCTCGCTTGGACAGATGCGCCAAGAAGTCATGCCTCCTCCGTAAAAGCTCAGCGTGCAGTTGGGGAACAAGTAGATGAAGAGACCGTCTGAAGGTTCATCTGGTTTTGCAATATGCTGTGAGTAATTGTGTTTATTCAAAACCTTGTACGTGCTTGACGTATACACTTTGGAGAACTCTGGATGCGCGTAAGCGCAGTGAAGACATTCCTGGTATCCATCCACCATTGTCTTCCAGTTATAGTCGCAGATATATTCGAGAGGTCGCCGAAGAGGCAACTCCGTACAATCCATGTGCGAAATCAAGTCTTCCAGACCCGGGAAGAATTTCTCAAAGCTGACTGTCTCGTTCGACAACGTTGTGAACAGCAGCCCAGTAGGGGACAAGTGAGTGCGCATCTCTGAGCCCTAGGAAGGTTATCGGACCGTGTACACACCCAAATTGGTCGGGAATGGAGCGGCCAGAACATACATCAGAATCCGAGAAAATCTTCAGGCTTTGCCAATCGACTGAGGTGCGCCGCACAGTGAATCTGACCTGAGCCAAATCGTAGCAGTAGTCTTCGCCCACGCTCGGCCACTTGGTGACAGCCCCAAGTAGAAACCAAGACTGCATAGCATGAGGGTCTCACTCAAGTAGCGAATTCAAGAGGCGACAAACTTTCAGAAATATAGCTCGCCTCTCTAAGCTGTATAGAGCCTTGCTTGTGTACCATGAAGCAGGAAGTGTTGTTTGAAGAGCGGCCATGTCCCTTTGATTTTGATAGATTTTAATTCAAACAAGAAAGTTCTCTGCGCAGATTAAAACTGATATGGTTGCGAAGAAGATAGAATGATAAAATGACTAACGAATGGTTCATAACTACGAGTTCTGTCACCAGATAAATGCATTCTAAGTAATGAGATCCAACGCATGGGGGGGGGGGCTTGATCTAGATATTGACAGCGTTGTGATGCACCTAAAAGCTTTACCCCAGATGATCGTTTTGGGAAAAGCGATCCACCACTTCCGGCCAATGGGAAGACTTGGATTTCGGTCCGCTTTGGGCCACGAAAAGTCTCTAATTTAGGAAACGCCACCCGCCGAAATCAAAACACCTTAGTGGTCGACGATAGTCCCCCATTATTCTTGCTGCACTGACTGCTACCTAACGGATCAACATGCGCCTGGAGATTATTGAGGATTTGCGCCAAATCTGGGGACTTTGGGAGAGATATGCTCAATCGTCAAGAGTGGTAAGCGCATTCGCAGTTCGTTTAACATTGCACGTGTATATTGCTCGGACTTGTACAGTTCAAAGTGGTTGGATACAAAGGTCTTGACCTTATGGGGTCTACTTGTCAAATCTGGGGGTACTAAACGATGGGCAACTGATGGTACTAGCACTGCCCTGATGGGTATTACAACAATAATTGTTGGTATATTTTGTGAGCTATCCGCCAGATGGTGTCATTCAAATGCTTGCTGATAGAATATCACTGATTTTGACATATTGATCATTTTGTTTGATCTCGTACTTCCCGCATTTCACCCAGTCCAGCTCTTCATTTTACATCAAAATGTTTGGGCTTACCGCTGCTGCTCCTCCTGTATTCGTTTGTACCTTTGTCGCTTTGCTGGTCTCTCTTTTCTTGAACATTTGGTTGCTCATAAACAACTTCAAGTTCGCACTCAACGATTTGGATGCCGGACCAGCAACAGCCGCAACAAATGATGGGTTGATTAAACGGTCTGAGCTCCCTCAAGGTTGGTGGACTGATAGCATGCTTTTCCAAGCAGAGCGACGAGCCATCTTCAGCAAGGTATGTCCGCTTCGATTCCACCCTATGCCCGACTTAGCCCAGACAGACCTGGATTTGTGTGAGCCACCGCAGCCGCTTCGTAAAGCCCGGAGACTATGTGTCCCACGAAATTGCTGGCTTTCGATTCTTCCTTATCCTCGGCAAAGACAACACCGTGCGAGCATTCCATAACGTTTGCCGCCACCGCGCTTTTCCCGTCACCGAGAAAGCATCCGGTTCATCGACCATTCTTGGGTGTAAATATCACGGCTGGTGTTACAATACTCAAGGTCAACTCACCAAGGCGCCGCATTTTGACGATGTTTCGGGCTTTGATAGAAGTCAGAATAGCCTTTTCGAGATTCATACGAAGGTGAATGAGTATGGGTTCCTACAAATCAACCTAGATGGGAGCAAAGAAGCAGGCGAAAGTCAGCTTCCAGACACGAAGAAGATTGGAAAACCGGCGGGAATAAACTACGGCTCGCAATTTCTGCACAGTTGGGAACTCAAAGGGAATTTCAACTGGAAGCTAACCGGTAAGTAATGAAGCTCGTCTTGAGACACAGCTCTGAATCGGTGTACTAAGAGGTCAAGCAGTCAATGATGAATACCAGAACGGCAATAAAACTTCGAAGGCCGCAAGTGGGGCCTTTCGTGTCTTCCACACCCAAGACCTTACACCTGCAGACCAGTTATATTTCTTTCCGTTGACTACTGTGTACACGAAAAGTGGCAGTACACTCTGGTATCAGCTTACCTACTCTCCCGATTCGCCCCAGCAGACAAATGTACGGTGCGATGTCTATTCAGCCCGAAAGTCAGACGCTGCTGTGTTTGAGGGCACGATCAAGGACAACTTGGAGGCAGAAATTAAAGCCAAGATCCAGAAGTACGAGGCGACATATGGAACGCTCACCAGCTCCAATTGCAACCCTAGTGATAGCAGTTGTATGTTCATCTCGAAAGTGGCATCGGGACATCACGACTAACGGCTGTCTTTCCTAGATGACCAAGCAAGAATAGCCGATGCAGTGACCGCCCACCTGGAACAGGAGAAAATTGAAGGAAGAGAGATCAAACCGGCTACGGTGCAGCAATGTAGGAGCGAGGCTTTTACGAAGGCAGAAAAGTGTGAGTTTATCATGTCTTTTGTCAACGCTTGAGAAATAATGAAGCTGAATCAGTGGACTAGTATGCCAAGCTCTGGAATGTACCAGTGACACCCTAGCCTGGTGATTGAGCCAAATGCTTTTAGAACTCAGAATATTATATCGTGCGTAGTTGCTTAATATAGGTCGTTAGTCCACTGTTACGGTGTGAGGCACCGTATCTTACTCATGAAACTGTAGAAGTCAGATGATAGACCACAGATATTCGAAGACGATTCTCAATATCGTAGCATAATGCATAAGCCCTGACCAGTCGAGGACTAGCTGCGAATTCGATATGAATCTTGTTCTGTGGCATTATTGGAAGGATAATCGGTCCCAGCTCCGGGCGCGATCCAAGTTTGCGCAAACTGAACGGTCGGGGCGGCAAATGACTACCGTTCGGCCGCGATGCAGCTAGTCTGTGCACTGTAAGCGAACCAATAGGAGCTGCTCCTTCGTCGCGATCCCTAGCAGCCAATGGGAGAACCTCCTTATCGATTGCACCTTATTTTCGGAGTCGGGGGTCCTGGCTAACACATCCAGTGTCGAGTGGACTGTCCACCAATCAAAGCTACTCCATGCTCCAATCCACATTCTCACCTACACATGGCAACACGGAAAAAACTCCGGAGAGCTGGTGATGACGCAGGTATTCCCTCAAAGCCAGCCAGATCTCTATATGTATATATATGACCTTAATCTCTTGTTGGACAGTCCTTCCCATCATCAAACAACATTAAAAACATTCCAAACATTCCAACGCTCCAATCCATCCATCACTCCATCCATCAGGCCTCATTCAACTTTCAATCAAAACTACAACCTACTCGCCTTCAAAATGTCTCCTCCACGCCGTGCCCTCATCAGTATCACTTCCGCACAAGCCTCGCTTTTCCAAGGCAAGGAGACCACTGGTCTCTTCATCTCCGAAGCATTGCACCCTTACAATGTCCTCACAGCAGCTGGCTTTGAGGTCGACCTCGCCTCAGAAACAGGTACCTACACTGCAGACTGGCTTTCTCGGCAACCAGACTTCTTGAATGGCAATGACCTCGCAATTTGGAATAACACCAACAGCGACTTCCGCCAGAAACTAGACCACATGTCTAAGGCAGCCGACCTCGACGGTTCTAAGTACGGTGTCTTCTACGCCTCAGCGGGCCATGCTTCGCTTATCGACTACCCAACTGCCACAGCTCTTCAGAAGATCGCAACGCAGGTCTGGGCCAATGGTGGCATTGTCTCCTCTGTCTGCCACGGACCAGCAATTTTTGCCAACATTATCGACCCCGCGACAAACGAGCCACTGATCAAGGGCAAGAAGATCACCGGCTTTACTACCGAGGCTGAGCATAGCATGGGGATCTACGACGAGCTCAAAAGCTGGAATTCCGAAATGGTGGAAGAGTTGGCTGCTCGGCTTGGAGCCACTTGTAAGCTTACCTACTTATATATTGGTTCCCAAATACTGACTAATTCTTTCCAGATGATCGAGGCGCTGGTGTCTGGGACGACTTTCATGTAGTTGATGGCCGCCTTATTACGGGCCAGAACCCCCAAAGCGCTGCTTCAACTGCACGAGCCGTGGTCGAGGCATTTGAAAAGCTTTAAGGAGCAGTGCTGGTAATATCGATGGTTTAACATGGTTAGAAATTGTATAGTAGAGTGGAAGTTTCAGTAGAGAATTAATTAGAATGCTGAGTATATATCAGAAGTCGATTATCTACATAGTTATGAATAATGTTCTATATCAAGTATCTCATATAAGCTATACAAATTCCCTATCTATGATGCTTGTGTAAATGGCCCTTCACGACAACCCTCGCTTTTTACACGCGATAGATGCGATGCAGAAGCAGGAAGACTGCCTATGCAAGATGCGCATGTAAAATAATCCGCCGTACAAGCTCCGAAAAGAAGACTACGACAATATCTTCATCTTACTTCTTGCTATCATATATTAGATGGGCTCTAATCAATCTTTCTAATCTAAGCATCAGAATTCTTGTAGCTGTGGAAGTGCTGAAATCGAAATATTATATTTCCTACTGAATATGATAGCAAGATCTGGGGGTATAGGATACCTTATGTACATCAGCACTAATACTTACACGTCCAGTGGTTATCGAACTGTTTGGTGATATTATTAGTACGGCATGAGTGGTATACGTCACGTCAATTGGATTTTAAACAAGTATAATTGTTTTGATCTCGCTTTCATATCCATATTCTCCACATCCTAACCTTCCAAATTTCTCTGAATTGTACAGTGATTCTCCAAGAAGCAAACTAATTGAACCCCACCGAGTTGTCTAGGTTCATAAAATACTAAATATTCAAAACACAAAGCCCATGCCGGAGCTAATTGCTTATATTCTCAGAAGACATTTAGGGTTTCCACTCATCAAGGTACTAGGAGCTCCCTCAATTTGTCGAGCGAGGTTTGGAATGCTTGTAGGGGAAACCCCATAAAGGTCACGATTCTTGGTAAGGTATATACCAATTCGCTAATCATCTGTAAGGAAAATATGTGCAAGATAGATTAGCAGTCGTGTCTCGAACATCTGCGCACACTTCTCGCAGCTGCGTTATTTCAATCAAACCCCGTTATAGATGAAGTAATCCAAACAATTATCCCGTGCCTCTATTGTTTTGTCCCAAATGTGTATCATGCTAAGCGGGTAGCCGGGAAGGACCGCATGGTTGTTAAATACTATCTAGAATTCCAGTAGGCTGGCGTGTAAGGCTTGCACCACGGAATGTAAGTAGTCGTCGAGGGTGGTCTTTTTGAAGCATTCCTATTATATGATGAACCGAGTACGGCCAGGGTGCAAGATTAAGGCTCTGATTAATCCCTGCGCGAGATTATTTATCTCACACCCGTAGCCTGGTTTTCAAACGCTTCGATAACGATAAACGATATTATTGGACATAATTTCAGAGTTGCTAGCATATAGAACGGCATCTTGTATCCGAACATAAACAAACGTTGAAAGGTACGGTCAAAACGTATGTGAAACCAGGGGCACTCGTATTAATTTCCTTTGTAATATTAAACAACGGCTGTATCTCTGTATGATGTCCGATCCTTATGTGTCTATACCTTTCACAACATGCCGGTGCTTCCTGGTTATGGCAACGGAATATCTAATCAATTCCTGGAGGCTGGGACTTTTGACGTTGTAAGATAGGAAAGTCAAAGTAAATTTCTATCATGGTGTTAACAATCTATAGTCTTCGCTAGGGGTCTTGACACGATTGACGTGGACATGGCCATTTGTTTATTTTCATACTGCTCTCCTAAATTTCACGCAAACCTCATTTGTAATATATCTTAGACGTGAGTTGAAGTCTATATATTTTTCTATAATTATTTTTTCGGAGTTATGAAAACAGGAGCTTTGCAGTATAACTAAGAGTATCTAGGAAGTTTTCTCTATTGGCACGAGCCTCTTGTCTACCAACCTTTGCAGAAGGGAGAAATCCGCGTAATCGATTTGCACAATGGCTACTTATTTAGTAACATCAATTGCACGCTCTCTCATGTATCTTTGGAGGATATGAGCGATTCTATAATGCGGATACCAGAACATGGATATCAAGCTCTTTCATACACTTGGGGCCCACCAAAGCCTACAGCACCGATAATTTGCAACGGCGAAGTTCTGAACGTTACGATGAATCTTTATGAAGCATTACTTTATTTGAGGCATAGAGGTGTTCGCAGAATTTGGATTGATGCAATATGTATCAATCAACAGGATCTGAAAGAACGAGGCGAGCAAGTCAAGTTGATGCAACTCATCTATCAGCAAGCTACGAGCCTCATTATTTGGTTGGGTGCTGGGAGTAAATCAAGCGATGAGGGATTTCGTCTAATCGATCACCTCAGATGCCAAGTTTCGGATCTCTATAAAAGGACAGATTTTGACGCGAATCTTCTTTCTACTTGTTCTGAAGAAGGCCTTGATGGACTTGCTGAGCTGCTTTGCCGCCCATGGTTCTCCCGAGTGTGGATAATCCAGGAGGTTCTGGCAGGGAAAAATCGAGCGATGGTATATTGTGGGAAGAAAGGACGAATATGGAGCCACTTCATGCACGGGATTATAAGCCTCGCCCAGAGGGGCCTTTTGAATGCCCTAGCGAAAAATCAAAACCAAGTCTCAAGTAACCTCCAGCAACTACAGCTTTTTGAGGTTTTTGAGCATGGAAAGTTCGATCTTCTTGCTTTGGCTTCACTGGCCAGATCCGCTCAGGCTACCGATGCCCGCGATAAGATATTCGCATTGCTCAACTTGGCAACGGATTTCAAAGGTCAGAGTCCTACTATTCAGAGTTTCGACGAAAGCCCCAGAAGCCATTTAACTGAGGAACCAGTTGAACCTTTTCTCATTGACTATGGGCAGTCAGTCAGGAGAACATACATATATGCTGCCAAGGCAATGATACTATCTAGTGGCTTCGATGGCGTGCTGTCACAAATTCGAGGCAATAACTCATCTATAAGCCTTCCTTCGTGGGTACCTGACTGGAGCGTGCCAATCAAAGGTTGTCCTATCGATCGGAGAGTCCGGGGCCCTGAAAATGAGCTGTCCACACATGGGTACAGACCGCGTACGCAGTCAAGCCGCGTGATTGACACAGCTAGAAGCAATCAAAAGACCTTTGACGCTTCTCAAAGTTATGGTCAGCCAATATTCAACGATGATGACAACTTATGCCTGACAGGAATTCGCTTCGACACTATAAAGCAAATGACTGAAGTATACCCAGGCGGTTCAAATGGTGGCCGAGAGATTTCAAAGTGGTTAAAGCAATGCGATAAGCTAGCAGAGAGATGTTCGCCTTATCTGGCAACGGGGTCAAGTGAAGAAGCTTTGTGGAGAACGCTCATTGTCGATACTTCGAACAATTTCCAGCCTGCCCCATCGGCTTTCAAGAAGTCATATTTTGATTTCCGTCATATCGCCGAGTTTGATCTACCACTTCAAGTCAATGGTAACGATGACGTACTGTGGACTACTTCTATATACAAGTCTGCAATTCCTTTCTTGGGAGAAATGGCCCCTCGATGCGCCACTCGTCGTTTTGCTACTACCAGTAATGGATATATCGGTTTGGTACCCGATAGAACACTCATAGGCGATATAGTAGCTATAATTCGTGGCTGCAGCGTACCAGTTATACTAAGTACTGTCAAGGAAAGCTTCCATCTAGTGGGAGATTGCTACATACATGGCATCATGTACGGGGAGGCGGTGACTTCGACCCGTATATTGAGAAATAAGAAATATGTTCGTAGGCAGCAGGCTCAGCAAAGTTGGGAAACTTTTATCATTGAATAGAATTTACGTAGTAGGAAATCTTAATCAATTGAAGATGGTATCGAGGACTTGAGGTCGGTGACCATATATGGCACTTCGCTCGCATGACCCGCCGCCTACTAATACTGACAATCTCTTGGAACAGTCCTCAATAAGGAAACTGACAAGGTATATGGGTTTTTGCAAAAACAGAGTCATGCTGAACATGCTACCAGAAAGGTATGGTGTCCATAGATCGTCCAACAGCCTCCAGCCGCCACGAACAGATCGACTCTAAAGACTCTTGGCAAATACTTGCGAGCCTTATCCGCAACAATCTCTCTGCAAGATATGGAGGTTGGTCACAGAAAGAAAATTATTCGAACGTCTCCATACCCAAAGAAATCCAGGCTTACAGGTTTCAAATATTGGCCTCTTATCTTTGACCGACAGAGCAAGTAAATGGCAGACTCTGAGGCATATAGTCAAGAGTTAATGGACAGGGCCGCGGCTCTAAGTTGTACTGCTCGCCACAATGATGACCATATTCTAAAGGAAAGTACCCGAGTCATTGATATAGACAAGGCTATTAAGCTAACGACGACTTTGAAAGTAGCTACGGCCACATCTGGTGGTGATAATTTCATGTCTGTCAGTACTATACTTTCCGAGATAATCAAAAACGTCAGATGGCCCAAGGCTTCAAGCCGCGCAAAAAAAGCACTGCTTGATACATCTACGGTGGATGTTACTCCTTTTGAAGCTTTGGCAGATTCTTGGGAGTTCAAAACAGAGAACATTAACTCAAATACATTCACAGTCGAAGAAGTTACCACTGTTCGAGTTACCACAGTTAAAAGTTGTTATGGTGATACTACTGGTGCCCTCTCAAATACTACGATAGCCAACTAAACCACTACCACGCAAGTTACAAACGATATCAGATTGATTATGACGAGGGGAATAAGGATAACAAGCCAAGCTATAAAGTAGAAGCAATTATCGGAGACAAACGTGAGGGCGTAAGTCTGTTTCTCTGTTAAAATTTACTAAGTGTCCTAGTACAAGGGCTGTCTAGAAGTGAAATAGGTTAGCTATGAAAAACAACTTCGAAGCCTATCAAGGATTTAAAGTAGAATTGGAGTAATTAATGAGAGTATCTTATTCATAGCAAAATTCAAGAACCACTAAAAATTCAACAACTGTTTGTCAAAAGAATAAAGAGGTATAATTTTGTAGTAGTTTGTTATTACTGTTAAAAGAACTTATCGTGGTATCATTGTTATAGCTTACATTTGATTGCGTAAGTTATACGTTTGTATAAATTCCGAAAAAGCCGGTTTCATACGTTAGCCAAATGAATAATCAGTGTACTTTTAGATTCGTTAGAATGGCTAGTGAACCATTGTATTACCACTAATGATGTATCAAGGAATTTGAATAGGAACCCATAGAACATGAAGTCGCTGTAGGGTATATATCACATAATAGTATATAAAAAGTAAGCGAGGTTGGTCGGTTGGCGGGTTGGTGATTATTTTGATATTAAACTGCACCATTTTGGCGTAATAGTCCCTGGATTTTATCGTGCCCGCTCTGTGCGGCCACGAACAGCGCCGTCCAGCCATCCTCGTCAGCCGCGTTGACGTCGATGCCGGGCGCCGCGAGCAGCTGCCGGACGACCTCCTCGTGCCCACTACTT
>PDLN01000022.1:667251-682028 GCA_003369635.1 Coleophoma crateriformis
CTCCTCGTGCCCCCTGCTTGCGGCCGAGGACAGCGCCGGCCCGCCGTCTTTCTCGGCCGCGTTGACGTCGATGCCGGGTGCCGCGAGGAGTTGGCTGACAGGGCCTCGAAATCCAAGCATTGAAGTAAGGCTAAGCTTATTAATATTCTGAAAATAATAACCTCTATAGATAGATTTCAAGTATATCGAATACCATATCATACAATGCTGTGACTCAGTGTCACATAGTTGTAATGCTGACGCTGTATAGCTTTGATCCTGATCAACAAATGCACCTCTGAAGTGGATAGGCCAATTTTTTGCTGAATACTGTAGGAATTCGTATCTAGTGATGATGGTAGATACTACACTGTCGAAACCTCGGTTATCAACATTCGTAGCTTGGCCTCCGGGAAAGGTATTCTTAAATTCAAAATCTGGTAGCTGCAGATACCAGATACAGATATCTGCTAAAAGACGGTGTGAGTCTTTCATCAATATTGAATGTTTCCATTTTCGCTCTGCGCGTAGACTAGGATGTGGTACAATGGCCACTGGCGATGCTGACGAGTCTGAATCCTTATCCTCGCTGTCGTTAGACTCTGGCAGGTCTATCAAAAATGATCTTGCTGTTTGGTGGATTAGGTAGATCTTCGAGTCGTGAATGTTGACGAATAAACCACAGAGGTTTCTAATTCTGTGTTCAAACGCCTTTTCGCGAGATTGAGCTAATTGTGTGACTCCGAGTTCCTTTTTGGTTCTTATCTTCTTCGCAATACCTAAGGCAGCGTGCATTTCTTTCATTGTCATAGGCCTGACAGCAGCCACGATAATAGAAAGCAACTGCCGTGCTTCCTTTTTATGATTCCGGTCAACTTTCTTCAAGATATTCTCGTAAGCCTGTTCGATGTTACGGGGTATGCTTCTGAGAAGGCCAAGGAGCTCAGGCGTCGAGTATTCTAGCGTTTTCCTCAGCTCCTCCATGATTAGATGTAACCATAGGTAAGTGTGATGCTCCATATCTTTCAGATACTTGATAAGAGCTTGTTGTACTTCATGATCAAATTGAGAATCTTGACGGCTTACGATACGTGAGATCTCGTGCTCGATGACCTTATCAATTTCTTTCCGTATCTTTTCTGTCTCCTTCTCGCCTTCTAAGCGGATAGAACGATTTCCGTAGGTTGAGTCGTTGAAAGCCCCAACAATATCATGGTATGGTCTACAGGTTACCACGACCTTTAAATTCTTCTTTGTTCGCCTCTCAGGTGCGTCAAGCTCACGCAGGAGTCTTATCAGCAAATATCGGTCTGTCTCTAAGCATTCGTCAAGGGCATCGACGACACATATGATTTTACCAATCTTGAGGCTCGTAGCGCATCTCTCTAGGGTTTCCCACAATGAAGTTAAGGTGCTAAAGAGAGACTCTCCTTTCGTCTTGTAGTCGGACTTAGCAAATTCGATGAGCTCAGGTTTCTGCATAAATAACTGATGCAGGATAGAACGCAGTGCGTGAATCCCTCGATTTCGACTAGTATCGTCCTCCTTGAAGAAGAAATAACATGTAGTTACGTGTATGGTTTCGGTGCTCAGTAGAGATTTATCGATTAAAGTCTTAGCCAAGACAGACTTTCCACAACCTGGGTCAGCAGTTGCCCAGAGAAGCTTTGCCGCGGTTTCCGAGGTCTCATCTCGCCAATTAGTAAAATTAGGGTGGTCTATGAACCAGAGACATGTTCCAGATACTTGGTCTGGATTCGCGTCCTTCCCCGCTTCGTAATCTGAAAAGAGACTGGATAGTATTTTCGCTTCCTCCTTATCGAATCGATGCCTACGCGTTGCTTCGGCAATAGTCTTGATTTCCTTCACTAAGACCTTAAATCTCAATTCGTCCGGCCCAGTAAACTTGTTCATCATGACATGAGGAACATCCATTGCTGTCTTAGGGTATCCGTCAAGGGTAGCCGATCTCCGTGTCACGAGCTAACTATATTATTAGCAAGAGGAATTTTATCGACTGATTTTCAAATTTGAAACTGACTAATTGACTCTCGGCACCAGGAACCTCCAAGTTAGATAGGGGCCCGCTTCGAAATACTCTTCGAATGATTTGGGTTTTTTTAGTCTCAAAGAAGCATCGAATTTCGTAGTTTAATTCCCGAGCCATATCTGCAAAATCATCCACAAGAGCTTCAAGCGTGTTTGAAAGCTCTTTTATCTCGCTGAGTAGCGTTTTAGATGATGTTGTCTCGCCAAGGATACCGCGCACAAAGATTTCCCGTTCCGCAGCCGTAGTCAAAGGTGTTCCTCGCAAAGGTGTTCCTAAGAATACAACACCAAGTATCGAATGAAGGAAACTTGTGTAAGTTTTCTCATTGCGGTGAGCCTTTACTAACGCCTGGGAGAATATGGTCAGCATAGTAAGACAAATCTGGAAAATGGCCTTCGGCCGGTTCTCAAAATTAAGTACAAATCAAAGGTAATGTAGAAGATGTAATCTTACCTGGACAATGACAATGCCTCCAAAGCATGACCCAATAAAGACCAGAGGCCTTTTCCCAATCTCTTCAGCCATCAAGGAATCTAGGAAGAGGCTTCCGACATCCTCCAGCCGTGTTTCCGGTGCATCACGACTGTAATTGGAGTTGTAGTCGTACACCCAGATCTTTGCACCCGGTATGTTCTCATGCAGCATGTCTGGATCAGACAGCCAGTTGACCTCTTTTCCTGCGTTCGGCGTCCCATAATCTTTTTGGCCAATCCACGTTCTGGGAGACCATGTTTCGAGACCGTGAACTGCGACGATACTGTCTTACTTTAATATAGAGGCCCCTGGCGAAGTGAAGGTGGGATTTCAAGTTGACACTCACTCCACATTGGTATTCTCGGTCGAATTGTTAGGTGGGTATACGGGATAGAGCCTTGGAAGGTCGTTTCGGCGACTACCCTAAAGCAAATCAACTTCCGCAGGCTAGTAGTAGTAGTAGTAGGTTACGCACCGGAGAGCTATTCATCGTGTTCGACGGAGAGCAAAAGAAATGCGCAACAGTGAGGAGTGCAATGTGTAAGAGCGGGCGGGTTGGCGTATCTGACCTGATGCTCACACTGCGGAGCACCGGGAGCGTCGTAAAGCGACACTATGCCTGGT
Source organism: Coleophoma crateriformis (assembly GCA_003369635.1). Classification (NCBI taxonomy): domain Eukaryota; kingdom Fungi; phylum Ascomycota; class Leotiomycetes; order Helotiales; family Dermateaceae; genus Coleophoma; species Coleophoma crateriformis. The sequence goes on from PDLN01000022.1 coordinate 670,379, forward strand.
TGATACGGTTGAACACGGTGTCGCTGCAACAGTCAATAGGTGCGGCAAGTATGCGATACAGCTGTTGACTTCCAGAAATCATTCTAACGAGGCTGTTGAGGAGGCCACCTGCTGGTAAGTCTTCGGAGAGAGAGGGGCGGAGAGAGCCTCACTTTCGCAAGTCTGAGCAGCAGTGTCCAAGGCGGCACATTTGTAGTGCACCAATTATATGCGTCCTAGAATGGCGAGCATGGCCGGCTTGCTGCACACGATGCGTTATCTCGCTGTGTCTTATCGGCCTATCACGAAGGCAATCTAGCCGCCCAGTTCTGTCGTGAAACAGCCAGCTTGCAGCCTTAACCAGCATTTCGACCCTTTGAATGCTAGGTTCGGCGCGGAACTGAAGCCCCCAGCTGTCAATATCCAACCAGTCTGCCAGGCTTGAAAGGCGGTGGGCTGAATCCGGAACAGGTGGAAATGACGCTGAGTTCCAAAATCGCCCTCCAATCCAAAGTGCCTCTCAGAGAAGTTCAAGTCGCTTTACACCGCAAGATTAACTGCGCGGTTCTCTACGTGATCAGTGCATATGCACCTGCCACATCATTGCCCGTGGCCATGTTGTAGAGTGAACACTCTTGATGGTCTATCATATTAGTCTATTGAATACTTTCCAATACTACGCAGATTATCGTGTAACATTGTCAAAGCGTGATGACTGTGGTAATGGCGCACTTTACAACGACGCCGATATGAATGCCATGATCTCACAACTCTAACAAGATGGTCGATCAGACTATAATCCCGCTGTATCCTGGACCTCTTGGTACCTGAATATTGCAAGAATATGTGTCTATAACAACTACATCTATGAAAACACATGTCTCGCACTAGGAGCCGGGATGGGGCGCTGGGTACATTACAGGAAGCTGTTACATCTCTGACAACTCTCATTGGTAAAATTATGTCTACTATGTTACGATTACATCGATTAGAAATAATTCGAATATAACTGAGCTAACGTCAATGTTACAGTACTGGAGGCGAGTGCCAGGGATATGGCGATAGTGGCCTTGCCGTTAATATTGTGACTCAGAATGCCGGAGACTCTTGCTAGGTTCTCTGAAGAGTGACTTGAATTTCTCCTTATAATTATTAGGGTTCGTGCTGGAAAGAAAGACTACAAGGATATAAATTCCAAGCTGGTATGTCTTTACAATTTCATATCACCTGATCTTGGAAGTCGGGGGTTGTCAAAGCAGAGCCGTCTCAGGTCCTGGATAAGAATTCGTATCCGAGGGGGTGGGGCGAGAGGGAGGTTCTTTGAAAAATAGTCTGTGTATTGAGATGATTTTAATTACCTCGAAAATATCGACCCGCTTAAGGTGGGATAAATTAGTCGAGACGGAGATAGTAGCCTTCAAATCTTAGCATCAAATATGCACGACCTCCTGAGTTAGCTGGACTATCCATTTGAGGGGATGTTAGATACAAAGGATAACAGGAATTATCCTCGGTAGACACCAACATCCAAAGGTGTCCAAGCAAGGTACTAAAACCTACCAATACCTTTAATGGAGAGGTGTTATTTTGATTGTATATCTATCAACTGCTCAACCCGATTTATATCTCAAGATCTTTAACAAGCATACTGTTTGACGGTATAGCCTACCAGCAACTCCTCTACTTCTGGACGCTTGCGGTCAGTGTAGTCCGATTTATCCAGTCTAAACCTGCGCTCATTACACTGCCACAGCGGAGGGGAGAAGGGATCGACGCAGCCTTACCATCATTGTACGAGGCTCTGGAGGAAGTTCGAGGGGGTTACAGCTCTAGAACGGACCATCTGACCGCTTCGCTAGCTGTGACCCGCCGGCTACATATGTCACGTATGCCTAGACCTCCCTGTTATACACACGAGGGCAAGCGAGTGACATTCAGCAGGGAAAGGAGGAGTTTTATCGGGATGCAGTATGCGCCAAGCCCTGCATGATGTTGGAGGTGCTGACACTGCTTCTAAAAGATATGCTGGCCCGGCTAAAGCTCATTGGTTGCAACAGCGTGCTCGATTTCGCGGTCCGGCGCGGACGCCTCATTTGACTCGGACATGAGATCCATACCAAAGTGCACAAATCTTATCATCCACAATGACTATTGGTACGCTTTCACACAAGGGGTGTAAAATAATATATCCCTCATTATTCATCGCGGTAGTCTCTGTTTACTGCATATTGGCGTGGCACATTTATTTTCTGTCACTGAAATGGCCTGTCAAGCTTCGTGGCTTTGCACAAGATAGGCATTTCCAGGACTATGAACCGTACGCGTCATGGTAGATTATGGGTCTGAATATACAGCCGCCACCACCACATCGCGATGAACTTCGGTAAAGGAGACAGATCACATTAATAGGGCTGACAGAACCACCAAGAACGAGTAACAACAAGAATAATAATAATAAACACATTTATAATCAGTTTGTCGAGTATAACTTCTTCGGTCTCTACTCCGAGAGGACCTACCTCGTTACAATTTTCAAGTCTAATAGACTCAACTTCTTATCTGTTCGTTACTCACTAATCCGAATATCAAGAAAACAATACTCTTGCAACAGGACTCTAACAAGCTTGTGAAGTAGGGTTACCTGCCACCAACGAATAGTAGTACAACTAGGATACTTTCAAAGTTCAGTATAACAAATGTCGACTACAGATTTAGTAGTAGTTCCTATAAGCCTCTTAGGCCTCTGATTATTCATGCTAACTGATTCACTCGAAACCCTTACTAAAAAGGACATTGATAGTAGCTTCGCTACTAAGGCCAATTCTGAACGCATGAGTAATGCATCTGCGCCACCGGTTATCGCACGACCCATACCAGAAATAATTTCTCTCTTTCTTCCGCGGCTGCTGCATTTGATTCGAAGCAAAATAGTTAATTTTGCCACTACCAAGCGGCCCTAGAATGATAGGCCCTGTCGAAGTACTACCCCGTGTTTTCACGTAACGCGATGTCTATCCGCCCAGGCTCGTTATACAATGATAGCGGTATTGGTTTCTCGACCTTACGATATACAATAACCACTTAGGCAAGGCTGCAGAACAATACTACTACGAATCCGAGCCGGTAAACTAGTGGTAAAGTGAATACCACGGCTGCTCAATTCGAATAAACCTTGAAGATCCTCTTGTCGAATGGAGGGAGCAAAGGAAGACACGAACAAGCTATGTAATATAGAATAACCCTTTGGCCGGCTACTTTTCATATGAAAGCTCTTTCTATTCGCGCAAAGGTGGAGATCGAGATCAAAACTAGAACTTTTCCTACCGAAACCTGGGGAGGGGGTGGAAGATGGGGTCCCAGGGCCGGACAGGCCAAGAGCAGGCCCCCCTGGTTTCCAGCGGGGACTGCGCATGGGCATAGAGGGTAGGCATTAGGCCAGAGGATAGGCTCGCACAAATAACGCATACTAGCTGGGCGTTATGCAAGCTGTAATAACACGGGGGCTTGTCCTACGATTGGTGGAATTGTTCTATGATATATCGTGAGCAAGCCTAGAATACAGCCAGGGAAGATCGTATGAGGTTCTACGATAAGATTTCTACATCTTTATCCAACAAAATGTTTAGAATTATAGTCAAGCACAGGGGTAAAAGCTTCCACGCCAGCCCGCTGACGGTATTCCTACCTTGGAGGCTTTTCCTTAAATAGGTTCAATCCAAACAGATGGTTTTGTTAAAATATGTTGTGTTACCGCTTCGGCTGCGCAACCAATTTTCTTCACGCGCCCGTCTACATAGTACCCATCCTTCTGGTCAACCAACTATATGGCAGCCCGTTCAAACTCTGGCAAGGAGTTGAGAAATATCCTTGCGGAAAAGCTCGTGAATGCTGTCTACGAGGATAAACCTGAGCAATTCCTCCCCCAGAGTTTGTTTTCGAAGCTCATCACGAAGGAGGTCATCATAAGAGAACTAGGATTAGAGGGGAAAACGAAATTGGGATTGGAGGAGCAAACCGACACTGATCTCATTCACTGGATTTACAAAGATGCACCTAAACTCTTCGCAACCACGGTGCAATGTCTTCGGGATCCAGATAGTGTCCGTAACGCCATGAGACAATTCAAAGAGTTTAGACCCGCAGGAGACTCGAACTCGACTACAAGAGGTATCGACGACTTGACGCTCAGTAGCATTGAACTTTTTGACGAGAAGAAAACCGTGCAGACCTGCTACAACAGCGCATTCAAGTCAAACTGGGAACCTTTCCCCCGAGCCGAGTTTTTTTCCAAGCGGTGGCGCTGCTTGGCCGAGGTATTCAAGCCGGACCAGTATAAATATAAACTATCGATAGAGTCTATTCTTCCCGTGGTGTGGAAGAATGAGGCAAAGAGAGGCGGGTTTAGTCAGGTACACCGGGTCGAAATACATAAAGACCATTGGAAACACGACTGTGCCAGTGACATGGTAGGCTTATTCGTTAAGCCCGGCCCTATTCTTAGTAAATCTTTAGGCTGCTTGCGCGCTAACCTATTTATCTTACCAGATCGCTATCAAAAGTATATCTCTTGGAAACAGTAATGAAGCTGAGGGTGCCAAAGCCGCCTGGGAGAAAGAGGCCAAGGCACTAAAAGCAATCAAGAAACTGAATACGCCACATATCCTCCAGTGTATAGCAGCCGTGGAACAGGAACATCGCCTCTTTTTTTTGTTCCGGTGGGCTGATGGCGGTGACTTGCACGACTACTGGCATGAGCGGTCGCCACACAGGCGGCAAGCCAACATGGTCCGCGATGTCATCAGGCAGCTGTATGGGCTCGCTGAAGCGCTTCACATGTTACACAATATCAATTCGACCGATGAATCTCGATCCCACGACGCCAGGGAGTCGATCCGCCATGGGGATATAAAGCCTACAAATATTCTTCGTTTCCTCAACGGCCAGGGTACCACCGAACTTGGCCTGCTCAAGATCGCTGATATGGGCCTCGCTAAGCAACATGTCCAGTACACACGCGAGCGTAACGGCATCACAAGCACTAACTACTGGACCGTGCAGTACATGGCGCCCGATCATATGCGGTCACAGCCGCTCTCACGGCTGTACGATATTTGGTCGATGGGGTGTGTGATCCTCGACTTCGTTGTTTGGATATTATATGGAAACGAAGGACTGGAGGAGTTCAGTCAGGCGGTAAGAACCACAAAGGATAAAGGCGGCGAGGCACCGTATTTTTCCGTCAAACAGACAAACAATGGTGTGAAACAGTTTGAGATTAATCCAAACGTAACAATTTGGCTAGATGGAATGCTCAAAGACGACCCGGAGTGCGCGAAAGAATCGGCAATCCATGACCTACTCTGTCTCGTCAAGAACAAGTTATTAGTGGTTGACCTGCCACCAGACCATGTACGTGACCGCGTCGGGAACCCTAGTCAGCCTAAGATTCGAAACAAGAGGGATGGTACACACCAACCTGTTCGGGCGACAGCAAGGATCCTTCGGGACCAGCTAAGCAAAATTCTAGACAACATTGAAAAACCCCAAGGCTATGAGAATTACTTACTGATAGCGCCAAACATGGATGATCTCAAAGTTGTCTGGCCTGGCAAACCAAAGGACAGTCAAGGGAATCGTGTCTGTCAAAATTTTAAAAAAGGTAGGAGAGACCAACAGGTATATTATTTCTCGGTCCTCTAATGCTATAGGCCTGAATATTGCCTCGTAGCTAATCAATGCTAGGAAAGGACTTCTGCTGTAAGTCTCTTATCGCGACTGCTATATTCAGTGCTAAATAGAGATGGCGGTTCCTTGTAGAGACGAAACGTAAGCGCTCCCCTTCCTACGAACCCAGATTTATTCGTTGATAGGTTTCGCTGGGCTAACTGTTTCGGTGAATAGTATGTAAGCTATCGACTAATACATTATATAAACTCAGTAACTAATACACCACAGGCTGTATGTAGCTTTACTCTTATTGTAATCCCCTAAACGCTAATCATAAATACTAACGGCTATAATAACTAGACTGTGAGTAATATACATATCTCAAAATACTTGTTCGCTTTGGCTAATATATCAGATTAGCCTGTATGTATATCCCGATTTTCCTAATCAGAACCTGACTCTTATACTCTCTGTTCTGTGTTTATTAATCTCATTCTATATACACACAAAAGGAAGATCGATTGGATTTCCCTGTAGACGATAACTTTGCTCAGTGTGTTTTCGACCAACTGCCTAAAAGTTTGCTCGAGCCTCAATCGGAAGCCTCGCAGCTTTGCGCTAAGTGCAGGCACCTTATCTTCTGGGAAGGTAACTTCCACGTAGAGTATAGCGGAGCTTATTTGAAGATCGGGGCGGATGGAACAGCGCATGATGATAACGACTTACCTTATTGTCGGTTTTGTCGTATGATCTTGAAAATTCTCGAAAAGGCCAAAGTACAAGATGATAAGTTTGTCACCTTCACCCGCGAGATGTCGAGATTGAAGATAGAGGGTTCTCTCTTCAACGAGCCGGTTGTGTCGTTGATTCTCAATAGTAGTGAGTTTACTACCCCTCGGGCCTCTCTATAAGCAAAGCTACACCGTCTCTACTTTGTAGCTATTTTTTCTTCTACTAATCCATCCTAGTGCCTAGTACCGATTTGATACAGATCGGTTTACCTAGGCTTCCTGCGATTGAGAAAGTTGATGAGCGTGAAGTGCTCTTTAAAATCATTCGGTCATGGGTGAATGACTGTGACAAACACAACGGCTGCCGTCCAAAGTATAACATGAGGCTCCCTACCAGGCTCATTGATATAGGCAGGCATGAACAGGATAAAATATGCATTTGCGTACCGCAGAAGGATATACCGACTGAAGCATTTAGCTATATTGCGCTATCACACCCGTGGGGGGAGGGGGATTTTGATCGTTTCACTACCAGGAACGAAGCCGACTTAGACAGGTTTAAGCAGGGAATCTCCCTTGATGAGCTTCCATGTACATTCAGAGACGCTGTAATTACCACGCGCGCTCTAGGGAAACAATATCTGTGGATTGACTCTCTATGCATCCTCCAAGACGATCAGGCTGACAAAACTCGCGAGATACCACTGATGGAATATGTTTATAGCTCGGCTTACTGCGTGATCGCGGCCAGCCGTGCCCAAGACCAGCATACAGGTTTCCTGCTCCGACGCAAAAACCGTTCTTTCATTCGTTTCCCAAACGGTGTATACGCCTGCGAGCCAATTGATAACTTCCGTAGCGACGTCCTCGATGGTTCGTTAAGCCAGCGCGCCTGGGTGCTACAAGAGCGTGCGCTAGCTCGACGAACAGTGTTCTTCACCGAGGTCCAGACGTACTTCGAGTGTGGGGAGGGTATCCGATGCGAGACGCTGGGCAAGATCAAGCAGTAGGTCATTCTAACCAGCCTCTACCAGAGTATTAATAACTCTTCGCAGCGCCGAGACAGCTTTTCTAGGCGACCCAAATTTCCCTAGCAAGAGCCTCGACAGCACCCGTGGCGAGCGAATCCGTGACTTCACCACTCTCTTTGCGCAGTATTCGCGCCTGGGCTTAAAGTACCCAGAGGACCGGCCTAACGCTATTACGGGACTCGAGGCACGCCTACACCGCATATACGACTCTCCTAAAGGCCAGTACGGAATTTTCGATAACGGGGACATGAAGATGAAGGGGTTGTTCCTCCGCAGCCTGCTCTGGCGCCGGGGAGAGAAAGTGAAGTCACTGAAACCCATCAATTCGTTTATAGATAAGGAGCCCCCCTCCTAGTCATGGATGCGCCTCGCTGGCGGTATCGACTACCTCAACCCCGAAGGCAATAAATACGTGTGGGCGGTGAATAGTATCAATGCCTATTGGACGGGCGACAGAGGCGTGGACACAAGTGCAACTCTATCGCCATCGCAACATGCAGCGATAGTATCTACGCCTTACATCACGGCCAGGCCGTGGCGTATAGACTTGGCTCGAGTGCGCGGAATGAAGCATCAACTAATATATGACGTAGTGGAGGATGGATCGCAGCAGCACGGAGATTCGATGGATAGTGCTGAGCAACAGATGCTTGAGGGTGTTGTGATTGCGCGGCCCAAGCATCAGTGCCGGGAAGATTCGACTTATATCCTCATTGTGGAGCAGCAGCCTGTACATACCCAAGCGTTCGCTCACGGCACCAAGAGCTACCGCCGCATTGGGGTTGGTAGTGTGTTAAGTGCCCATACTGCAAAGGTGGAATTGGGCCCCAAAGCGAGAATATACTAAGTTATCTTAGATTATAGACCCTGGTTATGAAATTTTCTTTCTGATTTATCATTGGGCACTGATACTTAGAAGGTACAGCGACGGTACTAGATTTGCTTTTAATAACGGTCTGAGTCGTAAGTCCTATCTTAAACGGGTAAGACGATTTCTGTAGTAATTTAGTACGTATACCTCTGTGTAGCCTTGAAAAAAACAATCACAATTTAACTTTTTAAGAGGAAAGAAAACGTTTAAGAAGTAACGTGACTCATAGGGAATCAGTATATATAGGGACGCGTTTGAAAGAGGAGCGGTATACTAAATCTAATAACCAAGGTTTAACACTTTATAACCCAAGTCATTGGTTACAAAAACATCTTTAAATACTATCATTTAAAAGAGAACATCCAAAAGGCTACACAAGTACTTTATTATAAGTAATGCAAGTTAATTAGAGCTACTACTTTATATGTTCAAGTCTCTGCTATAATACTAAGTATAACGTGCATGCATAGCGAAAGTCCCAACTAAGCGAAAGTCCCAAAATTTTTAACCCTTGTATTTCAAACTATGATAAATATACTACAACGCCTATAATCAAATAAAACTACTTAGAATCCTCTTCTTTAGATACCTCTATTATAACCTAACAGGTACGTATATTATACCTAGTCTCTCTATAGTTGCTACAACGTCGTACACGTGATTCTTCCCTTAGCTTCCGACCTATACTAGCCTTTGTTTCTTGCTTTACTTGACTCTTAATATCCTTCTTATCTTATAAGTCTCTTACTTCTTATTATATAAGTACTCCTTTATACTATAAACGTATCTTTTTAGCTCTTTGACGTTTACTTAATAGTTTATTTACCTATTAAAGGTTTTTATTCTCTTCTTATAAGAGTACTAGCTAGTATATAATTTTAGATATACCTTTCGTAAAATAATTAATAGCCTTATATATAAAAGTTAAAGAACTATTCTAGTAATATATAACTCGACTTTTAATAAAAGTAGATTATAATATAGTTTTAATTAAGTTATTTAGTATCTAAGAAACCTAAACTTTAGTAGTCTTAAGATATAAGCTTAGAAGCGTTAGCGTTCGTAACTAGAGATCTAGTATAGATATTACCCTTTTAGGGTTAAATAGGTAAAGTCTAGACCTTCTAAACCCTTTACGAATATTACTTTTAGTTATTATAATATTAAATATAGTATAGAAGGTAAGAAAGAAGTCTTTCTTAGTAATATAAATAATATAAACTTATATTATATCTTTAATTTAGTAACTATATACCTTCTTTAAAAGGCTAAAATAACTAATATCTAGTAGCTAAAGTATATAAGTATTATATCCTAGGTATATATAAACTACTTAGTAAGCTTCCTTAGTAAAGGTAAAGATAAGGGTTTATATATAGATAATAACTAGTTTATAGTTTTAGTTATTAACTAATACCTAGTACGTTAGATAACTAAAGGCTAATTACTTTAGCTAAGTAAGAGTAATATACTAGGTTAGATTACTAATAGTTTATTAGAAGTATATAATAATTTATAAGATAATATTAGGTTATAAATAAATAATTAAAGTTAAGTATAAAGCTCTTAACTACTTAAGAACTTCTTACTCTTATATACTAAACGAATAAATTTAAATCCCTTAATTTCTAAATTAGATCTTAGGGATCTAACTATATAAACTTAGAATCTATTATATAACTTTAGATCCTTATAAGTAGGATACTATAGGAGATAACTTATACGGTTACCTTAGGTTATAATAATAAAAAGAATAAGTAAGTATATATAAAGTAATAATATTATACTCCTTATAGTACTCTTCGAATTCGTCTAAGTAGTAACTCTTATAACTATCGAAGACTAATAAACGAAAACTACTTATAGTTTAAGCCTTAGTATACTCCTTAAAGTACTTAATTTATTTTATACCCTTTTTATTATTTATCTAACTATTATTAGTTACTATAGTCTTCTAACTAGGTAGGAATCTACTATTTTTAGACTAAGATCTAAGGTAATTTTATATTATAATAACTATAAATAATAGTATATACTAGCCTTTAAAACTTATACCTTAGATTATAGTAACTTATTCCTAGTTACTAAGCTATAATTTCTTTACTTTTATATACTTATTAGAGCTAGTTATAACTATTCTAGTTCTAATTTAACTTATTATAAACCTAGTCTCGTTAAAATTATAAATATCTATATTATAGATTTTATACTTTATAATTATTATTATAGGGGAGCACGTATATATAGTAACTAGGTAGTAGTATTTAATACGTTCGATAAGGAGGGAGTAACTATCTACTCGGACTCCGCTATATAAGGGGCGGACGTCTACCCTACTAATAACTTAAGGACAACGTAGCTTGTAATCACGTACGATTATATAAGCGTACGGTTACCCAAGCGTAGGTGTATCCTACGCTTAATACCTAAGGCCTGACCCTTATATTACTCCCCTCCTCCCGCTCGTTCTATAGAGGGAGCTACTATAATTTAAGCGTAGTACGGCTCTGAATCCCCTAAATCCCTTGTCCGACCTATAGTCCTTCGTTAGTGTATCCTATTTTACGTATAGTACTCGTTCCGAAATATAATTATCGGGTTCCGACTTATTATATTCGTTGTACGTAGAAGGCGTTTCTATTATAGGTTCTTTTATATTATTGTCTTCCGAATCCGGTGAATCGATTACTTGTCTCCTACTCGGGCTATTCTCCGTCGTTAATATATTAGGATCCGGCTTAGCACGTACGTGGTACGAATAAGTTTTTTAGTATTATTAGCCTTTATACCGACTTATTATCGACTTCCTTTAAATAGGTTACTAAATAGGCTATACGTATTCCCTGGTTAATATATCTAGTTCCGGTATATAACGGTCGCTCTCCTACTAGGAGCATTACTATTATCTATATTTCTATTCTCGTCGACGTTAGTATTATCGACTTCTTTGATACTATAGTTTCTTTATTATACCTGTATATATAAGAGCGCTTTACGCTCTAATCTAGTTCCTTTCTTCTTTTTCTTTAGATAATATTAAAAATCTATACTATACGTTTTTTGAAACCTTGTATCCCCTACTAATATCGTCGGCCTCCGTAAGATATTAACTAGGTTTAGATAACTACCTTAATTATTTACTACGTCGGTTATACTCTATCTAGTATAGATTACTAAGACTAAGTTATAAGTCGGTGTCTACTCCCTTTTAATTAGGTTTCGCTAACTTATATAGTCCTCCTGTTCCCGCTCTTATACGGACTATACCCGTAAGCGTAAAAACTACGAAAACCTATAAGTTCTATTAGGTCTCTAGTTAAAAAACGTCGTTAACCGCTCCTTAGTTTTATAATAGTATATATTACTTACGC
>PDLN01000023.1:0-11854 GCA_003369635.1 Coleophoma crateriformis
TACGAGTAGGGGACTATTATTCTTAACCGCCTTTTCTTTACCCTAATAAAATTTATCCTAATCCTAAAGAACGACTATATATAATCTATTAGTCTATTAAATACTTATACTTAACGACTTTATTCTTTTCTATTATTAAACGGTTAATCCTATATAGGAGGGCTTACGAGTACCTACCTCTCTACTTTTATAAGCTCGCTTCTAAAACTCTCGAAATAATATTAGAGCGCCTTAAGTAGATCGACGTTAATAAGGTATTCCTAAAAGGAAGCGAGACCTAGGTACTATAGTATAACGCCCTTACTACTTATATAACGTAGAGAGGTATTTAGGATCTTATAGATCCAAATATTAAACTTGTGGATATCGATAATAAGGAACCGAGTATTCTACTAGAGCGGGAGGTACTTATAAAGAAACTTACCTTTAAGAGAAACAAGGTATATTAAGTATAGAGTATAAGGTAACGGGACAAAGAATAAAAGGCTATAGATCTTATATAAGCTTAGCCTATAGTAATATCTAATCTAGAGCTAGATAATACTCTAGTAACGTAGAATAACGTCAAGGACGAATATAACTATCTTTAATCTAGATACTAGCTTATATAGCTAAGGTTTATTACTCGTAGAGTACGATATTAAACTATAGTAGACTAGGTCCGACGCTCGGTTTTAGTAAAGCTCTTAGAACCTTATCTTCTAGTACTATAGAATAAAGGAGATAAGACTTTATAATCTCTTATTAAAAGAATCTAAGATAGTATAGTACTAACTTTAGTAGAAATTTAAAAAGACGTATTTATAAAATATAATATAGTACTTATACGAGTAAAGAGCGTACGAGAAAATCCAAAGACGTAGTATAAAGATTAAAGAAAGGTATATACTATTATATAAGTAGTTAGAGTCACGGAAATAGATAGACCTCTCTCTATAATTATATTCTTAGAAAGTGTTTAGGAGCGGATATCCCTTGACTAGGTAACTTAGGAGCTTAAGAAGTATTATTATAATAATCGAATAGATATTAAAAACCCTTCTCTATCGGACTATAAGATAATATTTAATATATAGATTCTAATTAGAAGCTTAGGGGTATATACGAGCGTCTTTACTACTCTTAGAGAGCGCTTTGATTCTCCCTCTCGATTATTAAAGAAGAAGAATAACTATCTATATAGAGAGGATAGTTATCCTTATCGTTTAGAGGAATACTAGCTACTAGAACGTATAATTATAAGAAGATCTAATCGGAAACTTAAGAACCTACTATTAGAAGCTTAGGTGAATAAAATTCAAACTCGCCTTTAGGAAAATAAGTTTAAGGACCTTCGGACTAAGCTTAAAAATAAAGGATAGAGTATACTAGCTCGCCCTAAAGGCTCGTCTAAGGATAAGTTTCCTACAAAGAAGGGGAGTAGTAAATTAAAGTCTAGCTACGCTATTATTAATCTAAAGCTTTTAAACCCGGAACTATTAAATCTAAGAGTATATATAATAGCTAATAGTAACGACACTTACCTTTTAACGAAGAGTATACTATACGATACCTATAGCGTTATATACTTAGTAAACTCTAAAGAGATACTCGTCCTAGGAATATTTGTAAGAGTAAAAGACAGGGATTATATAAATTTAGCTATATCCTCGTTTCTAATTAACGGATATAGTATATAGATTATTCCTAAATACCTTTATAGCCCGGAAGGAGAAAATACTATAGACTTAGAGTTAGAGTATATATTAGTAATTAAGGGGTTTTATATAAGTATTATCTTAGTAGAAAAGATATATATCGCCTTTAGAATTTAGTATAGAGGGAAGGATAATATATTAAGGTATAGATCGTATAAAGATAGTACGGAGCTTAAGAAGTTAATTACGGAGTTTTATTTACTATTTTTTAAATATTATTATTATTCTTCTTACTCTAATATTCTAAAGAGTCTCGTTTTATACTATCTAACGCTTAAACGACGAGTGAATTAGTTATTCTATCGATTAAGAGATTATACAAGACCAAGGATAGATACTAAAGAAATTTAGTATATACGAGTAAGGTATCTTAGTCTAAAGGCTCTACGAGTACTTATCTATTATACACGAAATGTCTAGATAAGTAGGACTACTCAAATAAATTACGAGTATTATATAACTACCTACGTAGAGTAGATTATATTAAGATAAGCTTTAGAACGGCGCTCGTAGTATCTATTCTAAAGGATTATATAAGACTTGTTCGACTTCCTTATAGCTTATAACGGATCTAAATAGGTACTCGTGATTAAGGACGAGTATAGTAGGAAGTTCTAGGTATTTCTACTAAAAAATAAATAGTATAAATTAGTATATTCTACTATATATAGATTCGAGCGCTAGGTAACCTAGTAATTTAGGCTTTTAATATATATTTTAAAGTATAATAATAATACTTTAGTTATAAGAGTTCAAGGAAAAATAGAGTATAAGAGATAGGTATCTAAGGAAGGTATTAAACTTAAGCTAAATCCTCTAGACGCTTATAAGAGTAATAGTAGAGCGGAGAGAGCTAAGAAAGAGGTTATTATATACTCGATTAAGATAAGGAGCGGGGTAAACCTACTAGAGAGGCTCTAGCTAGTATATATTAAAGCTATAGCTTACTTATATAATATTAGCCCCTCGTATATATATAACCTACGCTTACTAAATAAGGTTCTTCTTTCTTAGTTTAGGTAATATTTTCGATACTATAATCTAAAGCTTATAGTAAACTTTATATAGGATCTTAGACTAGACTAGATAAGAATATATACCTATAGATATAGAGCGTATCCCTTAAAAAAGGAACGTAAGTAAGGTAAGAATAAGAGAGCTTTTAAAGTAGTTCCGTGTACGTATATTAGATATTTAGTAGGATATATTACCTCGAATATCTATAGGATCTAGGTACTATAACTTAACTGTATCGTTACTACAAGGAATATAGCGTTCGACGAGTAGGTCTTCTACTCTCCCGAGCTCGAGCGAGCGTCTAGCTAGATACTCGAGATTATAAAAATAGTTATTAAAGTAATTAAGATAACGGAGGAGGAGATCTAGGATACTAGTTTACTATTCGAGAACCTACCGACTATTAAAGAAACGCTTATAAAAGAGCCGCCGGATATAGTAATAAACGATACCTCTATTAAAGCCTCCGAGACACGGAACTCGGGGGTAGAGGTATAGGTAATACTAGAGAAAGGTACTCCTACTAAGTTTAGACTTTCATCGCTAGAGCCTACGCTAGAGCTAATCGAAAGCTTATAAGTATAAGGGCTAAATAATATAGATAATCGTCCTAAGTTAAGGAGGGGTAAGGCTATCCCTTAAGTCGTTATATAGTAAACGGGACTATCGAACGAACGAGAACTAGGTATATCGCTATAACCGACCTATTCTATTATACGTAGAGAACGGAGTAGGGTATAAGGCCTAGTAATACATTTAAGTACGAGACTTAGAAAAAGATATAAGAATACTAGAAATATATATATAACGTTCTAGAAGCTTACGAAGAAAGTATTTCCGTCTTCTAATATTAAGGATTTTATAGATACCTTTTAGAAAGATACTCTAGAGGATCTAATCCTTGTACGGACGGTGAATACAGTTATCGCTACTACTATTAAGCCGTTAAAAGTCTTAGAACGTAGCCTAAGTATCTTAAAAGTCTATATAGTAAACTTACTAAGAGCGCTAAAGAGATAAAGGGATTTATTTAAATATCTATTTAGTAAGTACTTTAAAGTAGATACAAAGCTTGAACTTAAGAATTTAGAGGAGCGCTAGTATTAGTGAGTTATTCTAAAGAGAGATACTAAGACGCTATTAATCTCTCTAAAATAGGTGTTTATATATAAGCTAGACTTAGCTAGAATACTAGCTCGTTATAAAGTAAGAATTATAATAAAAGGAGATCTCTAATTAGAAGAGACGATCCTCTCTACCTATACTACGATACTCGTATTAAGATTATTTCGAGTAGCTATAGTTATCGTAGTAAGGTTTAACTTAGAAGTCAAGTAATTCGACGTAATTAATATATTCATTAATATAATACGTAATACGAGTAACCTACTAGTAGCTTATAATCTTCCTAAAGGATTTGAATAAGAAGGTATATACGTAAAGGTTAATAAAGCTTTATACGGTCTTAGGGACTCTCTTGTACTTTAGTTTAAAAAGCTTTCTATAACTTTAGAGAAGCTCGGACTTATTTTATATAAAGAAGATCTATATATTTATATAACGCTAGATCGAAAGGTATTTATCGTATTCTTCGTAGATAATATCTTAGCGTTGTATTATATAAAGGACTAAGAGAGTACGGAATCTATTATCTTAGGGCTCTACTAAGCTTATAAGTTATAAGAAATAGGTAATATTAACTAGTTCCTTAGTATAAGAGTAATTAAAGATCGAGAAGCTAGGATAATATCCTTATATTATAATATATATATCGAAAAGATTATAAGAAAGTTTAAATTAACTAACGGATAATACCTAAGTACCCTATTACTAATTATAAAGTTCCGAAAGTATAACGGATAAGTAACGAAAGCTTAGGTTAAGGAATTCTAAGAGCTAGTAGGATCTATACTATATACTATAATTATTATAAGAGTAGATATCGCCTTTCTAGTAGCTTAGTTATCCTACTACTTAATAAACCTAGCTCCTAAGTATTTAATAGTAGCTCGGTAGTATATTCGTTACTTGTTTAGATTAAGATTTCTTACGATTATATATAGTTAGAGCCTTAGAAAGGAGTATCTAGTAATAGTATCTAATACTTTATTCGCTAATAATATAGATATAAGATACTTATCTTATAGTTATATAATAATACTATTTAGTAGACTAATTACCTAGAAGGCTACTCGATAGCTAATAGTAATAACGTTAACTACAAAGGTAGAACTTAGAGGATTAGAGTATACCGTAAAAGAAACTATAGCTCTTAAGCGTTTCTTTAACGATTTATAGCTTAAACTTAACGAAGTATAAGTTATATTCTATAATAATTAATAAACGATATAACTTATAATTAGTAAAAATTAAAGGATTACTACTAAATTACGATATATTAATATCTAGAATATATAGTTATACTAGGAGTATAAGAAGGGTACTTTTAAAGTATACTATCTACTAATAGTCTAAATACTTACTAATAGGATAATAAAGAATTTACTATATTATAAGTTCGAATTATTTAGAGCTCTTCTAAACCTATAAGATATAAGAGCTAAGATTAAGTACCTTAAATAAAGGATCTTAAGCTTAACAAAGTAGTATCGTTTATAACCTTCTATTTGTTATTTTATTTATACGACTTATTATTATTTTACTTTATAAATAATAAAGTATTTAAATAATAGTAAGGGTATACTAGAATATATAAGAATAAGTCTTTAATTATTCTAGAAAGGGGGTCGATCCTAAGTAGTAGCTAATAGTTACTAAGCCGTATAAAAACACTAGGGTAACGTTCCTAAGCTACGACTTAAAGGTTATAAAGCCTAGGACCCGATCCTAAGCTATATACTTCTAGGTAAGGTTATAAAGCCAACGATATATAACAAGAAAAAAGAAAGGAAACTAGCTACGAGGAGGATATAGCTCTATAAACTACTTAATAAGGGCTACGGCCCTAACCTAGCTAGTAGTAATAGTAGTTAGGTTTACGAAGCCTAGCGCTACTTACGAGCTCCTTAACCTCTTAGGAAAGCTCCTTAAACCTAACCGAACCTAAGTCCTCCTTAAGGGCTAAGTAATCCTAATAATTACTCGATAAGGGCTAAGACCCTCTCTTGGTCTTTAGTAGCTATAGATAGGAAGCCCCTAGAGCCGTGTATAAGCTCCTTAACTTCCTAGGGGAAGTCCCTACGACTACTAAGTCTATCTCTACCCCTTAAGAACGTAAGCTAGGTACGAAACGTAGCTCGTAAACAAGCTAGATTCGCCTTAGAAGCGTCCTCCGTAACTATATTAACGATAGCGTAACCTAATAAAGCTAAGGCGGGAGGGAGAGGGTTATATCTATGTTTATACGAGTATAGGAAGCACCGGGAGCCTCTTCTACGGGTATCGTAGTAAATATTATCTCTACGACCGGAGATAGTACTTACGATATACTATAGGTAAGGTACGGCGTACTATACTCTACAAATAGGGGTAGAGCGGCACGGAGAGGATAAGGTTATACTCTTTAATACCTGTTTTTAATATTAGCGAGCTATTTGTATAAGGATAGAAAACGTATATATATCGCGTCGAGTAGCGCGGGTAGCCTAAGCGCGAACTAGGGGAGAGATTAGCTCCTCGTTATTATCGTCTTCCTCCTTATTAGCTATTTAGGTATAGAGACTAGTATCGGCAAAGGAGGGGGGAGTTATCTAGAACGATAACTCCCGACGAGCGGCGTCGGAGGGGGTAGTAGGTATAGTAGGGGAGGGCGAGCGTGGCGGCGGCGGCGAGGGAGAGTATAGCGGCGGTGGTAGGCGCGAAGGAGAAGACTCCGAAGAGCTAGTATAAGACTATAACTCTATTAGCTTTTAGAGCTTTTAGGTATCTAAACTAAAGCTATCGATAATTCTTTAGGTTAAGGTATTTAGAGCTATTACTTCTAAGCGACTAAGCTCGCTAATAACCCACGAACTAGACAAGAAAGGAATCAAAGCTTACGGGGGGAGGTTCCTTAGCTAATTTCTTAGTAATATACGTAGTAGGTAGTATAATAATAGTAATAATAATAATAATAATAGTAATAGTACTAGTACTAGTATTAATATTTTATTTTGA
Organism: Coleophoma crateriformis; assembly: GCA_003369635.1. Taxonomy (NCBI): domain Eukaryota; kingdom Fungi; phylum Ascomycota; class Leotiomycetes; order Helotiales; family Dermateaceae; genus Coleophoma; species Coleophoma crateriformis. Next base: position 6,831 of record PDLN01000023.1, read on the forward strand.
AAGTTAGGAGCGTAAGGCTCCTATATTATACGCTTTACACGCTTCTAAAACGAGTATAACTAGCTTACCTTTGTGCTATACTTACGAAGAACTAGGAAAAACATAGCTCTAGGCGTTTAACAAATATTACGTAAGGTATATATAAAAGCTCGAAAATCTATATATAAGTAACTTATATAACTACTACTTAATTATATCTAAGGACTATATATATTACTTATTATCACGGGCTTATAGAATATAGTAACGTATCCTAGAAGCTTAGGTTAGACGACTTCCTCGCTCTAAATACCCTTATAGGTAAGGGGTATATCGTAAAGTAATTCGTCCACGTAATCTCTATAATATTAGGAAAGAAGCTTAAGGATCTTAGTATATATATTATATAAGCTCGTTGAGCTTAATTATATTATTCTCGTATAATACTCTCTATACTCTTTAAATAATATAATTCAAGTATATTCAATCCCCTACTCGTAAGCTTATAAATGTAATACCTATATCTACTAGAGAGTAGAGTTAGGTTATTAGTAAATCGGACGGGGTCTATTAACTATACCCCCGATTTAGTCTAGAACCTTACCTAGTACTCTAACGACAAGCCTAAGTCTCGTACGGATATTAGTAATACTCTAATAACGTACGGAATACAACTAAAAGGACTATTATCTCTAAGCTCCTTTCGGAACTACTTAGGAACTATAAAGAGGAAATTAAGTATAGCGGAGAGGAGTACGATATCCTCGACGAGAAACTTTAGATTTTCTATAACCTATATAGTAAGACTAGTATCGAGAAAGGCTAATTCTACTAAGCTTTCTCGATTATATTAAAAGGTAAGGTATTAAGCTTCTACTATAATACTATAGTTAGACGTTATACGAATTTATAATAATAATTAACCTTACTAAGGATTACTTCGAGACCGAGGAACGACGATAGAAGTACTTATCCGAATAGTAAGAAATTACTTTAAGAAGAACTATTACCGCTAATCCTAGTAAAATAAAGCTTAAATACTTAGAGCTTATACTTAATAAGCTTCGTATAGCCTAAAAAGGACTAACCAAGTAATACTAAAACGAGAATAGTCTACGGGACTAAGCTCTAAATACTTATAAAGGAATTAAAGAGTATAACCTAGCTTTATTTAAACTAGCGATAACTTTTAAAGGATTCTATATAGACCTAAGAGCTACTATTAGTATAGCTATATAGACTAAGGAGGTAGTAGCCTATATCTAGGAAAGTACCTAAGAGCCTTATAACTATACTCTAGAATAATACTAGGTAGACCGTACCTATAAGGCTATAAAACCTTAATAGCCCCGTATAAGCTTCTAAGGAAATAACAAAGAACGAGCTAATTTCAACCGAGGCTCTACAAGTAAGTTCCTTAAGAAATACTTTATTTATAAGAAACTAGGTTACTAGTCTATAAAGTATCTAGAGGAAGAAAGGAATAAGTCGTACAAACGATATAAAGAATAAATATTCGCTAAACTAAAGAGTAATAGCTAGATACAAGCCTTTATCTCCGAGTACGAAGGGGAACCGGACGAAAAGAAAGAGCTACTAGACGACATTAACGAACTAGGAGTCTATTAGGTAAATTCGGTTATAATTAAACTAGAGAACTAGTTAACTAGCTCTACGTCCGAGCTTTATAAATAATTATACGGACCTTCGAGTATAAAAGATAAGTTCTTATCCGAGGAAGGAGAACTCGATAGCTATTAAGTAGTCTCGCTCCTTAATAACCGTATAACTACTTATATTCTAACCTAAGGAGATTAGCTTAACCGTCCGTACGAACTAGAGATATTTACCTTAGAAGGACGTTATAGCTTAGAAGTCTTCTAGGGGATTATACTAGATATAGGAGTAACCGAGATTTCTACGATAAGGGAACTATAGTTCTATATACTCTAGAAGATCTAGAACGTTATACTAGACCGTACGACCGATAGAGACTATATAATCAAGTTTAGAAAAGGGTCTATAGTTTCTAAAGGGATAGTAATAGTCGAGATACTATTAGGACCTATAAAGTTCTAGGTTATCTCGGATAATACTCCTTTCTTATTTTGTATCTAGGATATAGATAAAATAGGAGTTAAACTAGATAACCTCTAAAACGTCCTAATCTAAAGGGACAAGACTATTCTAATCGTACGGAAATAAAGGTACCCGTAGATAATACTTAAAGTACCTAGAAGGCTAATAGAAAAGGTAATTATAGAAAGTTACCTAACGGATATAAAGCTTTATTAGCTTTACCGACGGTTTAGATACCCGTTCGTACGGAGGCTTATAACGCTTTTTAAACGGGTAGGCTACGATAACGTAGATCCTACGTCGATTAAGTACCTTATAAAGTTCTATACCTAATACCAAATATACTCTAAGGTACCTAGACGATTTAAATTTATATTAAAGGACGATATCGAATTTAATTACTTAGTCTTCATAGATATTTACTATATAGACTATAAACTAGTACTCTACGTAATAGATAAAACGATATCGTTTAGTACCGTGAGGTTTTTAAAGAATTATAAGACCTATACGGTCTAGGAGATACTACGGTCTTATTAGGTAGATACTTATTTAGGTCCGCTAGACTACTTTGTCTATAATACTAAAACGAATTTCTTGGTAAGTAAATTCTAATAGGAGACCTATACGATAGCTATTAAAGTTAAAGAAGTACTAACTAAAGCCTATAATAGTATAGGAAAGGTTAAACGATACTACTTTATATTACGATATACGTACGAAATCCTAAGAAAGGAACTTAAGAACGAATAAATTAGTAAAGAGGTAACCTTCTAAATAATAGTAAAGGCTATTAATAATAGTATAGGACCGAATAGATTAATACCTATATTACTAGTATTTAGGGCTTATCCAAGGATAATATAGGTAAGTATACTATCGTAGTCTATAATTAAAAGGGTAGAGGTTATATAAAAGGCAATATAGGAACTACGCCGTACGAATACTAAAAGGAAAGTTAGTAATACTTTAGTAATACGTAATAGCCTAGACACCTTCGAGACCTTGAACCTACCCTTATAGTCGGACGTACGTGTCTAGAGAGAGAAAATTAGCTAGAAAGGACCGTATAAGCTCCTAGTAATAAAGGGAGAAACGTACGTAGTCTAGTTACTAAATATAGTCTCGAAGTTTAGGACTATAGTCGTACGGCCTTACTATATAAAGGAAATTCTAGAGGACCTACCTAGTTATAAGGATCCAGGGTTTAAGAAAGCCAAGGAATCGGACGGTATTCGTACGGAGACACCGGAACCTAATAGTTAAGGATTAAAGCTCTAGGTTATTCTTCTAAGYAAATCGGAACGATAGCTAAAAGCCTAAATTACGACTATTACGGACGATACGGAACTAGATAAACTAGCTTCCTACTTCGTACGGGAAGCCTTTATTACTAGAAAGGAATAAGACGATCTCTAACTAGTAGAAGACCTTTAGAAAAAGGGAGTAATTACTACTCCTAGATAACTATTCGAAGAGTCTTAGTAAGCTAAAATTAATAGGCTTATTATAAAGGGCGTCTTTGAGTTCGTATAGTATAACCTAATAATTTATAAAGGACGAATCTTTAGGTCTAGGCTTATTAACGAAGTTAAAAGGAAGACTATAGCTATTCTATACGAAAAGTTAAGACTAGTTATCCAAGCCTATAACGATTAAGGGAAGGAAGTTATTCTTACCTAATCTCTGATAATTCAAAGAGTAAGCTAGAGACTTATACTAGTACTAGCTYCGTTACTTATTTAATAAGGATTTAAGCTATTTAGATAAGATATTACCTAGGCTTATATCTAAGTAGAGACCTCTTTAAATTAGGAAATATTAGTTAAAGTACTAAAGTAAATTAAGTACTAGTTTCCCGAAGGGATATTTATAATCGTACGAAAACCCCTTTATAGAATTCTAGAGACAGGGACTTATTAGTGGGCTACGTACTATAAGTACTATATAGAAAAGCTTAATATAGTAACTTCCTCGTACGACCTATACTTATTAGTAATAAATACGGACAAGGTATTTAGAATCGTTAGAATATAAACGGATAATACCCTAATTCTTAGGAATAAAAACTTTAAGGAACTTAAGGACAAAGTACTAAAGTAAGCTAAATTAAGTACTAAACTAATAGAGACTCTTACGTATAGAAATCCACTAGTCTTTAATAAAGGGATACTTTACCTAGAAGGTAATAATATCTAATTAGTATAGAAAGGCTAAGGTAAGAAAATTAAGCTAGTTAATCTAGACTCTAAGGACTATACGGCCGAATACCGAGAGTAATAGGTACGTAGAGCTTACCTAGCTACTATTTACTAACTAGAAGCTTTATTAGACCTCTCTATAGCTGTATAATACTAGGACCTAACGGATAACGAGGTTAAGGTTCTTAATAAGCGTCTAAAATAGTAGATAGAGAATATAGACCGAGGTATTACGTACGTACCTATAGACCTAGGTAGTACAAAGCTCTTTATCTTTGTCGACGGGTTATTTACAAATAATAAGGACCTTAGTTCTTAAATTGGATATATAATTATCCTTGTAAATAAATCGTACGRAGATAACGAATTCGAAATCTAGGGGAATCTTATTTATTAGAGTAGTACTAAGAGTAAAAGAGTAACCCGAAGTGTACTAGCTTTAGAGATCTACGGAATAGTAGTAGGCGTYGATATAGCTATTACTATAAGCTCTACTATCTATATAATTACCGTACGGCTTGGATTACCCTAGGTACTAATCGTTGTATATACCGATTTATATTCTTTATATAAATACCTTATAAAGCTTAGTATAACTAAAGAAAAGTATCTTATAATTAATATTATAGCCTTACGATAATCGTACGAACGTAGGGAACTTATAAAAGTCCGTTAGATTAATAGATAAGATAACCTTACGGATACTATAACTAAGGTAAATCTAAATAAGACCTTTAAGAAGTTCCTAGATAATAATTTAATATT
>PDLN01000023.1:13559-170203 GCA_003369635.1 Coleophoma crateriformis
GGTATCGTTAAAAGCAATTATAATAGGAGCTTAGTACTAGCTAATAAGCTCATAACCGGTTATTTCCCTATATATAAGAAAAAGTAATATAAGGTCTAAGTATATTAGAGTAGCTATAATACTAGCTTCGTACGGGAACTATAGGATATATATATAAAGGGGAATAGGGGTAATTTATATATATTTAGGAAGTATAGTTATCCTCCCTTTTAGAGGACAATTAAGATAATATAAATAATAGCTATAATATACTTAGATTACCTTTATAGTAAAGGTAACCTAGGAGTAGTAACGCGTTCTATTACGTCCGAAGCGATACCGTAGGTCAAGCCCGAACCTACTACCTTTGTAAGTCGAGCCCGAACTTATAACTACTAGATTAAGCCCGAATCTAGTAACCCTAGGGAGAAACGTTAATTACTACGGCGTTTACTACCTATCGTATAGGTAGTAAACTAATAATAAGTCTTTAGCTTACTCTTTAAATTATTAGAGATTAGGTAAGAATAACTTCCTTCCCTTAATCGTTATAGGCTTAGATAACTAGTCTTGACTTTTCGTACGGAATAGCCGTAGTCTTCCCTTTAACTTCGTTGATAAGCCTAGACCTAAAGATTCGTCCTTTATAAATTATTAGGTTATACCGTACGAACTTAAAGACGCCCTTTATAATAAACCCGTTAATTTTAGCTTACTAAGACTCTTCGAATAGTTATCTAGGAGTAGTAATTACTCTTTTTTTCTAAAGGTCTTCTACTAGTTAGAGATCGTCTTATTCCTTTCTAGTAATAAAAGCTTCTTATACGAAGTAGGAAGCTAGTTTATCTAGTTCCGTATTATCTATAATAGTCGTAATTTAGGCTTTTAGCTACTATTCTAATTTACTTAGAAGAATAACCTAGAGCTTTAGTCCTTGACTATTAGGTTCTAGTGTCTCCGTACGAATACCGTCCGATTCCTTGGCTTTCTTGAACCCTAGATCCTTATAACCAAGTAGGTCCTCTAGAATTTCCTCTATATAGTAGGGCTATACGACTATAGTCCTAAACTTTAAAACTATATTTAGTAACTAGACTACGTACGTTTCTCCCTTTATTGCTAGGAGCTTATATAGTCCTTTCTAGCTAATTTTCTCTCTCTAGATACGTACGTCTAACTATAAAGGTAGGTTCAAGGTCTTAAAGGTATCTAGGCTATTATATATTACTAAAGTATTACTAACTTTCCTTTTAGTATTCGTATAGCGTAGTTCCTATATTACCTTTTATATAGCCTTTACCCTCTTAATTATAGACTACGATAGTACGCTTGCCTATATTATCCTTGGATAGGCCTTAAATACTAGTAATATAAGTACTAATCTATTTAGTCTTATACTATTATTAATAGCCTTTACTACTATTTAGAGGGTTACCTCTTTACTAATTTATTTATTTTTAAGTTCCTCCCTTAGGATTTCGTATATACGTCGTAGTATAAAGTAGTATCGTTTAACCTTTCCTACGTTATTATAGGCTTTAGTTAGTATTTCTTTAACTTTAATAGCTATCGTACAAGCTTCTTATTAGAATTTACTTACTAAGAAATTCGTTCTAGTATTATAGACGAAGTAGTCTAGCGGACCTAAATAAGTATCTACTTAATAAGACCGTAGTATCTCCTAGACTATATAAGTCTTATAATTCTTTAAAAACCTTATAGTACTAAACGATATTACTTCGTTTATTATATAGAGTACTAGTTTATAGTCTATATAGTAAATAGCTACGAAGACTAAGTAATTAAATTTAATATCGTCCTTTAATATAAATTTAAATTATCTAGGTACCTTAGAGTATATTTAGTATTAGGTATAGAACTTTATAAGGTACTTAATCGACGTAGGATCTACGTTATCGTAGCCTACCCGTTCGAGGAGCGTTATAAGCCTTCGTACGGACGGGTATCTAAATCGTCGATAAAGCTAACAAAGCTTTATATCCGTTAGGAAACTTTCTATAATTACCTTTTCTATTAGCCTTCTAGGTACTTTAAGTATTATCTACGAGTACCTTTATTTCCGTACGATAGAAATAATCTTATCTCCTTAGATTAGGACGTTCTAGAGGTTATCTAGTTTAATTCCTATTTTATCTATATCCTAGAGATAAAATAAGAAAGGAGTATTATCTAGGATAACCTAGAACTTTATAGGTCTTAATAGTATCTCGACTATTACTATCCCTTTAGAAACTATAGACCCTTTTCTAAACTTGATTATATAGTCTTTATTAGTTATATAGTCTAGTATAACGTTCTAGATCTTTTAAAGTATTAGAACTATAGTTCCCCTATCGTAGAAATCCTAGCTACTCCTATATCTAGTATAATCCCTTAGAAGACTTCTAAGCTATAACGTCCTTCTAAGGTAAATATCTCTAGTTCGTACGGATAGTTAAGCTAATCTCTTTAAGTTAGAATATAAGTAGTTATACGGTTATTAAGGAGCGAGACTACTTAATAGCTATCAAGTTCTCCTTCCTTAGACAAGAACTTATCTTTTATATCTAAAGGTCTATATAATTATTTATAAAGCTTAGACGTAGAGCTAGTTAACTAGTTCTCTAGTTTAATTATAACCGAATTTACCTAATAGACTCCTAGTTCGTTAATATCGTCTAGTAGCTCTTTCTCTTCGTCCGGTTCTCCTTTATACTCAGAGATAAAGGCTTATATCTAGTTATTACTCTCTAGTTTAGCGAATATTTATTCCTTATACCGTTCGTACGACTTATTCCTTTCTTCCTTTAGATACTTTATAGACTAGTAACCTAGTTTCTTATAAATAAAGTATTTCTTAAGGAACTTACTTATAAAGCCTTAGTTGAAATTAGCTTACCTTTTATTATTTCCTTAGAAGCTCGTATAGGGCTACTAAGGTTTTATAGCCCCGTAGGTACGATCTACCTAGTATTATTCCGGAGTATAGTTATAAGGCTCCTAGGTACTTTCCTAGATATAAGCTACTACCTCCTTAGTCTATATAGCTATACTAATAATAGCTCTTAGGTTTATATAGAGTCTTTTAAAAGTTATCGCTAGCTTAAATAAAGCTAGATTATACTCTTTAATTCCTTTATAGGTATTTAGAGCCTAGTCCCGTAGACTATTTTTATTCTAGTATTACTTAGTTAGTCCTTTTTAAGTTATATAGAGCTTATTAAGTATAAGCTCTAAGTATTTAAGCTTTATCTTACTAGGATTAGCGGTAATAGTTCTTCTTAAAGTAATTTCCTACTATTTGGATAAGTACTTCTATCGTCGTTCCTCGGTCTCGAAGTAATCCTTAGTAAGGTTAATTATTATTATAAATTCGTATAAACGTCTAACTATAGTATTATAGTAAAAGCTTAATACCTTACCTTTTAATATAATTAAGAAAGCTTAGTAGAATTAGCTTTCCTCGATACTAGTCTTACTATATAAGTTATAGAAAATCTAAAGTTTCTCGTTAAGAATATTATACTCCTTTCTACTATACTTAATTTCCTCTTTATAGTTCCTAAGTAGTTCCGAAAGGAGCTTAGAGATAATAGTCCTTTTAGTTATATTCCGTACGTTATTAGAGTATTACTAATATCCGTACGAGACTTAGGCTTATCGTTAGAGTACTAGGTAAGGTTCTAGACTAAATTAAGGGTATAGTTAATAAACCCTATCCGATTTACTAATAACCTAACTCTACTCTCTAGTAGGTATAGGGCTTGTTTATATAATACCTCGGTATTCTTATAACGTAGTTAGTATAGCCGTTCGAGGCTATAATATCCGTCTTTAAGTCTTTATCTAAAAGGGTTATTATTAAGGTTCTCGTTGAAGGTTTTATTCCGTACGAATACTAAGCTTATCTAAATATAGGACCTTATATTTCTCTAAGTAGTCTTATATATCTTATTCCGTTTATTAATAAGGCTCCTCTACGGTTAAAGCCTCCTAGAGTACTTTAGCGTACGAAGTTAAGCTAGCCTATAGCCTAACCTATATACTATATATAACTAAGTACGTACGGAGGTACTTCTATACCTTTATAAAGGCTATTAAGAACTACTCTTCTTCCTAGTCCTTAAATGACTCCTAGTATTCTAACTATAGGTTCTTATCTTTAAATTCCTTCCTCTCCTAGTACGTAATTAAGAAAAGAATCTATGTATTTAGTTATTCCTTAGTCTACTTCCTATTAACCTCTTCCGCTCGGTTAAGGTCCTCGCCCTACGAGCCTTATTCGACTTTRTATTCGATATCTAGTATCGGAATCATCTTCGTATAATATCTTAATAGAATCGGATTTTCGTATAGGTCTAATTTAAGCTATATAGTTTCTTAACTTCGACTTAGCTATTCTATAATTAATAATTAACTAATCACTAATTAGTATTAGTTTACTACCCGTACGATAGGTAGTAAATACCGTAGTAATTAACGTTTCTCTCTAGGGTTACTAGATTCGGGCTTGATCTAGTAGTTATAAGTTTAGGCTTGACTTATAAAGGTAGTAGGTTCGGGCTCGACTTATAGTATCGCTTCGGATATAATAGAACGCGCTACTACTCCTAGGTTACCCTTACTATAAAGGTAATCTAAGTATATTATAGCTATTATCTATATTATCTTAATTATTCTCTAAAAGGGAGGATAACTATACTTCCTAAATATATATAAATTAGCCTTATTTCCTCTTACACGTATATCCTATAGTTCCCGTACGGAGCTAGTATTATAGCTACTCTAATATACCTAGGCCCTATATTACTTTTTCCTATATATAGGGAAATAACCGGTCGTAAGCTTATTAGCTAGTACTAAGCTCCTATTATAATTGCTTTTAACGATACTAGAACCGTACGGAGTATACTCCGGTCCCCTAGACATATCGGTATACCTATTAGACCCTATAGGATATAGCTATGTCCTAACAATATTAATACGGTTTCGGAGTTTAGTTTAACCTAGTTCTAGGAGTGTATTAGGTACTATTAGGTAGTATAAAAGTATATAGAAGTAGTATAGCTTATATAAAATTAGAGGTATAGTATAGTACTATTCTATTATAGGTAACTAAAGAAGAAAATATAGGCCCTACCCTAGCTATATTAGATAAACTAGACTCTAGCTATATTAGGTATTATAAGAAATAGTAAATACGAAATAGTACTAAGTACCTATAGTACCTTTATAAAAACCTTTATAAGGTACTTACTAGGTATTATAATATAACTAAGTAGGTACCTAGATTATAATATAAATAGGGTATATAATGAAAATAAAACTTATAAACTAAGGTATAGTAATAATCCTAACGTATACTATTACTAAAGAAGTTCTCGTTAACCTTTTTATCTAATTTATTATTAATATCGATCGTTACTAGAGCTATACACTTTAGTCTTATAATAATTATAAGCTCTAGAAAATTATCAATTATTACTTATAGACCTTGCTTTCAAGGCTTAAGTCTAACTTAAACTTGACTTAAGCTATATAGAAATCTAGTTTAAGCTAAGTTTAAATAAGAGTTAAGCTAGATTTAAACCTAGCTTAGACTTATAACTTAGACTTAGAAAACGTTCTTTAACTTAAATTTCCTCCTTGGAGATACTACCGACATCTAATATAGGGTAATGAAACTTAAGCGCCTGCTTAAAATACATAGTTATATAACTACAGTAGTTAGGTAGGTGATACATTAGGCTAGACTCGGGTTAGGACCTAAGCTAGGCTCAAGCTAGCGTCAAGCTAGCTTTAAGCTAGAGTTGGGCTCAGAGTCGCCTCTAAATCCAAGGCGTTCACCCGCCCCTGTGACTATCTAGCTAAATCAAAACCGACTTGGGCTTGGCCCTGTCCTCGAGCTTGAGACAGCCTTGAACCTAGCTGAAGCTTAGCTTAGGTCAAGCTGTAGCTCGACCTAAGTCCTTGCTATAGTAGTAGCTGGGTAGCTCTAAGAAAGAGATCGTCTTCTCTAGTACCTAATATAATAATTTTATTATATAGAAAGTTATAGAAGTCGAGGAAGTAATACTAAGTATACTTCTTTACTAATATACTAGGTACCTAACCTTTAGTATATAGTATCTAGAAATTTATATATATAACTTAGACGAGTATATACTAGGTAGTACCCAGATATATGATATAATCTATATAATGGGTATATAATCCTTAGCTACCTAGTCTAAAGGTAGAAGAGAGTAAAGTAATACGATAACTTATTTCAAAGGAATATACCTATATCCGTTATCAGAGAACTCTATAAAGTTTAGAAGGGTACTAACTTAGGTAGGTTCGAACCGAGGTTGAGCTAGGGTTGAACCTAGAGTCAAGCTTAGAGTTGACTTAGGTTCAACCTCAGTTCAACCTCGATTCAAACTTAGTTCAACTTAGGTTTGAACCTAGTTTGAATCCTTACTATAAAGGCAGTAATGTAGGTAGCTTTAAAATAAACCTGTAAGGTTAATATATAAAGGTAGTCCCTAAGCTACTACAGTATGTAGTTATATATATATATATAGATTACCTATGTAGCTAGCATTAATAGAATATATATAACTTAATATAATCTACCTACATAACTACAAACGTACTTACTAGATATATAGACTATATGAGTATATTATTATAATATCTAAACGTTTAGTAATACCTTCTTGTTATAGTATATAATAACTTATTCTATACCTTATAAGATAATATATAATCTAACGTTATAAGGTACTTGTATACCCTCTTATAAAGGCTTAAGTCTAGCTTAGGTCTATATAGCTTAAACTTGACTTAAGATAGGAATCTAGTTTAAGCTTATATAGCTTTAAGAAGACTAAAATTCTACTTATAAAATTTTGGAAATTCGAACTTTTTTATGGAAATTTAGTTATAGTTATACAACCTATTATATAATCTAGCTCACTAGAGCTCTACTAGCTTTAAAATTAATACTATTAAAGAAATAACGCTAGGAAACGTTCTTTAAATAAGAATTTCTCCTAGGGACGACTACCGATATCTAATATAGGGTACTATAAAACCTAAAGGGCCTGTATTAAATATATCGATATATAGCTAGTCACGTGATATAACAGGCTAGACTTAGGTCAGGGCCTAAACCAGGCTCAAGCTAGCTTTAAGCTGGAATTACGCTTAGAGCCGCCTCTAACTCCAAGGCGTTTACCCGCCCTTGTGACTATCTGGCTGAATCAAAACCGACTTGGGCTTGGCCTTGTCCTCGAGCTTGAGACAGCCTTGAACCTAGCTGAAGCTTAGCTTAGATCAAGCTGTAGCTCGACCTAAGTCCTTGCGATTGTGACAGTAATGTACGTATAGTATTGCCTTGGTTTATCTATTCGTGACCGAACTAGACGAGAAATCCGAGACTTTTGGTAGGATTTTCTTAGTCATGGGCTTTTATATAAAGACTATGTTAGAGTTGAAGTATTATATAATCACACATGGAACCGGTACCTATATGTAAATATACCTTGTCGGTAGAGTTCATGTTTGCCTCTATATAGTCCATATTTCGCTATTGACTCTACGCATGACGTATAGTAATAGAGAATAGTAATAGATATATAAATGAATATAGTAGATTCAAGGTGCTTCACAGCTATACGATAGGTCAAGTAATTGATAAGAGCTATCACTTCAGACATGTAATAAACCCCTACTAAAAACTACTCGATAAGCGCCTGGTTAAATTAAGAAACCTCTTGTTAAGAAGGAACAGGGGTATAAGCTAATTCTTAGATAATCCGATGATTCTTTTAACCTTATAAAGCGATCTTAGATTAATGTAAAGAATCTTTTATATTAATATAATCTAAGAAATCTTAGGTTATATTAACAAATATTTCTTACATTATTCTAGAACGAAGAATTCTTAGATTAACGTATATAATAAGCGGATAGTCCGGATAAGCGAATAGGCTACTTTATATCAAATTCCTACCTTTTACTTTATACTACTATTTTCTTAATAACCTATAATAGAATCTCCTTTAAACGAATATAAATTAATCCTTGCCCTCTACGCTCTCGAAAATAATCCTAAACTTAGTCTATAAAAGGCTATAGCTATTTATAAAGTTTCTTATATAACCCTAATACGTCGTCGTACTAAAAAACCCTCCTAAGTAGAAATAATAGTTAAATTACGAAAGCTTACAAATCTAAAAGAGAATACTATTATTAAACGACTACTTAACCTAGATCTATAAGGATTTCCTATACGAATATCTAGTATTAAAGATATAACGGATCTTCTCCTTCGCGTATACGACGCGTCTTCGGTTAGATAACGATAAACTATAAACTTTATAAAACGATAACTACGACTTAAGATATATTAAATGTATTTATACGATAATTAGAGAGCCCTTTATAAAGATCTAATAAAGATTTAAGCTTAGTTTAGGCTTATAACGAATTTTATTATAAAATTTAGGATATACGTTAAGGATATCTATAACTTTAATAAGACTAGGTTTATAATAGGCTAGATTAGAACTACAATAGTTATTATAAGCTCCGATCGTATACCTAACTAGACTAAAGCTACGTTAGCCTAGTAATCGAGAATAGGTTATAGTTATTTAAGGAGTTAATTTAGAGGGCTAAGCTATCCTATTATATATTGTATTTAAAGGTAAAAATCTCTTAGATTCCTAGTATCCTCGAGAGCTATTCCTAGCTAGCTAGAAAGCTAGTATCTCTAAAAATAGCTAGATATCTAATAAAGTATCTCTAGAATAGCTAGAGTACTTTAATAAAAATACCCGTACAAAGATAGCTAGAAAATATCGTCTTCTTATCCTAGATAGCTACGAAAGTTATATATTAGCTAAATTTTAAGAATATACTTATACGAATAATATTCTTACGCTTTATATACCTACCTATTCGTCCTACCTACTCTAGCCTTTAGATATTAGCTATTTTAGGCCTCTAAAGAAAGTATATAAGCTATAAATCGAGAATATTATACGTAGCTAAATTTCCTATATTTCTAAGGAATCCTTTATACTAGTATTTATAGAGGTATTCAAGACTACCTTTACTAAAAAAAATAGTATCTAGGAAGGTTTTAGAGGGGTAAGACTTATATCGTACGACCCTAAGAAGGTCTTATCAAAGCTAGATATTAAATTATCGACTCCGGTACTTGAAAGCTCGCGTCTATTAACCTTTTATTCGTAAGTCTATAAAATACTATAAATAGCTATAAAAGTAATTAAGCAAGTAACTCTTATTAAGAGTAGAATCGTACGATATTATAGTAGCTCTCTAACCCTAATTTTAGACTCTATCGATAGATTATAGAAAAGTATAAGCTAGATTAGTGTTAGTTCACTACCCGTACGATAGGTAGTGAACGCCGCGGTGATTAACGTTTCTCCCCGGGGTTACTAGATTCGGGCTCGATCTAGTGGTTATAAGTTTAGGCTCGACTCACAAAGGTAGTAGGTTCGGGCTCGACCTACGATATCGCTTCGGACGTAATAGAACGCGCTACTACTCCTAGGTTACCCTTACTATAAAGGTAATCCAAGTGTATTATAGCTATTATCTATATTGTCTTAATTGTTCTCTAAAAGGGAGGACAACTGTAATTCCTAAATACATATGAATTACCCCTATTCCCCCTTATATATATATCCTACAGTTCCCGTACGGAGCTAGTATTATAGCTACTCTAATATACTTAGACCCTATATTACTTTTTCCTATACATAGGGAAATAACTGGTCGTAAGCTTATTAGCTAGTACCAAGCTCCTATTATAATTGCTTTTAACGATACCGGAACCGTACGGAGTGTACTCCGGTCCCCTAGATATATCGGTATACCCATTAGACCCTATAGGACATAGCTATATCCCAACAATTAGTTATAAACTTATACTTCTTAAAGTAGAGCTTATAAGACTTTAAGCTACGAATAAAGAGCTAAGTCGTCGTCGACGTACGAAACGAAAGGTACTTTAGCAAGGAAGAAGTCTTACTCTAGGAGAGGTCTAAGAACTAGAGGAGGAATAAGCTATTCAGACCTAAATTTTAATAGAACAAGGATAAAATAAGGAAAGGAAATTATAGGTCGAGTTATATAATCGGCGCTATAGAGCCTACGAAGAGACTAGTTATAACAAACGAACCTACTAGGCTAGTAGAGTAGCTTCGTACGATTCTAAAGATATAAACAAATAGTTTTTTGGAGTTCTAGTTATAAAGTTATTTGTAGTTAAGTAGTAGAGGTTTAGGTAGGATAGCCTATTCGCTTATCCGGACTATCCGCTTATCGAAGGTTAGGGCAATGTCCTAGTAATACACTAGCCCCTTCTAACTACTTATTTCACCTAACTACACCGGGCGGCCCCCCCTCGCGCGCCCGGTGTAATAGGCTAGCAAACCACTTATAAGTGGTTCGGATAAAGCTTATACTTACCGCTAGCCCCGGCTATACACTTATCACTAGCCCGATTACGTCGGTCGCGTCGACGCCTATCCTAGGCCTCCTAATAACACTACTATTACTACTATTACTACTAGCGGACCCCCCCCTTATAACCTATAATCCTACGTATAATGTATACTACCTACCTCGCTACCGACGTACGTGCTCGGGATACACGCTAGGCTAGCTTATAAGCTAAGAAAGAAGAGTAGCCGGTAAATATAGTACGGAGCTACGCTACGAAGTAGAAGGAATAGAAGGTATACCCCCCCCCCCTTTTAATACTATCGCTAAGCTAATATCCCCTTTAACCTAGTACTAGAAGCCTCGTATAGCCCCGGACGGGTCCTCTTATAGCTAGCTAGATAGTAAGCTTATAACCTTTAATAAGCTAGTAGCCTAGCTAAGTAAAGATATCCTCCTCTAGCGTATTAAAGTAAAAAAGTAAGGCCCCCGCTACTAGGCTTAGAAGTAATATAATACTATAGTAAAATAACTATACTAGGAACAGGCCTAGGCTAATACCTTAGCTCTAAGGGAAGTCTAAGAGCTAGTTTAGAAGCTAGTAGTACTACTACTAGACGTAGTCGAGCTACTAGCTAAGGACCGAGCTAACTATATACCTCTAGCGAGCCTAGCTATAAATACTAAGGAGCTAGAGGGTACCCTATTAATAAAGGGTACTATTAATACTTATATCGCTACTATCATTAAGCTCTAGAGGTTATAAGTTACTTATAAGAACAAGAATATAGAGAACCTATATAAGGCTACCGTACGGGGCTTCCTAGAGTAGCGTATACGCTAGCGAAGCTAGTAGGACTAGGAGAACTTTAAGGACCGAGGGAATAAAGGTATCTAAGCTAGTTATACGCTAGAGGAGTAGCTTTAGATCTAGAACCTACTTCTAGCTAGGTCTATCTATATACCATAGAACCTATATACCTAGGTGGACTTGCTTTTTAGCTATTACTACCTCTTACGTAAGGAGAATAGATAAAAAATAAAGCTAGTAGACCTTTCCCTCCTAGACTATTTTACCTTAGAAGGCCCTACCCTATATAGTTATCTTATAAATCTACTCTAGGATAGAAAAACTAACTAGGCTACTAAGAAAGAATTTATAAGCTCTCTTCAATATAAAAACCCCTTCCTATATACTTAGGGCGCCCTAGCCTAGCTACTCTTCTAGCGCTAGTAGATCTCTAGGGAGGCCCCCCCTTTATTCTAGTATCGGTAGGACTAGTATAGAATAAAGGTCCTAGTAGGGCGTAAACGCGAGAAGGAAATCTCCTACCCTATCTAGCTTAAAGAGACCTAGCGTACCTTTAGTACTACTAGGGTAGTGTCTAAAAAGAAGACTTACCTCCTACGCCGTATAAGTACCTAGGACGTAAAGACCTATAGGACCTCCCTAGCCTAGATCTCCTAGGTAGGGCGTTGGAACTAGAGTATCCTTTATAAGGCTTACCTAATACACTTGCCTCGCTAGTTTATACGAGTGGTGGTAGGCTTCTCTATAGCTATAGGGGATTATTTCCTCCTACGCGTAGCCTATACCCCCCCTAATATCCTCTAGTAAAGGCTCTAGCCTTAGATTGAGTCCTAGGAAGCCCGCTTTGAAACACGAGCTCGGCGGTAGTACTAGGCCTAAGGTAGGCTAGATAATAATAACCTAGCTATAGACGGCTTTGTAAAGCTATTACAACGTCTCCGAGTCGTCCTTCTATAAGACCTAGCTATCCTATAGCTATAGTACCCTATATTACCTTTTTATAGCTACCTACCCTTCTACGGGCCTAACTAGGATACCTTTACCCGGGGCGTACGCTCTAAGCTAGCTAAGGTAGAGCTATAGAACCTACTTTTAAAACGTATACTCCTAAAGCTAAGCTCTATTATAGAGACCTCTCGAGTAGCTATTATATATAATAGTAATAAGCTTGTAAACGGGCTATAAGAGTAGCTCGAGTACTACTAGTAGTAGCTCTAGATTATTAATACGACTCTAGCAAGGTTAGATAATCGGATAGTAAGCTAGATATACTTTATAAGTATAGGTTACTTTAGGCTAGGACTAGCGCTAATACTAGGGCTAGTAGTAGTAGTAGTACTAGTACTAGTACTAATACTAGGACTAGGGCTAGGGCTAGAGTTAGAGGTAGTACTAGGGCTACTAATTTTTATAGCTATAGTAAAGGTCTTTATAGTAAAGGACGTCTAGAAGGAATAGAAGGAGGGGATAGCTAGCCAACTAGCTATTTAAGAGCTCGAGTAGACCTAGGGGGCTCGCTAGCGCCTAGGCAATATCGTTAGGGTTTAGTTCTATCGTCGTAAAATTATCTGGGATGTAATATAAGCTTATATTATCTAGGGGAAGACTAAAAAAGAAGCTATTATAGAGCTTAAAGTACTACGTGTAAATGGTAGTTTAAATAGGCTTATCGGTACCCTACGTAAGCGGCGTAGGGCCTAATTAAATTGAATTAAATTAAATTAAATTAAATTATATTAAATTAAACTATATTTAATTGAACTAAACTTGTAGGTCTTACCCCGGGTGGAACCGATACGTAAGACTTTAATCGATCAAAGATTTATATAAAAGAATAGGTTTGAGCTCGACCTAGAAACTGTATATATAAGCTACGCTAGACTTACACCGGACAGGTGTTAGATTTGTAGACGTGCCACGACGCTTAGGTCAACTCTCTATAGAGGTAACTCAAGTGTATTATAGCTGTTGTCTATATGATTCTTACCCTCTTTAATAAGAGGGTATTACTTTATTAAATACATGTGTCTAACCTCCCCCTTTTCCCTTAGGGGGATAGCGATAGCTCCGTACGGAGCTGTCCTTATCTCCTAACCTCCCTATATAGGCCTTGTATTACTTTTCCCTATATATCGGGGGAAACACCCGGTCATAGATTATATAGTCATCTAGTGTTCTTAGACACTTAGTTGCTTATTCCGATAACCTATACTCGGCAGGGCCCTAACAGGGGTATTCTTACCCGACAGGCACGCTTATAAGCTTTATAGGATCCCTATTATCCCAACAAAACTAAATTATATTAAATTGAACTAGGTTACGTGATATATTATATAATATAGCTACTAAGTACCTTGATTCTATACTAACTAGCTTAGTTCTTCTCCGATCCTCTTTATTTTAAGACTTTAAAAAAAAGTATATAAGCCTATATACGTAGGACCTTTAAAATACTAAGTCCTTTATATAAATTAAGGGATATATAGATTTTAAAGCCTTAGATCACTTATCTAAAGAAGTCACGAAATACCTACGGATTTAGCGAAATTACAAAGTAAAAGCCCCCCCCGATAAGTTCTACTTATCGAAGGTTAGGGTAATATCCTAGTAATACACTAGCCCCTTCTAACTACTTATTTTACCCGACTACACCGGGCGGCCCCTCCCTACGCGCCTGGTATAATAGGCTAGCGAACCGCCTATAAGTGGTTTAGATAAAGTTTATACTTATCGCTAGCCCTAGCTATATACTTATTACTAGCCTAATTACGTTAGTCGCGTCGATGCCTATCCTAGGCCTTTTAATAACACTACTATTACTACTATTACTACTAGCGGACCCCCCCTTTATAACCTACGATCCTACGTATAATATATACTACCTACCTCGCTACCGACGTACGCACCCGGGATATACGCTAGGCTAGCTTATAGGCTAAGAAAGAAGAGTAACTAGTAAATATAGTACGGAGCTACGTTACGAAGTAGAAGGAGTAGAAGGTATACCCCCCCCCCCTTTCAATACTATCGCTAAGCTAATATCTCCTTTGACTTAGTACTAGAAGCCTCGTATAGCCCTAGATAGGTCCTCCTATAGCTAGCCGGATAGTAAGCTTATAACCCCTAATAAGCTAGTAGCCTAGCTAAGTAAGGATATTATCCTCCTCTAGTGTATTAAAGTAAAGAAGCAAGGCCCCCACCGCTAGGCTTAGAAGTAATATAATACTATAGTAAAATAACTATACTAGGAATAGGCCTAGGCTAATACTTTAGCTTTAAGGAAAGTCTAGGAGTTAGCTTAGAAGCTAGTAGTACTACTACTAGACGTAGTTAAGCTACTAGCTAAGGACCGAACTAACTATATACCTCTAGCGAGCCTAGCTATAAATACTAAGAAGCTAGAGAGTACCCTATTAATAAGGGGTACTATCGATACTTATATTACTACTATTATCGAGCTCTAGAGGTTATAAGTTACTTATAGGAATAAGAATATAGAGAACCTATATAGGGCTACCGTATAGGGCTTCCTAGAGTAGCGTATACGCTAGCGAAGCTAGTAGGACTAGGAGAACTTTAAGGACTAAGGGAATAAAGGTATCTAAGCTAGTTATACGCTAGAGAAGTAGCTTTAGATCTAGAACCTACTTCTAGCTAGGTCTATCTATATACTATAGAACCTACGTACCTAGGTAGACTTACTTTTTAGCTATTACTACCTCTTACGTAAGGAGAATAGATAAAAAATAAAGCTAGTAGACCTTTCCCTCCTAGACTATCCTACCTTAGAAGGCCCTACCTTATATAGTTATCTTGTAAGCCTACTCTAGGATAGAAAAACTAACTAGGCTACTAAGAAAGAATTTATAAGCTCTCTTTAATATAAAAACCCCTTCCTATATACTTAAGGCGCCCTAGCCTAGCTACTCTTCTAGTACTAGTAGATCTCTAAGGAGGCCTCCCCTTTATTCTAGTATTAGTAGGACTAGTATAGAATAAAGGTCCTAGTAAGGTATAAGCGCAAGAAGGAAATCTCCTACCCTATCTAGCTTAAAGAGACCTAGCGTACCTTTAGTACTACTAGGGTAGTATCTAAAAAGAAGACTTACCTCCTACGCCGTATAGGTACCTAGGACGTAAAGACCTATAAGACCTCCCTAGCCTAGATCTCCTAGGTAGGGCGTTAGAACTAGAGTATCCTTTGTAAGGCTTACCTAATATACTTGCCTCGCTAGTTTATATAAGTGGTAGTAGGCTTCTTTATAGCTATAGGGGATTATTTCCTCCTACGCGTAGCCTATACCCCCCCTAATATCCTCTAGTAAAGGCTCTAGCCTTAGATTAAGTCCTAGGAAGCCCGCTTTGAAACACGAGCTTGGCGGTAGTACTAGGCCTAGGGTAGGCTAGATAATAATAACCTAGCTACAAACGGCTTTATGAAGCTATTACAACGTCTCCGAGTCGTCCTTCTATAGGACCTAGCTATCCTATAGCTATAGTACCCTATATTACCTTTTTATAGCTACCTACCCTTCTACGGGCCTAACTAGGATACCTTTGCCCGGGGCGTACGCTCTAAGCTAGCTAAGGTAGAGCCATAGAACCTACTTTTAAAACGTACGCTCCTAAAGCTAAGCTCTATTATAGAGACCTCTCGAGTAGCTATTATATATAATAGTAATAGGCTTGTAAACGGGCTACAAGAGTAGCTCGAGTACCACTAGTAGCAACTCTAGATTATCAATACGACTCTAGCAAGGTTGGATAATCGGATGGCAGGCTAGATATACTTTACAGGTATAGGTTACTTTGGGCCAGGACCAGCGCCAATACCAGGGCTAGTGGCAGTGGCAGTGCCAGTGCCAGTGCCAATGCCAGGGCCAGGGCCAGGGCCAGAGTCAGAGGCAGTACCAGGGCCACCAATTTTTATAGCTATAGTAAAGGTCTTTACAGTAAAGGACGTCTAGAAGGAATAGAAGGAGGGGATAGCTAGCCAACCAGCTATTCAAGAGCTCGAGCAGACCTAGGGGGCTCGCTGGCGCCCAGGCAACATCGTCAGGGTTCAGTTCTGTCGTCGTAAAATCATCTAGGATATAATACAAGCTCGTATTATCCGGGGGAAGACTAAAAAAGAAGCTATTACAGAGCTTAAAGTACTACGTATAAATGGTAGTTTAAATAGGCTTATCGGTACCCTACGTAAACGGCGTAGGGCCTAATTAAATTGAATTGAATTAAATTATATTATATTATATTGAATTAAACTACATTTAATTGAACTAAACTAAATTATATTAAATTGAACTAGGTTACGTGATATATCACGTGACATAGCTACTAAGTACCTTGATTCTATACTAACTAGCTTAGTTCTTCTCCGATCCTCTTTATTTTAAGACTTAAAAAAAAGCATATAAGTCTGTATACGTAGGACCTTCGAAATACTAAGTCCTTTATATAAATTAAGGGATATATAGATTTTAAAGCCTTAGATCACTTATCTAAAGAAGTCACGAAATACCTACGGATTTAGCGAAATTACAAAGCAAAAGCCCCCCCCGATAAGTTCTACTTATCGTACCGGATTTTGCGCCGAGAACACTCTGTATAGTAGGGATGTTGTAATTTACGTAATTTGGACTTTTCTATAAGAATTACAATTACAGCTGTAATTGAGCTCTGTAATTACAGAATCTTGTAATTCATCACCTGACTCTTACATAAGCAACCAAACCCAAAAATTGAGCTCAATCTCACCACCACCTACGCCAATTAGTATATCCTTAAAATACCACCAATTCCATCTTCAGAGCTCTAGACTCACTTTGTGCATATCCCTGTCGAATCTCCAGTCAAGCATACGAAGTACAAGTACAAATATTACCCCTATATTCGATCTAAGAATACCACAGAGCTTCGACGACACCTCGAGCGATACAGTGCCTTCGTACGATCTTCCGAACGCAAGAATACCACTAATACATCACAGAGGGATGTCGTAAGACCTTAGGTTCGCTAGGCGGTTCTTGCTATTAAGAAGCATAGTAATACGCAACGCCAGGGACTCGATATAAAAGCTATAATAGCGATATATATAGGAGCAAGGCCTTTTAAGCTCTTTGACGACACATACATGAAATCCTTTATCCTTGAGCTCACGGATAGTGTTTATACCCCTCCTACGCGCTAGAGGCTTACTAGAGACCTCCTTGATTCCTACTATTTAGCTATAAAGTCGAAAGTAGATTAAGAGGTTACTATATATACCTTAGAAGGCCTTTACTTTATTATCGATGAATCTACGGATCGAGGCTCGAATCGAATAATTAATATAAGTATTACTATTCCAAAATTAGGTTGCTTCTTCTTAGATAATATCGATGCTAAGGATAGTCGCCTCGGAGGTACTTTTTTTCTATAATTCTTCCTTAAGAAAATATACTTAATTCTAAGTAGGGATCTTACTAAAGTAGCCTCTTTAACCTTAGATACTTGTAGTATAATAAGGAACTTCTAGAGCTTTATAGAGGCTTACCCTTGCCTTTAATATATCAACTTTATACCCTACGACTCTTATAGTATTTAGCTTTTAATCAAGGATTTGCTTAAGAAGGTTAAATACTTCAGATCTACGATTATAGAGGCTTAGAAGCTTATACGAGTATTCTATAAGTCTCTAAAGTAGTATACAATACTCCGGCACTATTAGCTTTAATATTATAGCGAAAATCGAGCTTTAATTCTATTAGTTATTATAAGATAGGGAATATAGTATTTCCTTGTTTCTAGCCTTCGAAAGAACAAGGAGGCTTTGATGAAGTACGCCTATAATAATCAGTCGAAGCTAGGCAAAAACAATCAACTATACTAGCTTATTCTTACCTCTTCGTTCTAGTCAAACCTCGAGAACCTAGATCTAGTAATACACCCTATTTATAATACTTAGAAGCTTTCTAAGCGCGACGATTTATACCTTAGTAAAGTAGTTCCTCGTTAGTAAACTATCGAATCAGAGCTAACAAAACTACGACCTATAGTTCCTATATTAGGTCTATTCCTTGATAATATACTTCGAACTCGAATAAATACTTAACTTCGGCTAATTTATATAGTTATATAATACCTTAATCCAAAGAACTATATACTTAATCTATCTATAGAGTATAGTAATTAGGTTATAAGGTTCCTTACAAGGAGGTATAAATCAGAGTAAGATTTCCTAGTAGTTATAATATCATTCTACCTCTTTAAGAGCTAGAAAGAAGTATTCTCGTCTACAAATACCTACTAGATATATATAAAAGTAATTACTTTTTGGATAGCCTTTCTATTCATAGAACATAGGCTTTTAGCATAGATTACCCTTAAAATCTTCGAGACTATATCAAATTTAGTACCTTCGGAACGAGCCTTTTTATACATGAATCTTATTATAACATTATTACGTAATCGTCTATCACCTAAAAGCGTTACCAAACAGATCTATATCAATATAAACCAGAGAGTTCTCGATAGGCGTCCATTTATACATTTTAAAGATGAAAAAGAAGTAGATTTAGTACTTATAGAGGATAAAATACTCTTAGAAACAGAGGATCTAGATACTTCTATTATCAATAGTATCAAAGACGATATAGAGCTCGATAAGGACATCAATACTATGGAATAGGCCTTTTTTCAGTACAAAAAGGGGGGGTCTAAGAGTAATCTGGTCTGGCCACGTGAGCCACATGTCATGTGTTTTGTAATTCGTTACAGAATCCAATTTCGTTGTTACGGAATTACAAACCAAACTCGTGTAATTCTGTAATCTGTAATTTACGTAACGCATCCCTACTGTACAGGTGTTGCAGACCCGTTGAGACAAGGACATGATACATGCACAATAATGGCCAGAGTTTTGTGTTGGAAGTGAGATGATAAGGAAGGAGATGAAAGCCCCACATCTCGGCCGCGCACCGCCGAAATGATTGAGATCCTGAGAGTCATGTGAAAGATGCGACCGCACAGCACCGAGAACAACGCGTGCAGCGGCGGAAGATCTACCAATCCTCGTGAGTTAAGGGCCGTCTCCATGGGGCCTATAAAGATGAAGCTATCTCGTCGAACGTCGTAGGTTTGCCGGAAGTCACGTGCCTTTATGCATGAGCCTCATGATGCAGTCATTGCGAAAACCAGGAATCTAAGTGATCATCGGGTAGGTTTTGGAAGTGATGCCTTTGTCATTGAGTTGGTCCCATTAAAGATATCCAGACTCAGTCTGGTCACGTCGGCCCGAAAAGTCTCCAACTCATTCCGCATGCTATCACAGCCTTCTGTAGATACATCAAGCGCGTGTTGAGCTGCTTAGCACGTTCTATACCCAGAGATTGGAGTCCTTGCCAACACTCCATGGATCCAATTTACCCGGCGTGGGAACGGTTGGTAACCCGCCGACAATTGTGATTGCCTAAAATGCTGTGATGCAGTACGAGATCAGCTGTAGCACATCTGGTCTATAGATAGATCCTGTTCTGCTCCAAACTTAGTTGCCTAAGACTCTACGACTTGATTTCCGATGCCAGCCTGACATAATATTTCCGCCGCCCGTGGCTCGTACAATCACGGGACTTGGACCAACTGCATTGTACGTCAAAGTCTTCTAACACCACGTCAGATAATTATCCATCAGCTGGATTCGCCTTGTAGATTAACCATCATTCAATATTACATGCCTTCATCATGACCTGTCTCAGCTGCGGACTTTTGCATAAGATTCGCGAGTTCTTGCTAACCCAGAGCAGCGGCAAGAATGACATACCAGACGACAAGTATGCCGAGTCACTTGGCGCCCAGGATTCTCGCAGTCCAAACACCATAGAAAACAACCGCCTCCCGACAAGTGTCCCGCCATTGTTGACCCCGTCTCCGCCTTTCATTGACGTCGCTCTCCCAAGAGTGCGGCGTGACCACCAACTCGCTCTGGCCTACCAAGGCTGGACACCCATCACGTATGATGAACCGTCCGATAGATTGGAAAGCAGCGCCGCGGCACTACTCCAAGCCGGCAAAGCATTCTTTGACCAATCTGCAAGCTACAAACACGTTTTCAAGACCCAACTTGGCAGTGAAGAGGGTTGGAGCTGTGTGGAAGGCGAGAAAGAGTTCCTTACCCTTCGGACTCTTGATGGAACACCCCGAGAACTCAGGGACCCTGCAGCGGCGTTCTGGGCTGAGGCTGGGGGACTGCTGAATCAGCAACTAGGACGGATAGCTGAGAGTTTGGGGCTCCCGGCAGAAAAGTTGACTATGTTTTCGGAGCCTTGCAAAGATCTCGGGCCAGGAAAGACGTCAACTATGTTGCGTTTGTTCAAGTATGAGGGACCGGAAGGAGGCAGACCTCTTATTGTCTCGGAACGTATGTTGAGATAATCCCTCAATGACTTTCAGATGAACAGTCACGACTCACGTGTTATGTACAGCACATGAAGATCTGGGTCTGCTCAGCCTTGTGGTTGGTGACTCTCCTGGTTTGGAGGTTTGGAGCCTTCAGCATCAGCAGTGGCTACCTATTGAACGTAGTTACACCCGCCCAGCAGCTACCCTCCTTATTGGATGCCAGCTGGAAATTTTCTCTAATCATACCTACCGAGCTGGTGGTCATCGCGTCTGCACATATCCTAGCCCCCACTACAACAGTACTCTCGGTGGTAGCGACACACCACCGGTAACAGAATTCGAGCTGCAGCAGAAGTTTATGGGTGGATGCCGGTATTCTATCGTGTTTGTGCTGCGAGCACATTCTTCGGTACCGATTAATTCCCATGAGTTGACGACGCATATTACGGGTCCGTTCTCCAACCCTATTCAAGAGATCACGGCGGGAGAGCTACTTGCAGATATTCAGAAGGCGCACTTCAATGTAAATACTAAGTTTCAAGAGAGAGATGAGCAGAAGCGGCACTTAGCCAAGAAGAATGGTACTAAGGTATAAGGGGTATACATCCGCGAAGAACTAGTACAGGCTTCAAGAACCTAGATTCCAGATCACTTTATGGTTTCCATTAATAAAAATTCAAGAATATATTCGCATAGTCATATCAGGCCGAAAAGTTGCTGTTATTTTCTCATCTCAAGGATCATGGTGCTGGAAAGATCTGTGAAGCTTTCGCATTCTCAATAGTGAGCAAACATTACACGAGTAGACAGACTAATAAGCCATCTAGCGCGTGTTGTGGCCATTGATGAGAACTAGACCACATGAGTTAGCGAGAACACATACTAGATGTTCAAGAATATCTTTATCACTTCAGAAATTGGGTTGAAGTTGTTATGCTCATGAGTAAAAGGGATGAGAGCTGTAGCCAATCAAGCGAGTACGGAGGAGTGTTTCATAGTGACTGAATAATCAAGGGAATGAATGCGAAAGTCCAAAAAATCTATTAATTACTGAATCGTAAGGATCTACACATATCTTAGCATCCAAGTATCCACGCCAAAAGCCTGCTAGCAAGTCGAAATACGTGAAATAAGCGCTGGGCTTTCTCATGTTAGCTTTCAATCGCGGTACCGTCTACTAATGTAGTAGCAGCTACAGCCCTAGCCCCGAATCAAACCAGATTTAATAGGGTAACAGTTGAGAAATACACCATCATTTATTTCCGGAGGAAGTCTCGTCTTGTCAATCTACTCTAGACCCACGTGTTAGTGAAGATATAACTCATGAGCACTTAAAAGTTGAAGGATGGATGATACTCACTGGCTTGGTCTCATACCATAAGGCAAAGCGATTGGAAAAGCTACAACCTTTCATTCGTTTATGCCGAAAACTATCCATGTCCAGTTTCCTAGACTTCAATACGATTAACCATCATAGGCACTACAATAGGCAGGTGCCTCAAGATGTTGAGTCGAATGTTACTTTTGTAAATCTAAGGAAGATTCTGTAGTATATGAAACTTGTGAAGACGTATTGGTTGACCGAGTTTGGTGGAGTCTCCTCAACAATAAACTAAGTTTAGGAAGACACACCACAATGAGCGAGATGTTGACCTCTGCAGTGCTCCAAAGCACTAGATTGAAGTCAGAAATAACCCGTCCATCTTGGAAACGGGTTTACTCACATATTGAAGTTAGAAGGGGTGCATGAGACAGGGAAGATAACGACCAATGCTAGCACTGATTGTAATGAGGCCAAGGCAAAAGGTAACTACAACTCCAAATTCTTGTAACCTACGAAGGTTTAGGTCTTTCAACATTGGAAGTGGTAAAAGAAAGACTGTTGTTGTTTAGTCCCGTTACTAGAAGCATGCACGGAGGACGGGATTAGTTACCAAGGATATCCGAAGATATGTTCAGTGCCCAACTTAGATTGAGAAATGTAACTGATCTCAAGGGAGAACATTTTCCAGGGTCCATACTCCTATTTCAGAATGTTAATCAAAGAGACCTGGCCCATCCGCGGAAGATCCCCTACCAACTATCAGAGATTTGAGGACACCAGACGAAGCCGCTCAGAAACGTTGTTGCTCCAGCACAGGCTACATATATAGCAACAACAAGTAGGGCTTGTCTGAGTCGAGGATAAGTGATAGGAATGAAATCGAAGTAGAAAGCCAGAATAGATGCTTTCGGGAAGAACAAGCCAGTGTTGTAAAAGTTGGTTGCTGCGAAACAGATCTGTATGTTCACAAGCTTGCTGTCAGCCTTTTGTCACCTATTGCACTTTTGTCATGCCCGTTGAGATATATCTGTGGATACAGTGAACTGCAAAGAATACAAAGACATATGTTGTAGTTCCCCGCCAAAGTTGTGCCGCGCGGCACTTCAAATAACGAACCTTGATTGTAGTCTCTGTAGGAACAATTTCACTGTAAGGCAAAGGAGATACGGCGCCATAGGAATATAGCATTGTGTCGCAAATTGCTATTGCCAAAGAACAGGCATAACCCGCATAGCAAAAGGCGTCTGCTACGCGATACTCTTGAGTTATTTTGAGAAGTGCCGCATAGATCCGCATGAGAAGGAATGATGCAGAAAGCGCGACGAAGGCCCATTCCAAGGCCTAAGGAGACTATTAGTAGGTTTAAACTTAGGATAAAACTGGCTATCCATACTATGGCACTCTCACCACTGAATGGGCTCATTTTGGAGTTGCGCGGTCTAATAGTCTGCTCATCGATCAGATGGAGTCAATTTTTCAATCGCGAGAGAAGAGGATTACACAGGAAACAATGGATTATGAAGGATAGAGGAATTTTGGGTGCTGTGCCCGAACATAGTCCGCATGCGGCATTCGAATCTAAACCTATTGCACTCGTTTTAAGTTCAACCTAGTATCCGCAAGCATGCAAGAAAATACGTGAATGAATAGAATACAAGAGTTTTCCGACCTGCAAATGTCATTAGTGCGACAAGAACAGGGCTAGCTGAGAGAATGGCGGACTTTTGTGACGGATAATATTATACCCAGTAACTGTTACTGCGAGCAAGTATGAGGGCCTGCTGTGTTGTAGCAGCATTTAAACCCAATCGCGGTGGAAAACCTTTTCTGGAATCAGATATCATTGCCTCGTCAAGGGAACTTTTGATCCATGACTAGTATTCTATGTTCAACCATTACAGGAACTATACTCGCATGGTTCAAGTAACAAATATGAATCTAGCTGCTACAGCCCTAGCATGGTGCGCTAAAATTGCACTTCTATGAGGGATGTTTAGAATTAGGGCGACCGGCAGGCCCACATCTTTCGTCTTCTCACTCAGAAATAATTCCTCCTGAGTAGAACAGCAAATGCCCAAGTTCTCCGAAAAACAAATATCAGAACCCGAATAATCGCTTTTCTTCCTGCAGCATCGCCCACGAACTACGCTTCTCCTCTACCCTGTGTAGACTCCTGGCACAAGTCCAGAGTCCTCACACAACATGCTGCATGCCAATCCTTGGCTTCTTCAACCTATCGTTTGCACATGCAGCATATATTGTAATTATGACGTTCGTTTGGTAGTTACCGCTTCCAGTTTCTCTTTCAAGAAATGGATTTGGTGCTTTAGTGCCCTTGGAAGTGGTAAGGCGGCCTTGATTAGTGACGATCACAAGTTCTTGATTGCGGCTGGCAAGGGAGAGCAGTACAGCAGCGACAGAAGGGTCTGTGGCAGCGAGTGTATGGAGGCTCCCTGTAGTGGTCATGATGAAGGTTGAATTCTGCAATTAGTGAGACTTGGTAAGCGAAAGAAATGTGTAAGGTGATATAGGGGCTTTTCCACTCCTAGTGATACGTGGGGATCGAGGCTCGTCATGCCGAAAAGAAACCTTGAAATCTGATCTCCTCGGCATCTCGTAGGTACATTCGAGGGCCTGCTAATATTATAAGTCGGGCATAACCACAGACAGGATCATATCAACTCTCCTAAAAAAGGTTTTCCGTTCTTCTTCGGTCATTGTAGAAACTTGTGGTGAAAATTCATATCTCATGGTTCTCCGTGGGACCGAGGAGGTCGCATGATCTCTATGGTACCCTCCCGATGCGGTTGCTGCCACCACAGGCACGAGACAAAGCTTGGTTGGAAACAAATCTAGTGCCTGGCGAGTTTCCCGAGAATAACGGTCCCAAAAACCTCAGTCAAGAACAGGTTACTGTTCCACTGATAAGGCTCTACATCTTCTCGCCGAAGGCAAAATGTTTTGGCAATGGTTTTGGTGTTTTAGAATTCATATCCAAGAAAGATATGGTACACGTGAACTAGGTAGACTTTCACTGCCCAGCTATTGTCTGGCCGCAGATTTCTAGCGTTGTGTACATTAAAATTGGACTCTAGCGAAAACGATATTGAAATCTAATCTGTTCGTCCATACTGGGATCGCCTTCCAACACCAAGGAAAACCGGTTTATATGCGCCTGGAGATTTGCGGGAAGCTGCAGCGACGAACAGATCGATCAAAACAAAGACTCCGGTCTCTCCAGAAAAGGAAAAGAACCATAAGCTCCATATTAATTACCTAAACCTAACAAAATCGATCTTACGGACTCGGGTCGATCTCAGCAGCGGCTCGATAATCTGGCATGCAGTTGGTCCAAAGTTATAGAGCTAGATAACCTTGTTGCCACTCCGATGAGAATGCCTAGTGCCCTACTAGCTGCAATTCAAGAGACTTGGTCTTACAAAGCCACCATCACATGAAACTAAGATGACCACCTTTTTGGAAGGTCAAGCTTTCTAAAATTTGCAAGGGCAGTGAACACTTTCTCTGCTCCAAATCCCCTATGGCGAGTCGAGAGTAGAGATTCTTTGGTTTCTATCACACTCGTGGTAGTTGAGTAGGAAGAAATGAAAGATGAAGGACCTGAAGTTGAGCGGATGAACAATGAGGGGCCAAAGAACTTGGAAAGTTGCCACAGACAAAATGAGAGCAATGATGTCACCTAAGAGAAATCACTAAAGAAACAAGATACAGCACAGGAAGCATTGCTCCGACTGGACCAGGTTGTAGCGTTTCTGCTCAATCAATTTCTCAACCTCGTCAATCTTGTCAGCAATCAGCAAACGGAGGAGGCAATCAAGTCCAACAACAGCATGGTCGAAATGGTTCGCTGGAGGATAGCAGGCATATGAGTAGAAAGACTTCAAAGTCGTAGGAAAGCCAACAGAGCATGTCCAAAAGCCCTTCGCTTGACTCAAACAACAAACCCGATAGTAGAGATGAGGACTTGGACACGAAATTGGTGAATGCTACAGTTGGCTCGCCAGACATTAATCCACAAGTAAAAAAACACTCTCCTACTAAAGCAAACTACATACCAGCTCTGGGCCCTCGCGGCCTAAAGATAAAGGGTGCACACCCCCCTCCTAGTTGTACTATGAACAGCGCAAGGATGTAGTATTCCCTATCCACTGTCGACACAAATTGATTATCGAGCGTGGCAATGAACGCACTTCTAAGAAAATAAAAGCTCATCGGCCTCATAGTCTGCTTTGGCAAGCTCTTTGGTCTGACTGTCCATGCTGGGAAGGTTTGGGAAAGACTCTGTGATGGACTTTGCGTAATGAGGAATCCGTGATGCAAGGCACTGCAATGAAGCGACCATAGGACGACGGAAGATGCTTAACGAGTTTGTTTAGTAACTTTGCAAGTCAGTTGTCTTTGGATTTCCTAGCCGAGAGGCCGACTCATGTAAGATTAAAGTTGGTACAGAGGCACTCACGATGCATCCCCTCCGTGTAGGCACACAATGCGCTGACGCTCGGGTCCGCGAGATACCTGGGGCTTGTGTCCAGTCTGGGACCGAAGCCTCAGCGGTTCTTCCAGACCTCTTGGAGTACACTGTGGTCTTTTTCTGTTGCGTCGAACATTTCGTTGTCCAAATTCTCGACACAGGTTGCACGGTATCAATAATAAGTCCCATACAGTAAGAACCTTCCCGTCAAGAGCGAATGAGTTCTCTGAGCGGCGGTAGAAGAGGCTGAGAATGCCTTCTACAGGCCAAGAACGCTTTGGCCGTACTCCTGGTCCCATTCTGCTATCCAACAGGGGACAGCATGTGGAATAGCTACAAGATTGTCAGTTCCACCCACAGCATGAGTGCGCTCTTATAGCAGAGATTGGAGGACATGCCTCGCCAAATTTATGGCTCACACTATTTAATATCAATACATCCTCCGTGGTTTCTAGCGTCTGTATGGTAAGCCTGCGGAAAACGTCTATCCGGATGCGAGACTTCTCGTAGCTTAGGTCAAAGATTGTCCGCTCATACTTGTACTCCGTGTTACCCTCAACTTGGGCAGAGTAGTGCCCTAGGAGCAAGGACGAAGTCTCTAAGGACCCGTTACCCTAATGTTACGTATCTGAATCAGATTCTACACTAAGTCTGTATGCACTGTGTTTTGATGAGTAAACCACTTGCAAAGGCGGAACACGTTAATGATACCTTAGTCGTACTTCTGGACAACCTGATACCATCTAGTCGAAGGTTCTCGTAGGATGTCTAGAGGAGCTCCTACTCTACAGGGTCAAAACCAAAGCTACAATGCAAGAGCAGCCATATCGGTGCCTATCTTCTGAGGACTGTAGACACGGTGGAACTAAATAATACTAGCCAGATTTTCCTTAGACCAATACCGGAGAAAATTGAATGCCTGCCAGAGCAAGCCGTCCTATGCCTATCTTCTCAGGGCTTACTAAACTCACAGTAACAAAACCAGCTTTATTTTTATCTACCGTTTGTTAGAAATCTGCTGTAATCTTGTATTGTAGGAGTTAGACTTCTTCCCTGCCCCTCCCCAAAAAAAACCCTCAAACGCCAAGTCTAGCTCGCCCAACACAAGCCGACCACTTCCCTCCTGTGGCTTTATCATCTTCCTCTAGCCGACCAATACCCTCCAGCGCCTCGGTATAGCGTCCCCATGAGCTTAACCTGCTACGATCGCTCACCTAGATCTGCCTGGTGAATGCCTACCTGGTCCACTCATAGTAACTGTAGTTTGTCCTTTTGCTAGAATCGCCGGAGCGCGTAGCTAATATCACGGGTGATGGGCATGGCGGTGCCATCAATGATAAGGTAATTACAGTATGTCTAGAAAGGTGATGGTGCCCTAGCCGTGAGATGTGGGTTCGTAGGGTTGACGGCCGGGGAGATTGAGTGTGTCAATAATCCAAGAACCCTTTTCTAGGATAACGTACATGATAAGCAGAACTCCTTGCGGCAGTTGTACCAGAAGGCACGTGGTGCTTGTACCATCTCCTTGGCCGGGAAAGCATATTATCCATTGCTACCAGTCGCTGTCTCTGTTCGTCGAGGATGTAGCTGACTGGACTCAGGGGAACCCGGCAGCGCTGCCGAAAGCC
Source organism: Coleophoma crateriformis (assembly GCA_003369635.1). Taxonomy (NCBI): domain Eukaryota; kingdom Fungi; phylum Ascomycota; class Leotiomycetes; order Helotiales; family Dermateaceae; genus Coleophoma; species Coleophoma crateriformis. Next base: position 41,636 of record PDLN01000023.1, read on the forward strand.
TGAGAGTAATCTGGCCCTTGATGCAGCTCTGGAAGATCAAGATGGATCGGGAAGACTTGCATTAAGTCTCGTTACTTCTCTGGCCACAAGAGTTGAGTATTTGGAGTCGCAGTTGAAATCAGGATCGTCTGCCTTGGCAGCAGCAGACCCAGAGACCTGCGAAGGTGCCATTTCTTTAGGCCAACGTATTAGGCTACAGGTACTGCCCCAGCCTGAACAGGACGATTCTTTCCATGCCGATGTGAGCTCATCACCAGGACATGGTGGCGGTGCTGGGCTCGAGAATACAACTACTGTCTTAGAGTACTTGGCTCGAGGACATCTTGCAACACACGTAACCAGAAATGTCAAACCAAATACTTTTGCCAGTCCATCACCATTCGGAAATGATGTCCCCGAGGACAATATATTCAGTTGGAGAAGATTTCGAAGCGCTTTTGGCGATGACAAATATCTGGCTATTGAACAACTACGTCTTCGCTTTCTTCAGGACTTACTTCCGTCACAAGAACAAGTCGTCCAGCTCTTCAACTTCCACCGGAGCAGGATCTTGTGGGTTCACAACAGTTTCCATGGTCCATCTTTCAGCTCTGAACTAGACAGATTTTACCAACATGACCATGGCGAGTTTTCGCCATCAAGCTCTGGGTTGCAATGGGCTGCATTGCACTTCGCAATCATGTCTTCAAGTATGGCCTGTGCAAAGTCCAATAAAATTATCCGATGGGGGTTTGATATAAAGGAACAGTGCGAGCTGGCTAGGTTATGGTACGATGCTGCCACTGAATGCATGTCTGTAGCTCGATGCTTTCAGACACACAACATGTGCACCCCACAGGCCATTGCGACCATGACATGGGCTGCACATACTTTAGGAAACGGTGATATCCAAACCGTTCTGGAAGCAGCAGCCATAAGGATCTCTCAATCTCTAGGTCTTCATCACATTGCTGAAATTGATGGCCTAGGGGGCCAATATATTGAACATGATCAGAGACTTAAGGATATAATACAGCAAGAGGCAGGTCGAAGATTATGGCAGCAACTGACGTTGCAAGATTGGTTTTCGGTGCCATTCTCTGAAAATTATTCCGTCACTCCAATACACTTTCTGACAACGAAGCCTATGAACTGCAACGACCTGACGATGGAACCATTACCACCCACAATACCAACAATAACGACATATAACAATTTCCTCCATAGCATAGCGATTCTTATGCCAGAATTACTTGACAAGCTATGCGAAGCAGCAACAATGCATACCAAGTACGAGGTTGTCCTACAATATGACCGTTAGATAAGAGAGCTTGTAAAGAAGGAGTTGCCACCTTGTATGGCACGCCAAACACAAATAGATCCTAAATGGCCATCATGGATTTCACTCGCTCGACATACCATGACCATTACACTGGCAAACAAAATCATTGTTGTTCATCGGCGCTTCATTTGGCTAAGCTTCATAGATCCCACCTTCGCTTTCACAAGGGTGACCTGTGTAGCTGCTGCAAAAACCATTTTGAATGAATTCAAATTAATTCAGGATGAGGATACTCCCAATCTTTGGCACAATGAGAATTTCAGTGTTGTTGCCGCCGTAAGTTAATTCTTAATTGAGGGTTATGTTTAAATTGCTGTCAACAGAACCTCAAAGCATACTAACGTCTTCCAGATCATATTATCCTTGGATATTTTTAACAGGGATCAAAAATCGGAAGAATATCTTGAGCATCGTCAAGTGATCCGTCAGACCATAGATCTCCTTTTGAACAGAAGGAACGTCAGTTCGATCTCGTCCCGAGGTGCACGTCTGCTTCAACAACTGCTATTAGACGAAGAAAAAGTCCGATCCACCCCCCAGGAGAGCTCTAGCAGGAAGAGAAGCCGCGATGGAAGTCTAATATCATCAAACACAAATACTAAATCCGGGGCCTTCGATGTGTCCGCGTTTGTGAAGAGATTCTGCAAAAGTGAGACGTTAGCAGCTGCCACACAGCTATCTGATCTGAAACCATTAGCAGAATTTCGGCCGACAAGGCATGGAGATTCCTTGGAGCTTGGCCAAGAAGAGCAGCTAGTTGGAGATGCTTTTTGTAATGTGCCTGGGCAGATCAGTTCGTCATTTAACTATGACCTTTTCAGTGAAATTGATTATTCCTTTCCTCCAGAAGAGCTTGAAGGCTTATACATAGACACTGCCACAGAGCAATTTCAAACGCAGGAAATGAGATGTTTTGACAGCCTCTTAGAATTTACATCTCTGCCAAATGTATAAACATTTTATATCTGGTAGGTAGAGAACTTACAGTTACTGCAGTATTCATTCTGAGATATCGTCCTAAGAGAGTCCTTGCTGTGTAAACTCATAAAACTATGGCATTGAAAGGATCAGAGTGTTGGCTGTCTTGGTTCAGTACTCCTTCACTACGTGGACTTGGATTGGATCCGAAGGTTAGGACAGGTAAAAAAGCAAGACAAGGTAATAACTAGATCTCTGTAGGGACCATGGACTAAGGATTGTGATTGTCAAAAGGCAATTTTCGCCCGCAACATCATTTGAGATTTTAATTTAGTGGTTGGCTGAGGTGATGCGCGGTGGTGTTCATATGCTCCACTTAATACCATGAGAATAGCGCCGGCGCTTAACGACCTCGGCCGAGCTCGCCTAAATTGCCCCTCCGGCGGGATGTATATAAGGAGTAAACTCTTTCCGGATTTGAATTCTGGAAGTCATGAACAAATTCAACCCTTTTTCCTTCTGCAAATATGACTTCCGCCACTGATAGTCCTCGTTTCGTGAACTCGTCTACTGAGGAACAACGTGCTAAGCAGTATGGAATTCCCAATCTGCAGTTGGCTCTTGAGGGGCTCCACCAGGATGGAATGGTTGTTCTTGGTGGTGTTGTCAACGTCGATCATTGCACCAAGCTTTATGATTACATGGCAACGGATAGAAATCGGCTTATGGAAGAACGACATGCCAACGGGGAAGGGTTCAATCAAGGCGTACAATGTAAGAGAGCTTCTTTACAAAACAAAATCTTATCTAGCGCCAGGAACCTCAAGAGCCACTGAAGCGCATACTGACACTTAAGATAGCAAACATTCTTCAATGTGCACCGTTGACAAAACCAGAGCTACTATTTGATGATGTCAACTTCAATCCTTTCGTTATTCAAGTCCTAAACGCGTATGTTCACCTGCAACCTATACTATTCTTTATCTTACGGATATAGTTATTTGGGTTACCAACCACGCTGGATTTTCTCAACAGGAAACAATGCTCTTTCAGGAACGAATGGAATGCGCCAACCAGTGCACAAGGACACGCGATATCGCCATCCAAAATGTCCTTTCCTTGTTGTTGCCAATACAGCAATCTGTGATTTTACCATTGAAAATGGAGCCACCGAATTCTGGCTTGGCACTCATGCATTTACTGATGAGACATGCCAGACAACGGTTGACTCTAAAGATATTCAGAGAGATGCTACCGCATCTTGGAAATCAGTAATAGGCGAACCCAGTACTCCAATTCGCCCAGAGGCTGTGGAGGCCAGGAGACATATCCGGCCACCAATTCAAGCACTGATGAAGAAGGGAGACGTAATGTTAAGGGATATGAGAACATGGCATGCAGGGATGCCCAACGAGACTGATAAAGATCGTATTATGCTGGCACAAGCTTGGGCGGTATGCTAGCCTTCCGAACCAACTCTGAAGATACTCTTACTGATTAGTCCTCATCTAGGCTCCGTGGTATCCCAACTACACGTGTCGACTCGAGTTGCCTGCATCTAATGCAGAATACTTTCTTAGCCGTGCCAAAAGTTTTCCAATGCAACTGCAAGCAGACATGGTCAGCGACAAGCAGGTCGAGGACAACCAACATCGAGATAATTTCAGATTTGCACCAAATGAGTACCTGGAGCACTACAAGACCGCGCCAAAGAATTACAAATATCCTTTCCAATACTAGGACTGAGCAAGTATTGTATTTCGTTGACATGGAGGTAAATTATCCTGGCCTCAACCAAGGAGAATTCAAGTATTCGCAAAGTATATTAAGCAACTAGTCAGCGGTACTTCTAGCAGATACTCTCCTCTATTGTTATACTTCGCTACAAATAAGTACTATCAGCATGCTTTGAGGTTTTCCCTATTTCCTGCAAGGCTAATAATGGTTTGATGTACCGATTAGTCATTAATAAATAATGCTTCCAGGGTAATTTAGTAGAGAAATGTCTGGATTGGGAATGGAGCAGCACAAACTTCCTAGGCTAACCGCCGTATACTGATGGAAAGAAATATAGTCATTACTAATTTGTTTCCTGAAGAACTTTCCTCAAGAAGGATCTTCGTCAGCTGCTAAACTATACATTCTTGAACAATTTATAGTTTCACAAAATTTTGTGTAACTGCTCGGTATGAGGATGTCTCAAAAGATCACGTTCATTTTTGGCCTGACCACCATGATCCTAGCACCGGTAAGCAGAATTACTCCTCCGACATAACACATCCCATCGAAGATAATCAATCCCCAGTAGGCACCACCATTGCTTTTAATTATTTCTCCAGCTAGCGGGATTTCAAGCGGAAGTCCAATAGAGACGGTTGTGTTACATGTAGCATAATACCGTCCATATTCCTCGGCCCGATACAGTTGCCTAATGTACACTGGCACTAGGTTGATTCCTGAGCCGCTTGCAAGCCATAAAGTATAGCCAAACTCAGAATACCAGGCTTGGTATGCCTCAAAAGGAGCCATATACCAAGGACAGAAATCACCATGGAACTCGTGATGCAAATCATAGCATTGAAGTGTCCAAATTTGTCCGAGAAAAAACCTGGAATGATACGGCAAACGATAGAACTAGCATTGATTGCCATAAGGAGCTGTGAGCCGAACGCATTGTTGAATCCCATATACGCAGCATAAGACCTTATGTGTGTTAAGGCGATGAATAGTGCGCATTCGGTCATGAAGACTGCCGCAGTAGCAACCGCATATATTGGCTTCTTGAGGATCATGAGATCCAACTTCGCGGTCGCATTGTGAAGGAAAGGGAGACGTTTCCGTACAAATAAGCATGATATGGTGCGGAAGAAGGCCAGTATGAAGCCCAAAGCCCGGGTTGCAATAGTCCATCCTGCATGCGGAATGAGAGATTGAAGTACAATAGGGTAAATGACACCTGCGACGGCTCCGCCAAGAGCAGCAATACCCGTAGCAAAGCCGCGACGAATATTGAACTAGTGTCCAACCAACGCGAAACATAAGACGAATAGAAATGAAGAACTGATACCGTTGAGAATGCCAAACACGAGCATAAAGTGCCAGTATGTCTGATACGACCCGACCAAGAACATGGCGGAGGAGACACCGACACCACCTGTCGCAATCAACCATCGCGCATTGTATTTGTCGAAGAACAGGCCAACGACAAGCCCACAGGCATAGCTTAGAAAGGAACAAATGCCAAAGATCCATCCAATGTCGCCGTCGCTATAATTGTGTAGCTGGTGCTGCGAGACCTGTCTTTGGAAGGCCCCCATCGTATTCATCGTGCTCACTCCGCCGCACAGGCCACAAAAGGCCCCCGGGACCACGGACCATGCAGTAAACCCACCCTCAGGGTAGTATATTTGATCTGATTGATTTGGTAGGACTTCTTCGCTCTCGGGAGGAGCCTTTTCGTTGTCTATGCGATCATCGGATCCGCCCGCTTTGCTAAGCCGCTGCACAGTCTCGTCTTATTCAAAGCTGCAATATCGATATCGTCCTGGTGATATGCATTTCGGCTGATCGAAGGACCCATTTTATGAGTTGGAATATCCGTGGAAAGAGACTTGATATCTGTAATAGTTGTTCTGGTCAATCCCAGCTCTTGTACTAACTCTGTTGAACCAAAGGGGCGGCGCCATCCCACCGGACACTCCGGTTAAATGGTCTTATATATATGATTTATGATTTGGTAACACGTGACTGGGTTCTGACAAACTCTTATGTCGTAGCGGCGAAATGTGCCAGAGAAGCGTGTAGTTCACTTGAGTCCGGTGAGTAGCACCGGCAGAGGGAAGCACGATGGCAGATAGGTGTTGATGGCTGTACGATTACGAGTCGAATTACATCGGTACACACCAATTAAATAACTGATCCTACAGATAGTACATATAAGATGTTGTGAGACTAAAACCTGGTTATTTTACTGAGAATTACAATAGTCTGAAGAGCTCAAAACAGAGCTCTTCTGAGCTGATTAAATACAAGAATAACTTATGCCTTAGGTAGAGTATACAAGGATTAAAAGGAGAGGTTATGAAGTCGAAGGATTACTTGTGAAATTACAGGTGTTGATCCAATGTTAATCGTAATAGTATTGATCGTCCATAGGTCACGTGACATACGTCTGACAGATGTATTTACGTACATACCCCTGCTGTTGTGCTCCATAAGCGAAGTACTGTCGCGCCATCCTCTTTTCGGATAATCGCGCGAGCGGCATATTGCTTCTTTGTGGTTGGAGGCGGCGGTAACGATTATGCCCGGCGTGGACCAAATCACTCACTTTCCTAGAGCAGCGAGCAGACACCCCTTCACTTCTAGTCCAAAGCCAAGAGCAGAGCTCCGAACCCGTTATTATGGTCTTTCCCAGCCCGGCCTGTGTTACGTGCAAGCGACGCCGTGTCAAGGTGGGCAGTTGTCGCAGCTCTTTTGTCCGGGCTAACTGCCGCCAGTGCGATACCACCCGGCCTAGCTGCGGCCAATGCCACAAAGCAAGCCGGCACTGCACCTGGGAATCCAATACCGAGACGGGTTTGCCCTTCCGGAGTGAGAATGCCTTTGCTCAGGGCAAGCCTAGGCGTCCATGGAAGCGCCCCGCCAACGAGAGTCGGCGAGACATCACGGCTGCAGCAACGCCATCCACTCTAATTGCCCGCACCCTGACCATCCCCGTAGAGACGCACGCGTTCAATTACTTTGTACAGAGCTTCACCGTCTGGCCCAATGAGATGCCGGATATCGGGCAAGATTACTTGACCTACGCCCTCGCCCACTATGACCGTGCCCGGCCGGACTCAAGTCTTCATCTCGCCGTATCCGCCTTCTCGCTTGCCTCCTTTGGCCGAGCGAGGCGCGTGAGCAGAGCGCTTGAAGCTGCACATGGTTTCTATGCCCGGAGCATCACCACGACGCAGAAAGAGCTTAGTGAACTGGCGGATGAAAACCTCGATCATCTTGTTGTTGCGACTTTGTTGATGTCTCAATATGAGGTGTGTCGAAAGTGCTATTTCGACGATGGTAGTACGTGCCCTAACAGCTTGGCAGAACACTATGTACGGAGCCGAGCGAGAATCGAACCAGGATATAGCTTCTGCGACGCCGGACGAGGTTGGCTCTCGATTCTGGAAGAAGATCTGCCACTATGAAGGAACCATGGGCCTTTTGAGGATGCGACAGCAGCGGGGGTTGCAAAATCTGCCCCTGTACCGGGCCGTTCGACGACCAGTGGTAAGTAAACCAGCACAACCCACAGCTTCATGATGTGCACTTTGTCAAGCCTAATGACAAGAGTCTTCTAGTTACGAGCATGCATCCTCCGAGGCAAGGTTGTTCCAGATTGGCTCCAGGATGGCTCGCAGTATGGCGAAGAAGGACCAGCCTTGGATCTTGATCTGCTCATGATTCGGGTCGCCGCTCTACGGTGTGCATCCTTGAAAATCTTCCGTGACGAGAACCCCGACCCGCTATCTCCTTGCAAAGAAGTCGAATATGCGACCATGGAAGCTCAAAACCTCGAAACGGCGCTTACTTTATGGCCCCACGATCTTCCAGAAGAATGGAAGTTCTCAGCAATCTCTACGGAAAGCTCAATGCCATCGAAAACCAACTTTGCAGACACGAATTATGTACACAGCTATACTACGCACGGCCATGCCGCTGTCTGGATTCGATACTTGGCGGTATGCCTGATTGTGAGCAGCATTCATATGCGCTTACTGTCAATCTCCAGTCACAGTAAACCCCAACGACCAGCCTTCACTACCCAGCTAGAAGCCTGCCAGGAGCGGATCGACTTACTGGCAGCCCATATGTGTCGCAGCGTTCCATTCTTTTTCAGTTCGAGGAATGCTACCGATCCCAAGGATGAGATTATGTTGAAGTTCGCAACCCTTTTAACCTGGCCATTGACCGTAGCGATTAGCATTGAAGCCATCCCCCTGGCCCAGAAACAATGGCTGCAACGCAGGCTGAAGTCGGTTGCGGTCGTTTTAGCCGATGGCGTGATTCAGTCCGCAGCGGAGAAGGACGCGTTCAAGTTTTAGCTGATTTCGCGGCGGTCTCTTGAATTCGCATCCCGTGGACCGATTGAGGCAAACTCAAAATCGAGGGAATCATCCAAATATCGTTCAACGTACGTTATGTATAGATATATCCGCATTGTGACTTGAGAAGCTCGAAAGGATTCAGATCCGAATCAAATGCGGAAAGGGAAAAGTGCGGACAACGCTCTACAGGGGGATTGGAGTGTATTAAGAAATACAGTGTATTAAGAAATACAGTGTATTAAGAAATACAGTGTATTAAGAAATACAGTGTATTAAGAAATACAGTGTATCTTGGTAATTACTGTGCTGTGGATGCTGAGTATCCAAACTTGTATTACATCAGAGCACCTTCTGCCTAGACCTCTCTGGGAAGCCGGGTTAGATAGGACAGAATAACGGCGGCACCATTCCTTGTATATTAACAGCCGAGAAGATCCTTGAACCCACATGTCTTCAATGCTGAGTTTCGAGTGCCATTGCAGAAGAGACGCCGGCATTCTATGGACAAGTGATAATGAGCAAAGTTATGGGGACCTCGCGCGTTTTTCCGAAAGAGGTTTAGCGGGATTTTCAACATTTCCTCCGAACGGCTCGCTTCGTTAACTTGTCATCCAGCTGGAGCTCAATTGAAGCCAACAACCCCGATGCCCACTCAGAAGAGACAACTTCCAAGTTCACCTCCCTTATGACACTTGCATACATAAAGACACAGGTAATCTCCGGTGACTCAAGGCATTCAGCGGAGTTAAGCCGGACATCTTCACGTAACTTTTCTCCGGCAGCAACTACTTAAAGGCAGGTCCTGTTGCGTAAAACCCCAACTACACAAAGTTCATTCTTACAACAGATTTACCTGACTAGAAACCTTCCCCCCTACTTATAGTCGCCAAAGACACTCTCAATAACCTTACCTAGCACTGCGCCCAGCCAGCTAAGTTACGATGGCATCTCAGAAGACCACCATCCTCATCACGGGTAAGTCCTCCTTGCTGCCTCGATCGAAGATCCAAGATCAACGTGTGTGTTAGGAGCCAGCAGTGGCATCGGGCTCGAAACGGTGCTTGCCTTGGCCCAGGAGTCACCCGACTTCGACATACTACTTGGCAGCCGGTCTGTCGAGAAAGGCCAATCCGCCCTGGCCGACCTCCGTTCTGCGCATGCCAGCTCATTAAAAGGCCGAATCTCGGTCCTCCAGATTGACGTTACCGACCAGAAATCCATCGCCGCCGCCAAAGTAGACGTCGCGTCCAAGTTCGGCCGCCTGGACGTGCTCATCAACAATGCCGGTATCGCCGTGACTCGCCCAACGGACACGTTGACCAACCTGCGCGAGACCTTTGAAACCAACGTCTTTGGCGCTGCGATGGTCACCGAGGCTTTCGAGTCTCTCCTACAGAAGTCATCACACCCGCGCCTGATCTACGTCTCGTCGGATCAGGGCTCCATCACAAATCGACTCAACCCGGCCTACACATGGTATAAAATCCGCGGCGATCCCTACCGAATGAGCAAGGCGGCGTTGAACATGCTCGCCGCGTGCCACAAGGTCAACTTTGCGGACTGGGGGTGCAAAGTCTGTGCTTTCAATCCGGGATTCTGCGTGACTGATCTCTCTGGGGCGGAGAATCGTGAGTTGCGCATTCAGTATGGTGCACGGGATCCACGGGATCCGGCTGATGCTCTGGTGAAAGTAGTGATGGGGGAATGGGACGCTGATGTGGAGAAATCGGGGATCGTGGACTTAGATGGCGGCGTACTGCCGTGGTAGATGATGCCTACACAAAAGATTCTGCAGCGTGCGAATCCAACCAATGGGCCTGTCACCGGCAGCTGTCAAGTCGGCATAAATATAGAAGAGAAATTTTGGTGCTGCACCATCTTCATTAAAATTGAGTATAATACATAATAAAGAAAAAGAATGCTCCATAGAGGCACATTCCACCATATGCGTACATGACTCCCTTCAGGCTACTGGGTTCAAAGACTGCCGTAACCATCCCCGCTGCCCCATTTAGCCTCAGCGCCAGAGATGCCAATTTTAAGCGTGTTAGGATTTACTCGCCTCTCGCTTTCCTGGGAAATCTAAACTCACCGAAATTCTCGCGGTGGATGCGCGAATGGCGTTGTCGGACGACCAGATAGGCCGCGATCAGAACCGCACCGGCTAATGCATCTACACCTCGTAATGCCTTTGATCAGCATACCTCCACAGCACTGAATGGACCATTAGGGGTAGCCAAGGAAAGCCAGCATACTTGAGATCAGGAAGAAACGACTTGATTTCCGATACGTGCGAACTTGTTCCGCCTTTTCAGCCACAAGGTCGTGCTTGATGCACTTGAACATCGGGGTCGCTAGCTCGGGCCCGAATAACTCGGTGAGATCCTTGGGCTTCGAAGTCCGCAAGTCATCGCCGAGGCCGTACTTCCATTTCGATGCGAGTTCGTGCGCGGCTGCGGCATCGCCTCATACCGCGTGGTGAGGCGGTGCTCGAGATATTGTCGGACCACACTCGGTTTCGCGGCTGCGCTGGGGAGATCGACGGTGACGGCCATGTCAAGATGGCTGTTGCCGCGAGAAGAAAGGAGTTTTGGAGGAGCGATACTGTAATGCTGCTCATATATACTGTAGTAAGGGATTGAGGTAATTATGGTAAACTGGGGCTCCTATCAGCTATCTGCTGCCTAGAAAGAAGCCAGGAATATATCCCAATGCGGCTGACCGCCCTACACGCAATCCAACCTTGCAATCTAGTAGCGTTAGACAGTTGAACAACAGCCTAACAGTAGAAGTCCCGATTACTGTCTCGGATGGGAAAGAAAGTGATCCGTGCGGGTCGGGAGGTCTGTATTGAGAAGCCAAATCCCGAGCTTCATGCCGATTGCAACCCTGTTGCCGCTTCGCAATCTGCAATTGCCGAGTTGCAAGCAACGCTGGCTGCATATCTCATGGGAGATGATAGTATGCCATGTTTTCTGATGTGAGATTTCTCTCCTGGTATGGGGGCAAGAAGGTACAGTGGTATTGTTGCTGAGCCTATCACCAACCGAGATGGGAGTCGAAAACAGCCAAGAGGATATTTGACGTCTCAGAAGGTTGTCATAGGGACTTGCATTCTAACGGCCCCAACCTAGAAATGAACCATTTGGGAGCACACATTCAATCAGATTCCTAGAATATTTTCATGAGAAGCCATGCATTCTCTTTTTATGGCAATCAAACCCCAAGCTGCAAGCAGTTCAAGGGCGAAAAAAACAGTTCTAGAAGAATATCTAACGAATCGAAGTTTTTTCATACACGTAACCCCACGCCATCCAACCAGCCAGCCGTGCTCCCGTCCCGCGCCCCGAAAATCTAAGTATAAAACAAGAAAAGAATTCGTCCCACCCGTCGTCGCTCTTCGTACACCCCGCAGCAGCTCATACCGCCGTCCACCGGCCCCAGTAGGAGCTGTCAATATTCAGTCGCCCCTGCGACAGCGAGTCCCAGTTATCCGCCGCCAGCGTAATGTGCGTGTCGCCCACGTAGTAGTCCTTGATGGTCAGCCCGATGTTGTCGGGCGAGTTCTGGCCAATTTGGATGGGCTGGTTTCCATGGTTGGCATCGGTAAAGACCCGGATGGTGCTCATGTCAATGAGCGTGGTTTGGTTGGCCAGCTCTTCAATCCAGATGTTCTCGACGTGGAAGGTGTCGATGTTGGCCAGCGGGTTGATGCCGATCAGCGCCGGGGAAATGCCCTCGGCTCTCCAGTTGGAGACGGTGTAGTTGGAGATGTACGAGTTGATGTCCGCGGTGAGCGTTGACGTGGCGTCGGCGTAGCTGGCTGCCGAGCCGATCAGGGCCCGAGGGTACTCTTCGGCCTGCGTGTGGTACCGGGTGTGGATCACATCGATACTGTCCACCGTAATGTTGGTCAGGTTGCGCTGGGACCAGCCAAATTGGATGATGGGAGCATTGCTGGTCTTCCACACGACTATCCGCTCCGCCACAATGTTGGAGTAGTAGGTCTTGATAGTGTCGTCGCCCGTGTGGTAGAAGATGTCGCGGGCGTAGCTATAGGGATACATCTCCATGCCATCCGTCTGCCCGAAGAACGCGCCCACTTGTTTGTAATCCGATATGAACACACTCGTGGCCCCGACATCGCCGTAAAAGTCCATGGAGTTGAATGGCGGCGCATTCATGGTGACGCCATGCACGGTCCAAGTCTGGTTGGTCTGGAAGTCGCCCCGCCACATGTGCAATGAGGAGGTATCGCTCTTGATGTTGGCATATCCGGCGGCGGTATTGGCCTGGTAGACATACTCTTCCCCCGACAGGACGCCAAAGCCCGTCGCTTTCAGATTCGGGGCCGAGCTCGAATATTCTACCGCTCCTTTGACATACGCACCCGGCGCAAAGTAGACCCAGCTGACCGAGGAGGAAAGGATGGCGTGAGCGGTGCCGGTGAAGTAATATACACCCGGAGCGAAATAGACAATCGATTTGGTAGTGCTGTCCAAGCCGGTCACCAGGCCCGGCTCGACATACAGGGTGTTGGCCTGGTCGTTGGGGACCAGATCCGTCGTAGGAAATGGGCTTGCAAAGATCAACAGAGCATTGCGTGGCTCCACTCCCACCGTCGGCATATCGTTGGTGTAATTCTGGACGTATCCAGTGCCCGCTGGATTGATGTTCTGGACATAGTACGAGTCGGCGCCCGTTCCTGCATTTCGATATACCCACAAATCGTCCTGTAGTTCGACGGAAAATCGAAAGCCGTTAGAATTATACGGCACCGTGATCAGGGCATCCGCCCCAGCTGCGGTGATGGTGAAGTTAAGGTAGCTTGGGCGTACTAAGACATCCGCAGCCGAGATGGCGAGACCATTGGACCGGGAGACTTTTACCACCACGTCGTCCTGGTAGAGAAATTGGGTCCACGCCATGGTGATACCGATATCAGGCTCGATGGAGATCTGATCATCAGTGTCACACAACGACGTAAGGTCGCCCGGGGTGCATATTTTACCGTTGCCATTCCGCGGGATGGTCTCGTACACAAAAGAGTGGTAGTAAGAGGTCGGCGCAGAGGCCAAAGCCACTTGGATGGAATACAGATGCGATTGCCGGACGTTGTCGTTTTGCACAGGAGTCTTGGTGTTGTTTTCCCCATTGGCATGCCACCACGTTTGTAAGTCAGTCAGATTGGCTGTTGCGTTGACCGTTGCTCGCGGGTGGTGAAGATGCGCATGCGAATAACTTGGGAGGATTCCCGCCGCAACCTTAGCGAGACTGACGGCGAGCAGTAACGTTCTGAAGACGGTAGAGACAGGCATGGTTGGCTTCGGTAGAGACTGACGAAAGGAAGAACAGAAAAAGGAATCCTGGAAAGACTGGAATCTCGGTATATGCAGAGAGCTAGCTCGTACGGAGATGGGAATGGAAATAAGGTGGGTGTTGTCACTCCTGCTCCATGACTTAGTGGTGATGGTGAAGTCCGCGAGTTCATCCGACCTCGCCGGCTAAGCAGCACTATAAGGACGATGAGGGCTGTCGCGAGGGATACATAGCGGCGAGAACATCAAATTACCAAGATCCCTTCCCCTGGAAACCAGCCAGAATCCATTGTTACCTTGCAGCAGTTGAGGACGCGCCTACAGAAAGCCCTCATTTCGTTGTCGGTTAGTTTCGTTTCAAGTCACGGGCCGTCGCCAATGGCATCCCAGGGCCAGGGAAGAGGACGTGATCGCAATACGGCTCAGCATGCACCTCGATGTTTCATGCACCACGACTGGCGCTGGGTGCATCGGATTGCCCATCATGGTCCCAGCAATTGGCTGAGCCGGAGCCATAGGATACTTCTGCATGGGAAGCATCCGAAAAGCAATATCGACGACCGGACTCTCATGGCTGCGGTTCGGGAGAAACATGTGCTGTTCCGAGAGCCGTGCGACAGGTCGCTTTAAGCGATAAAGGTCGACGACAAAGCCCCTGGCGGCTCTCGAGCTGACATGACTGCTGGTGATGCAACCGCCGGAAGATCTCAACGATCGAGAGTTTTAGTTAATTTTTGCCATGAGAGTAGACTTTAGGATGGGGTGGAATGTATTCGCAAAATTGCCAACACAATGTAAGGTCCAGTCGTAACCATAATCGATCCACGATCACGACCGGCAAAAGCAACGGCGGATAAGCGCAGAAAGGAAAGGGTCTATCCGCCGGCAATGTTCCTCTCATTTACAACCCTTTGCAGGGGCGTCGGTAGCTCGACAAACCCTTCCTAGATTCTATAACAACCGCAACTTTCCGCCTTTCCCTAGTAATTAAAGGGATCGAGGTCCATGAGTAGCGGCTGGCAAATTAAGCCGATTGACTTGACGGACGATGGGATAGTAAGCTTGCGGATCCGCGATAAGGACATGAGACCCGATGTGGAGCTGATGTGCCACGTCTCGGGTTCAAAGAAGCGACCTTTGGTGACAAAAACTTTTGGAGGTACCTACAGCTCCACTCTCCCTTTCCTGATGGTAAATTCACGGGAGACCGTAACATATAATTAGATGTCGGGGTGCGCAAGGAAAAGGGAACTAGATGTGGGCGAGATAGGAGTGCAATTTGACTATATTGAAGCCGACTTTTAGCATTGCGGTACCCTGTCTAGTGTGGGTTGTCGGGGATGGTTTGCGATGATGCTTGCAAGACCACTCATTCTCTAATCTATCATTTTTAACTTCTTCCTGGGATCTGGCCCGCGGTACATCATCGAGTACCATGACCCTGGTCGCTCTCAAGCATAACAATATATAGCCCGATCATATCAAACGAAGCTTGCTTACTTGGTCATCGTCACTAAGGCGCCGCTTCTGTACGTTTAAGGGATTTTCGTTCGCGATGACGAGAGGGAAAGGCTTCCTAGATCATTTCGATGGGCTACGGTTTCTTCTATAGTATCTCTTGCGAAATTTATACCGCATCACTTCCTCCAAACCTTTCGCTTACCATCACAAGGTATATGCCGGTCGAGAAGGGGGCAATTGTCGTTATGCTCCGCGTACGTCGATGCCACCTTCCTATACTTTGACACTCATTTGCTGAACATTGATAACGGAAGGGTTGTGGCCTATGCCTCCTGGCCGCGATCTTGCCCAAGAGATTTATAGTGGCTTCACCTTGGGTGATCGCCAAGGAGCTGGGATAAAGTCGTGAAGTTCTGGTCTGGAAGCGGGACCAAGCTACACATCAAACGATTTTCGACCTCTTTGACACGAGAATCAGCTACCGGAAGAGTTCTACGCTGCTCGAGGCGCTAGGAAACAAGGCCGTCAGATTTTATCACGGCAGATTAGTTGTCATCTCGTACTTATTCATGCGGAGTGATCGAGCCCAACTTCGGCTGATTCGGGTAGCAAGAGTACCTGGATCCTCCCAAAGGGGCGTCCATTCGGGATACTCGTCTCGATACTGTACGGCAGAGGGCAAGTAGCCCCGGGCTGTTTCACGATCAGAATCGCGGGGCGGTGCAGAGTGGAATCTCTACGGGAATGTCGGGTTATGAGCCACGATGGTTCTTGACTGGCGGGCTCTTCATATTTATGAAATGCAGGCAGTTCGAGGTTGTTGATTCGAGGCTACAGAAGCGCTCATGGAGCAGTGTTTCTTGATGTCGGCGCAGCTTGGTATTGCTATGGTTGGAAGATTCCATTCGCTCGACCTGCTGTCAGCTAGGAGGGTTTGTTGGCTCACGGGCGACCTTTTCTGTAGCCATGAGTTTGGAACTGTTTATCAAGGTCATGGCATGTTCTGGAATAACAAGAACAAAGAAAGATCACCAACACACGCGCTCACCGAAGAGACCCCTACCCCCGTCTCTCCATCTTCTTCATCTTCCCTTTTATCTTCTTAGATGTTGCTGGCTTCGCGCTATCCGAGCGAGTACTGCGATGGCTCGTGCTTGGTGGCTCGTGCCCCATGGGTGGTGTGGGCAGGGCAGGACACTCTGGTGATGGCATCGTAGGTCCAGCGCAAGAGAAAAGGCTCGCGTCGGCCTCGGTCGAGGTCAGACGGCGTACTGTAGGCATGACCAGGGCCACTCGCGCCGAAGTCGAGCGGAAGCGCTGTCCAATCTGACGAATGATGAGGTTCACAGGACGCCACCAACGGCCGAAGGATGTGCCGGCGGGCAGAAGTCGTCAGGGAAGCTTTCGGCTGACCGAAACCTTGTGTGCCTCGATGGAAAAGTGTGGCGCACTGGCGCGGGCCAATCTCAACGCCGGAGGGCTCTCCCTCCAATCAGAGCGCGCATAGCCGCAAGCCCATCTGCGTTGACTTTCGCAGATCTGCTGTGGCTCTCGCCGGCCGAATCGTCAGCGCAATGCCGAATCTTTGCACCCGGGTCTATATAGATTTCATGAATAGGTCGGAGTTTTGTTTTGAGCATCAACAGTTTCGGTCAGTTTCCAACCGTACACTCACATCACTTGCAGCTTAAGAAACACTCTCACTTACAACTCAACACTCTCATCACTAATGACCGTCACTGACCACCACCGCTAATACCCACCACTAACAACACAACCACCGCTCTCATCTCGCACAACTCAAAAACGCATCTTTCTCCCACTGGACCGCCAGTGCACAAAATGACGACCACTATCCGAAAAGTTCTCATCCCGGAGTTTGGCGATGAATCGAAAGTCATGATCGTCACCGCGGAGCTCCCAGCGCCCGCCCCCACGGAGGTGCAAGTTCGAATTATGTATTCCGGTTTTGCAGGAGCCGACATCAACATGCGACGGGGAACCTATCCGCTGCAGAAGAAAGCCCCGCTAACCCCGGGATACTGCTTTGTCGGCCACGTGGTGAAGAGCGGCGTCGCCAGCTCCCGCTTCAAGCCAGGCGACTTGGTCTGCGCCCTTACCGTCTACGATTCCGAGGCCACCCACATCAACGTGCCTGCCAAATACGTCGTGCCCGTTCCGGCCGGCGTGGAGACTGAGAAAGTGGCACCGCTGCTGTTGGACTGGAACACCGCCTATGCCATGGTCATGGACACGGCGAAAGTCTCCGCCGGCCAGAAGGTTTTCATTCACGGCCTGAGCGGCGCCGTGGGTTGGGCCGTGGGCATTCTGTCAACGCTGCAGGGCGCTATGGTGTACGGCACGGCGTCGCCGCGAAACCACAGTACCATCCTGGCAGGTCTCCCCAATGCAACCGTCTTTGACTATCGCAACAAGAAATGGATCCAGGCTATGAAAGATGTGGGCGGGGTCGACGCCGTCTTCGACGCCCTCGCCTTCGAGAGCTGGGATGAGTCGTACTCCATCCTGAACTCCAAGGGCCGCCTCCTCGGGTACGGGAGCAACCTGCCTGCCCTAACCGGCGGGCCGGAACGGTCAGCGATTCCAATCACGCTGAAGCTCTTGTCGAGGAACCTTAAGTTTTGGAGTGGGAAGCGAACGACCATGTACTACATTACGCGGGATCAGTCCACCTTTGTGCCCAATCTCAAATCGCTATTCGAGTTGACGATGAATGGCACGATTGATATCGCGGTGAAGCAGATCTTCAAGCTGGACGATGTCCGCCAGGCTCATCTCACGTGGAGCAAGCAGAGTGGGATCGGTTCCATCATCATTGACTGTGCTTAAGATTGTCGTGTTGGTTGTGTGTTGCGAGATGGTGCGTTAGCGAGTAGCGAGGATGGTTCCATTTCAGGTCCGAGATACCTAAGCTGAAAGGGGTTTGCGCTAGATTTATGTCCACTAATTAGTGTCCCCTTGGGAGTCATTTGCTTTCTATTCGAAATATTTACCTTATAGCTGTGACCATACTCTGTTTATATACTGTGCATGTAGAAAGCTACGCTAGGGAATATACTAGTCTTATTCTTGTAGTCAATTATTGGATCCTAAGCTAGGATAGCATTTCACGTTGCCTTGCTAACATGTAAAGCCCCTAACATTTAATTTCAATCTATTCTTTACCTCTCTAGGAGAGGTATGGGTTATGTTTTAAGTTATCCGAACTCACTCTAACTTTACAACTTGCTTCTCAAACCTCCTTAACAGATAGCCTCATCTACTATTATTGTCTTATATGGAGAGCATAGCGTGGAGGCTTCCATTCGGACTTTAAAGCTGTATTATATTTATGAAACGATATATAAGGTTACAACCACAGATGAAACCTGGGGTTAGAACCCCTCCTATCTTGTAGCAGGTTGACCCCATGTACGCAGGAAGTGCTGGGGCCGTAGAACCCGGAATTGTCGGCGGCCTCAAAACAGAAGTAGTCGCCCCCGCAGACGTGGAGGCAGTTATACGAAGGCGTAACCGTAGAAGAGCCTGGAGCAGTGTAACGGCCGGTGCTATACCTCGTTGGTATAGTACTACTAAACCGTCCTTGTAATATATTTACCTCTACCTAGTTACCTATAACCTCTTAGTACCATACTATCGAGGTATAGCACCGGCCGTTACACCTGTTACGTTACTATAGAGGTATCTAACGAAAAGGATTCCGAGTAGTTTTATTTGATTGTAGGCGTTATAGTATATATATTATAGTTTAAAATATAAGGGTTGAAAATTTTAGTATATTCGCTTGTTTGGCACATTCGCTTATCACGCACGTTACATGTTATATATAACACTTATAACACACCTATCAGAGGTCTATTGCATATTACATAAGCTAATCTCATATAATCCTAACAAACTAGCTCTGCAAGTCATAGTCTTGGAATACAGGCTTATAACACCCCTGCCTGAATAACCTTTAAATATAGGCATCGGTGCATTGGCCATTGCCGCAGCGTTTGTCGGGAGGACACTACCGAAGGTTAGAATTAAAGCCTAGCTAGTAGTGGTTGGAAGCAGAAATGAGAGAGCGAACTTACTACTTTGCCACAGGAACCGCAGTTGTCATCATTGCTAAGGACATCCTGGCAGATATCGCCGCTGCAGACGATCTGTCCCAGATTACAGGTCGGAGTGGGAATGATGGTTGTAGTGACGAGGGTCGCGCCAGCGCACGAGCAGGCACTGGAATACCGAACGGGGCCGGAGCAAGGAGCTGCTGCGTAGGCGGGGATGTTACTTGCCGTGATTGTCACCTGATTGACTAGCACCTCGATGTTGGTTGGTGATATGACATGGATACTAGAAACTTAGTAAAGAAGACACTATCGTGTGGATCGAATCTACCGACGTTGTTACTGGCGTGACTGTAACCTTAAAGTAGGAGGAACAATGCGAAGCAGGGCTTCTAGTGGCTATGGCTTTACCTCTGGCAGCTAAAGCTAAGTTAGCATCTTCGTATTTGATATTTATTTCAAGTTCCTAGGTGAGGTAGAAACATACCGCGAAGGCAGTTGTCGGCAGCGCAGGCGGGAGCCGCTGCTGTTGCTGCTTGAAACAAGCCAAGTAGGGCTAGGGCAGTGGTGAAGTACATGTTGGCTGAAGAGTAGGAGATCTTAAGATTTGGAATTGAGTTGCGTTGAATATGAGCTGTTGAATATGAGCTGTTGAATATGAGCAGGATGTGAAGGGAAGAAGGGTGTAGGAATGGTTTATATAGAACTCTGGATGGGATGCTTAGATAATTTCGATACAGTTTAGCGGCTGTGGACTGAGCTTCTCGTCTCCCCAAAATTTGTCCCTAAATCTCCGTGACTCACCCTTGCTCGTTACATGATATTTCCTAGTCCCGGCACGCATTGCCAGCTGAACGTTTATCGAACACTAGAGCCCATATGGCATACAAGCACCTCAGCCTCACCAACTAGTTAAGCTACCGGTGCTTTGGTACCTGGTTCGACTAATTTGTAACGTTCCGTAGGGCTGAAGGAATGTGATGCATCAAGTCTTCAGGGCGTGTTAAGTGTTGGCCATACGACGATGTCCTTTGTTGTTGTATTCGCAGTCAATAATTAAAAGACGCCGTACCTTGAGTTGAGCACCCCAGCTCAGGGTCTCCAGACAGTTGCTGTAAGCATTAACGCTAGATACCCCTGATTGGATTTCGACTGGGTCAAACTCAACGATATGGGTTGACTGGTTCTTGTCGCCAAAGTACTCAGCTGGAGTAGTGGAGGCTTTCACTTCTTGCCTATGTACCCCGCCATTTCGTAAAGTTATTCCTTTTCAAAATTCGTTTGCAGCTGAAGCTCACCTTAACCCCTCATTTCGAAATAGATATGTGTCATAGCGTGGGAATAGAGGAGGCAGAAGCTGGGAAAGCCACGTGTTATCTGGTTTAGGAGAGCTGGAATCAGGGGAAATCCAATAATACGTATTTGGCTTGAATCAGAAGGAAAGGAAATTGAAAGAATCATAAACTAATCCCGGATAGAGAATCTGCAACTGGGACAGGAGTATTCCATGGATTTTCTTTACCGCGGTATCGTTTTTGGTGGTATCCATGTCTCGATGGTAAAATCTCGCATTCAAATAAGTCGGCGAATTGCAAGTCTATGTTCATCCTCGCGAGGACACCCGAGTGCAGAAGCTCCAGTTGCTTTGCAAGGTACTCGCGAGACCATACCCGTGTTGAGAATTTTGTAGCGTTCTTCCTCGCTTCTATCGCTTACGTTTCCACATGGGCTACTAGTTCCTGATGCTGTAGTTTTTGTGGTCGCCTTCTGCAGCCAATGTGTACGAGTTTGAAGCATGCATGATTGTGTTACTTCGCAAGCTTGTAGTTCATCACGCATGGCTGTATTGAATGTATATCGATCATACAGGACCCAAAATCTGCGTCTTATCTGGAGTCAGCCACTTGCTTGGTGCCTAGATGATGCCTAGATGACGTGGTTAACCTTTCTACTAATGATTAGAGGCTGTCTCGCTTAGCCTACTACCTATAGATACGTATGCGCACTAGGACAATTTTAAGTTTTACAACGGATCATTCAGGCTCGAATCACCAAAGTCTTATTAGCAATCTCTTCAAATGAATCCGGACTTGTTTTGGGAGCCAATGCATTGGTGATAGGAAGTCTCTTTCTAGGAGCCAGTCATTCTAAAAGTTATCCGACGAATATGGGACAAGTCCGACAACGCAAACCGCGGTGGACCGACGCGATGAAAATGGCTACTGCCCGGATATGGAAGAGGCTGACCTCCCGAGGATTTTGGGCGTTCTACAGGGTAATGATTCGATTTCACTGATCACAAATCAGGATCGGACCCGATTATTCTGCCACCAGTTGTATGACTTGGCTTCCATACCTGGTCAAGACTCCTTCAGCCACTGGGTAGCTCAGTCTCTCAGCTTGTTTAGTTTGGTCTCGATACCGACAAGACGGGCACTGCAATTTGCAAGAGAGAGAGCCCACCAAATACCGAGCCGGCTGCCTTCTACATCACAATTACTCGAGAAAATGAACCCTGAATTTTCGAAAGCAAATGATCGTTGTGGGCTTGTATCCATCACAAGCCCTATTATAGAGTAAGAATGCTTCCCTGTACTCCTTTTTATCTGAAGTGTATAAGCAAGATAGTGTATACTCGTAAGCGTATCCGGATGAAACTTGCCAAGTATCTCCTCCTTCAGCTTGAGCGCCTGGCGGTCCATTGTCTCGGCTTGAGTATACTTGCCCTACCTGTTGAGTACTCCGGCGAGGTTGCTTATAGTCATAAGCGTTTCTGGGGGCTTCGTATTGAGTACCTCCTCCTTCAGCTCTTGCGTCTAGCGATTCATAGTCTCGGCTTGAGTATACTTGCCCTGCTTATGGAGTACGAAAGCAAGGTTGCTCATGCTCGCAAGTGTTGAAGGGTGCTTGTCGCCAAGGTTACTCTTCCTTATTTGTACTAAACTTTTGACCTGGAGATATGCTGCCTCAAACCTACCCTAGCTTATCTCGTACATTGAAACTTTCTCCCCAAGGTTTGCTTGTCCAAGTAGTACTTCCAGACGGACATAAGTATATCTCATAACGGACTTTGCATGGAGAAGAGGCGCTTCGCACTCCTGCCATGCACCGAAATATCCATCAGGGAACTTGTTTTCCATCAATGCTAACGGTTTCTCCTGCCATGCGGCTTCTCTGTTTGTATCCTTAACTACCTCTGCGTTGATAGTTGTACAAGCCGATGTACCTCAAACTTAGAACCATCTCTTTCAGTTTTGAACAACGAGTATGCTTCTAATATCCCTACTGCTCTGGCGAACTCGATGCCACGTTCATTCTCCTTCTTAAGAAGTGCTTTTGGGATTGCTTGACGATCTAATTGAACCATAAGTGATAGCAAATTAGCAGCTCGTATGTTCTGCCTGGCGATCTGATGGACCAAGAGCTTCCATGTCCGTATAACAGAATTCTCACTGTCTGGATAGCTTCGAGGATCAGGCAGATGCTCTTCTTAAGTAGTCCTGTAAGTCAGAATCACTCTATTGAAGTTCTTTGATATATTGCCTTACGGTTATACCATTTTCCTGAATGAATGCAGCAGCCTGTGTTATGGCCAGCAGGATGAATCCTAGTATCTCAAGAAGACTCTGAATCTCCTAAGTGAACAACCTGTCCCCACTAGGTATCTTACAACGTAAAAGCTGCTCAGCTTCTGGAGGAGTCAATGGTGGAATCATAATCGGCTCCTCTCGATCTGTTCACTGATAATCGATGACCAACTCGGCTATCGCGAGTCGTGATAATGATAGAGCCTTGACTACTCCGAGGGAGGAAATTACTAATACATGGAACTTTCCCTCCACAGGGTGATGAATTAGATTCGAAGAAGAGCTCAAGATCATCTGCATTGTCTAGAATAAGAAGCCAAGACCCATTTTCGGACCTGCTTAGCCAATCTCGGACAGTTAAGAGACTATCATCCTGTGGATCCTCACTCCCTGGAATAGACATGGATTTTGCGATTTCTCTATAAGCCTGCTCAAAACTGTCTAAACTGCTCGCATGTATCCAGAAGACAGGGCAATATGGGTAACGGGCCTCCATATATAACAGTATTCGATCGCTATTTGAGTTTTTCTTTTTCGGGCGTTAGCGATAATAGCAATCTTTAAGGGAAAACCTCACCCAATACCACCAATTCCGCAAAGTGCTACCCGGCGCTGTTGGTCCAGCCGGTTTGTAATTTGCTGCGTGATGTCCGTCCGACCCACGGATTTTGGATCCTGAACAAAAGGTACTCTGAACTGTGGTTCTACGTTAGTCTTCGAAAGCTTATCGAACTCACAACTTTTATTAATCTCGTCGACTTCCTTTCTTAGCCGTTTAAGTGCATTTTCTCGACCTTCCCCATAGGTAAGGGGCAAGACGACACCGAAAATGTCCAAGAGGCAATAAGCCAGATCTTCTTCATGTTTGGTCTCTCTTCTTTCTAACCACGACACACGTTCATCAACGCTGAATTTTGTTGAATCATATCGTCGCAGAGCCTGGACTGGAATCCGTGTTATCTCGCAAATTAGAAGCTCGAGGGATGTTTTATCGCCAAGCCGCTTATAATCAGCGGAGAAGAATTGAACTGACCGAGGAGCAAGTAGCTCTTGAAGCGTCCACCCCGACGAAACCACCGGGATGTTCGAAAAGCCGATTCGAAGGCTAGACTAGAGTCGCTCTCGATCTGATCGTGGCTAGGCGTCCAGAGATTGGAGAGATAAAATAACACTTTGCCGCATCCGATACCACCGAAACATGGAGTTGACAGCCTTCTGAAGCTCGACCGTATCACTTTTGTCAATGCAGTAAGTGTCTACCCAGAAACATCGAAGGCCATCGTGAGCAGCTTGCTCTCCGCAGAACCGAATCTTTTAATAACCAGCCTTAGACTCTCCAGAATCTTCCATCAGATCTTTGAAAGTCCCTTCTTGATTATCAGCGCCCCAAGTATGAGAAAGTATTGCATAGGTGGGAATATCGGTGACAAGATCCTGAGTCAGGCTGAGGTCGCCGTCAGGTTTGAGCTCTAAAAAGTGCATTTTGAGCTGGAGGTATCTTAGAAAAATTCAATACACAAAGAGTTGTTTGTGCGAAATTGATAAAAATGACGTCGATTTGGATCTGTGGATACGAAGAGCGTAAAAGTACTGTGCAATACCACGTGGACCGCGACAACAGGGCTTCTCAGCTGAAGTGATGATGTCATGAACTCGAGGTCGGCGGAATACGTGTTGTTTCCATTTGCGGAGGCATGGCTTAGATGCGGCGCAGTGAATTGGTTGGGTATCAATCCTGCATCCCCGTGACTGTTTCGCCTGCCTCGGATAACAATGCCAATTTTGGATTGTCTTTAAAGTTATATGCTGCGTGAAAGATACTTACATGGTTACATCTGGAGGTTTGTCATGTTCTATTTAGTTTAGTACGAACTATGGATGGAGTCAGGCATAGCGGGGTTTAGAATACGAGAGAAGTATAAGTGCATGATTCTAAAGATGTATGATTCTTGACATGATGAAGCGGTCTCCAAGTCGATTAGACCCATGGCAACATATATAAGACCCCTGTCACCACTGGATTAGTCCGGTACGGAGCTCACCGGACCTCACCGGAGTTCCCTTGCCCCTCCGCGCCTTGAGAATAATCCCTTCGGAGCTCCCTCTAAATATTCTCCATTCTTGGCTGCAATGCAATTGTACAATCTGAAATTAGATTGCTCCTGCTATTGGGTCGAGTATTTTAATCACTGGATATGTAAGACGGTGAAAATGCATTCCCATGCCGATTGTAGCACCTCCCAAATGATCGCATGTCTATAGTCCCCGCATTTTCGTCCATGGCTGTCCCTCTCCTGCTGACTTCAAAAACAGCAGGATTGCCCCCATAGCATCTCACATTGAACCATAAAATCAAAGAAAATCAAAATGGGCGGAGGTTATGAGATTCCACAGGTGAACAGGATACTACCGGTACCTAACTCCACAGCCTCGTACTGGCGTAGCAAGCCACATTGGCTTGATGAATATCGTTCAACCGAACAACTGCCGTCGCAAGCAGACATTGTCATCATCGGCACCGGAATCGCTGGTGTCTCCACGGCATATCACATCCTTGATAGAAAAGACAACGATAATGCACCCCGACCATCTATCCTGCTCCTCGAAGCCCGCCAAGTCTGCTCGGGAGCTACCGGCCGCAACGGCGGACATATTAAGAAACTGCCCTCGACAATAGTCGAGCTCATTCAAAACTATGGTAGCACGGCTGCTGGGGAGTTTGTGAAGTTCGTGCGAGCGAATATTTATGGGGTGAAGCGCGTCATTGAAAAGGAGAAGATTGATGCCGAGGCAGAATTGAGACGAAGCTTTGACGTGTCTCTGAATGAAGAGGATGCTAGCGAGGTGAAGAGGCAATTCGATGAGCAATTGCAGTCTGAATTTCCTCTTACCGAAGATGTGAATTACGTTGGAGAGGAGTTTGCAGAGCGTGTACGTATTAATCCGGCCGCGGTGACTTGTCGGTAGGCTGTCGAGAAGGATCGCACACCACTGCTAACACTGAGATCATATCAGATCACATCACTCCACGGCGCAGTGGCGGGTCTCAGCACTCCTGTCCTGTCGTTATGGCCGTACAAGTTCGTGACACAACTCCTCGAGCGGGTCTTGAGTAAAGGCAATGTTAATCTGCAAACAAACACTGCCGTGATTGCGGTCGAAACCGATGACGACGATAGGGGATATACTATAAACACCAGCCGTGGACAGGTCAAAACGCCCACTATCGTCTTCGCTAGCAATGGGTACACCGCCGGCCTTCTCCCGCAATATCGTAACATAATCACGCCCTCCAAAGCTACTGCTTCGCACATTACAGTTCCACCTGGACAGCAAGTGCCATATCTCTCAAATACATACAATATACGCTACGCCTCCGACCGCATCGACTACTTGAATCCCCGACCAGATGGTAGTATCGTGGTGGGAGGAGGCAAATGGACGTACGAGAAAGAGCGCGAGCTTTGGTACGATACTCATGACGATTCTACCCTGATTGAGCCTGCAAGACACTATTTCGATGGGCTCATGCAACGGAATTTCCGGGGCTGGAAAGATAGTGGTGCCAAGACAGAGCGTGTATGGACAGGGAGTAAGTATAAACACCACCTACACCACTTGGTCGTGTGTAACGGATGCAGTCAGCTAATGTTCACAGTCCAAGGCATTACCAAAGATGGCCTGCCACATATTGGCAAGGTCCCTGGCACGTCAGGACAGTATATACTCGCCGGATACAACGGAGGGGGCATGGCGATTGCGTTTATGGCAGCCCTTGCAGTTGCGCGCATGATTAGAGAGGGGATATCGTTCGATCAGACTGGCGTTCCTAGTTGCCTGGAAACTACACAAGCTCGGTTGGATGTTCACTGATTACTACAGTATTAGAAGCAAGTATCATCGTGTTTAAGTTGAGCCAGGGCCGGCCACATGATCATTCGAAAGAAGAAGCGCGTTCTAGTTCATCTCTTTCTCGGACTAGGCGCCAGTATCAGTATATCTTGGTTTATAGATATCGAATTCTTTCTCAATATCTAAATGTGAATGTGACGACAGAGTGCCGGACTGACTTTGGGGCATCCTGGCATGTGGCCTCACCAGTGAAGCCTTTCCAGTGGTCAGTCCATACTCAGAGTACTTCATAATGTGTGCTTCATTCGTAGTGAGGCTTTTAATCAAAGATAGGGGTGAAAGAATCTTCGACTGAAGTGCAGGAATAGAGATTTATATTTTTCTATATAAAAAAGTCCTAGTCGTCTAGTCTTTCGACTCGAAGAGTTTTTTCATTTTCCCTCTATCTGAAGGCTACTTGTTTATCTATTTTGATTAAGATTATCTTCAATCTTGGAGCATGTTCAGCGATATATCGTTGGACTTCTATATAAGATATGGGGATAGAGATATATTTATATTGGGACGCTTACGAATATGATTCCGTAAATGAGAGGCCAATCTTCCAGTAGCGGCAACAAATATAGCTTGCATCGTACAAAACAGTCAACAATCAGAGTAGATGACTTTATACTATGTCGAAACTTTCATTACTTGGTTAAAGTAGATAGATGCAATAAGTTCTTTCGCGTTCATGGTGATATAGGCTAGCGTATGTCTTCGAATGTACGAAGTTATGAGACAAAAGAGGCAAGGTGTTAGTCTGTTCCCCATGTAACTCTCCAGCACATGAGTGGACAATTTCCGAAAGCTGTTTGGATATTCTATAACACAAAGGACCTGAGCTTCTTATTACTTTTTAAGTTAAAGTCCCATTGATTAACCACTAACATATCTACATCTAAAGTAGGTGATATATATTATTCATTAGCGAGCTAGTTGCTACACGTGCCTGTTCATTTTCATTCATTCTGATCATAGCGCAAGAGATTAAAACTCATTGATGCAAGACATCAAAACCCAAAATCCTAACCAAGTTTATCCCAGAACCCAGGAGACACAAGGGAAGACACAAGAGGATTCAAGGCGTCAACCTTCGCACTCATCTCATCGGCCTTAGAATCTACAGCAGATGTCTCTTCCGCCTCTAGATTCCGTGGCGACGCCTGAGCGGAACCAGAGCCATCATTCAGCAGCATATCTAATAGAGATTCAGTTGCAATCTCGAAGACGGGAAAGCCGTTGCTGTCTAGTGTAGAGGAGCCTTCGGTATCACGTATCTGATACACAAAGTCGTCCTTAAAGAAATCGTAACGTAGCAAGTCGGGTTCTGTTGGCGGTGGGTCTTGTAACATGCCCTGATTACCGATTGGTCCAAGCATGCGCACCAGATTCGCTACGACCGTTGTTTGAGAAGCTACAGTAGACTTTTGGTTTTGGTTGTAAGCGGACGAACCCTGTCCACTGCCTAGTTGTGGATGAGCTGGACTGGAAAGGGCTGGTAAAATAGCAGAGTGACTACCGATACCGGAAGATGGATTCGCAAATGGTGCCGACGCGCGAGGGTTTATGAAGTCTCTAAAAGTCTGTCTCGGCGATCCATACCGGTTTTGAGCAACACTTGGGTAGCTACTTGAGACTGGTGAGTTCTCCGATGGTAAGGGAAGCGGTGCGATGGCAGTTTGTGGTTGTTGCTGCGCTGGATATCCCTCATCTTGATAGCCCACACTATCGAGCTCACTTTGAGCAGCTCCTTCTGGAAGTAATGGGCGCTGGGAGGTGATGACATCAACATCGTCAGAGAGTCCCAATGGTATATCACTGCCGGACTGCTTCCGAAGACGGTGCTCTTTACAAGTATCTAATGTAGCAAAATACTTAACGATCTCACGATTCCCTTCCATCGCCGCCGCAGCCGCTGTGTCACAACTCTTGTCGACTATGGTTGCGTACCTTCTCGAGTCAGCAAGCTTCAGATATAAATCAAATGACTGAAAGGGATTCGCTCCTGCTTTGCAAAGGAATTCAACACACTTGCGGCTTCCGCAAGATGCTGCAA
The DNA here is from genome assembly GCA_003369635.1 of Coleophoma crateriformis. NCBI lineage: Eukaryota > Fungi > Ascomycota > Leotiomycetes > Helotiales > Dermateaceae > Coleophoma > Coleophoma crateriformis. The sequence goes on from PDLN01000023.1 coordinate 70,359, forward strand.
TATGAAGTGCTCTATTCAGGGTAGCCATCGTTTCTAGCGACCGACTTTGCTGTTCGTTCATCAACGAGCTCAGATTGAGTAAGTGCGGAAGACACTTAGCATATCCGAACATAGCAGCATAATCCATTACCGTTAGGCCCATGATTGAGGACTGCGGTAGTTGCCGAGCGCCTTCGTGAAGAAGCAGTTCTACCGCTTTGTGGTGGCCGCCACGACATGCTGCATGAAGCGGGCTTCTGCCTATGTCATCTGCCAAGTCGACACTGGCATCAAGAGTGATGAGAGCCTCAATAGCCTCACAAGAACCTGTTGCAGGAGCATGCCAGAGAGGTGTCCTGCCATAGTTATCCACAACGTTTATGAAATTCAACCTGCCTTCGTCGCGCAGACGGGCAATGGATCGGATCACTCCAACGTTGTTAAAAGCTGCGGCCCTGTGAAGCGGTGTTTCATCATGCTTGTTTCGAGAGAATAGGTATGAGTGCTTTAAAAGACCCCCAGATAACTCCCAGAAGAAGGAGTCCTCATAGTCAAGGTTTAAAGAGGAAGTGGCCGCAAGATGCAGCGCTGTCTCAAAATGGTCGTCGGTCCTGCTGTTGGCCAACTTACTGGCCAAGTCATCAAGATCATCCTCCGAAGAAAACCAATACTGAGCCATGATAGCTTTCCATACTGATTTGTTAGAAAGCGCAGAGACGTGAATTGCGGTCCATCCCATTTTTGTAGTGAAAAGGGCATCGACACCGTTTTGAAACAGGAGACGGATAGACTCGACAGAGCCTCCAGCTACAGCCCAGTGCAATGGTGCGAACCCATATAAATCTGATGTGTGCGTCTCAAGAGATTCTCCCAAACTCAATAGCCGCTCTATCGCGACAACGTCACCATCGAATAAAGCCAATGCTAGTTGTTCGGCAAAATTAATTGTGGGTTCTGGCTCAGCCTTCGCTTTTTTGTCTCTCACGCGGACCAGGAAGTCATGTAGTGGTTTCAAAAAGATATCAATGGTGGTATCTGATAACTCAGCACTGCTCGACTTGTCAATGCAGCAGGTGTCCACCCAGAGAATAGGAGTAACCCCTGAACACGGCGAGCGCGGCGGCATCTCTTACTTTGCAAAAGGCCTTTTTGGCAGCAATGGCTCGTTTGCGGCTGTCAAGTGATTGAGGTAAACGGCCTTTCATATGCCATAACTCTTGGAGGCTGATCTCCTCGTCGCCCCAGGTGTGCGATAAGAAGAACATAAGGCGGAATGTCATCGTCACGCACGTCGACGAGCTCCAAAGTGTTGGCATCGAGTAGCTGCATAACGAACGCATAGTCACCGCCAAAGCACGATTGGTTGGCTGGCTGATTGCAGGCCTCGTTACCCAAGAGCGCTACGGGGGGTTGCTCGTCGCATGCGACGTGAAGCTCGCGATGACTGATGATGTGTAGATGCCAGATGCTATTGTTGCAGCTGCGGCTGAAAATTGTAGTCACCAACGTGCCTTTGTCATCTCTGGTCTTCAATTATATCGTGAAGGGGGGAATGACTAGGCTGAAGGTCCCCGCTAAGGTATGGTTGGGGGCCAATTCGTTGACGTCCAATGGTGTGCTTTGTCAGTAGCCCCAACTTGTATGCTCAATAGATGCTATTATAGTTGCATAAGAGCTCAGTCCGCTACTTGCGATGATACGTTATGTATCTTGCAAGACGATCTTTCTCTCTCTGATTGGCAAACCGAGGCATCCGAAATGGCGGATGTCTATCGCAACCCATATATTACCATTACTGCGGCCAATGCTGTCGGTGACTTACAGTTCATATACTGCTCGCGAAGACCGACCAAACACTTCAGAGCTCACTTAGCTTAGATAAGGGCCAGTTGAGGGTAATATACAGCGGTCGGTATATCACCGGATTCTATTTGAGAGGAGATGGCAACCCTTCGAAAATCTACAAACCCACAATGCCCAATCTACTAGCATACATGCACATGCCATCAGCTCAAGAATGCCGAGCATCTTCTAAACTCCCCTCACTGGGTGGGGAATGGAATTCTCCTGCCAAACGCTAACGACGCCCATCCACCAATCAAGCACAAGCCACCCAACGGGGTGATGGGGCCCAGGGGCTTGAACGTCGCGGGGTCCAATACCAGGAGATAGATACTGCCGCTGAACATAGTCATGCCGGCCAAGAACAGGCTTGCTGCGAGGGTGTTCTTAGGTGCGACGGAGCTGGTGAGCAGGAGCATGCCAGAATGGATGAGCTGAAATCTGGGCATCAGCACAAACTCACTTCTATTGTAGACATGGGAGTGCCGCTGGGGGGAGAGCCGGTGTGCTTACCTGGTACTGCGCGGCAGTGCTCCAGCTGGCAATCTTGGTGGGATCCGAGATGCGGTTCTTGAGGCCGTGAGCTCCGAAGGCGCCGAACGCTACGGAGGTTGCGCCGTAGATACACCCAATGGTCCAGAAGGGGAGAGGCATGGTGACGGTGGAGACTACTGCGTACTGGGTCAAGGATAGAGATTGATGAATGGATGATATGGGGATGGGCTGGGATGGTGTGGTGTTGCTCTCTCCAAGCTCCGTGCTCAAGCTCGTCCTTCAGAATGTGTCACATGACAATCGACTCCACAGTTGTTTACCCGAGGGTGTACAGGGATATTGTTTGACGGCAACGAAGCTAGCTATTGTGATGCAGTAATAGATGGCTGTACTCTTAGCAGGCATTTGCATCAACTATTACAAGGCAAATCGAACAGTAGATACTTGTCGCTTTTAGAGTCTGGCGATATTATGTGATCATCTCAAAGTCGATCGCAGATTCGCAGGTAACTCTGAAAATCAGGTATGAGTATGGAAACAACAGCTTCACGATGCTACTCAGGAACGTTGATATTTTCAGGCTGAAGCTCACGGTTGGATAAGGAATATCTTTACGTGACAACATTGAAGTGGGAAGAATTGTATCAGTTTCCCGTTCATTCATGTCACATTTTCGACAATATTTCTACCATGCTCATGCCCAAAGCCCTTTCAAATTTGCCCAAAGTTCTACCAAACGGGGCCCGATCGTCAACCATCGTAGGGTCTCAGTAGTTCTGATAGTTATTTCATTCATAAAATGTCGGCTCATGATTTACAATTCTCCAAACCCAAAACCAGCTATATCTAAGAATCATTCTATTCTATCGCTCAAATATCAAAATTTAATGTTGGTACTAAATGCAGTAGCAGTGACATCATCTGCTGGCTTGGTAAAGAAGATTTTCCGAATAATCGGGAGCATCACCGGTAGGTTTGCTAGCAAGACCTGCGGCGAATGAGTTTCAGCAGTCAAGATTTAGGAATTAAAGTGTGCTTACCGCGGTGCTGGCTTCCGCTACATACCATGATAGGAAGGCGAGAGATGTTGGATTTCGGAATTGGAAAGCTTTGGTAAGTGCTGCAATCACAACCTATTGTAGCATGTGTAAGCAGCCTTCTCGTACTTTCGCACTGGCAGAATACCTACCACAAAAATTCCCAAGCTATAGCAACTCAACAGTAGAAGCTTCTTTCTCATGGGGAGGGAGATCTTCAGTAGAACTGGCAAGGGAAGGGCGAGGATGAGAAGGTCGGAAGTTATGTTAAAAGTGGCTGCAAGAATAAAGAAGTGATTCGCTGTCTGGCACTGCTCTGTTCGGTTGGGTTAGTTATATTTGATCCTGGCCCTTAAAGAAGTAGGACTGCCTAATCACCACTCAAGACTGGGTAGGTCCAGTAGGCGCTGGGAGGCATGCAAAAGGTCCAGTACGCCACAGTGGTGGCGACCCAGCCGAGGAATGTGTAGATTATAAAGGCATAGAATAGCGATCGCCTCTCTTCATTGACAGCCGTTCTGGTTTCCGAAGTCAGCAATTGAAACCCTGTCGCGGAATTTTAGGCAATGGATGCAGACAGCAAGAGCACATACCGTAACCGAGCATACATTACCAGCACACAGCCCTTCAGCGTATAGAGCAGATTTGCCTGGACCTGCTCGGCTCCGATTAGATTCCATATTATTACTTGCAGCACATAGAATTAGCCACGCACCTGCTCACCCAAAACCAGAACCCTCACAGTGTGTTCAATCTTTGTTGTAGCCGATGGGAGCTGGAACAAAGTTTGGGTGAACAGGCCCACATTGGACGCGACAGTGTTTTGCATCACCACCAACGCTGTGTAGAAACCCTTGAAGCCACCAGTTTAGAAAGGTCCGGTCATAGCGCCTGGAGTTCAACTCACCAGAGATATCACCATCCCGTAGTCGTCCAGCTGCAGATTCCTAATTCCAAGATGCCATATTCTCAAACCCCTGCACATGCCAATTAATGCTGGCTTCACAACTGCCTACGAGGATGCTCACACTCGGGCCAATAGAACCAACGTCGTGAAGGAGAACAGCGTCCATGATTCAATCGCGAACGATAATGCCCATTCCATGGTATCGTGGCATATAGCAAAGATGTTGGATCGAAAAGTCGAATATCCGCGCAAGTAGAACTAGATGTACGTGGGGGGCAAGGGACAATGCCACGCTGAAAGCGAACTTATACATCACCCCATAGCGCTTCATATGATGAAGCGTGATGGAGTCGCTGGACTGAGCGACGCAAGCGGAAGACCCCGAGAGGCGACATTGGCCAAGTGCGTTCGAAGGGGAAGTCGGCCTTCTAGCACCCCCTAATGCGGCACGCCCGCCTTAGCCGCGCCACTGAACTGGGACTACGCGCCCGCCACACTACTCGGTCAGTTCTTGCAGGTCCATGATATGAGGGATGGCATCCTGCATTGGGACAAGAAACGGGTATGATGCGCATTAAAGTATGGCTTTATTAGTGTGTAGGTGAAGGCTCACCATCCGCGCTTGCTGGAGTGCAGGCAGTTGATGCCGGATCCTTCTCCGCAAGCTGGCCAAGAGACCTTGCGGACCCTGTGCGGGTGCGCATCCAGTAAGCCATCATTGTCTGATAGGTCGGGAGGATGTTCGCCGGGAGAAAGTATGGGACCTTTATTCTATGGTCCGTCCCATTCCACCCCATATGCTTACTTTGCGTAAAGACATCGGGGCTGATGTGTAGCACAGTGTTGGAGATGTGCCCGACGTCGTCAATATTTATATAAGATTCAGCACGATCTGGACTCGATCTCTGCGCCTATGACACGCTTTAATACGCGAGGGCGCTGTTTCTCATCCGAGTTGGCTAACGTGCCATGGAATGATCAACATGTACGCCATTTCAGCACGAACATTCGCTCAACTCTTATGTCATAGTGGTATAGAAACAGTGTATCTAGGATACTAGCCCTGGTATATCTGCACTGGTCTTGTCTCCGCTCCGTCAAGGTTGCGTGTGCGTTTTCACAAACAAACTTTAACGCGCATGTGTGATATATTCTAGGATAAGTGAGTGCAAAGCAGGAGGATTAATCTTTGGGCAATCGTTCTTTAGTTTTCCAAGGAGATTTCAAGGAGACAGTGGTTTCAAGGCTTAGTGGTTTAATAACACCGCCGTTTGGATGGGATCGAACGCAGCTGTCAGCATCGTATAGACAAAAATCCATAGTTGGTGTGAATCAATGCACGAAATGACCATCAATGGTGTATCAAATAACTTCGAACTGGATTCAAGAAGAGGCAGAGAGAAGAGAAGTTGTCAAGGTAGACTTAGCGCTAGCTTTGATTCGTCAAGGGAGGTTGATTTGCTTACTATGCCGATGACCTTCTATGCCCTTGTAGGGGCTCTTGAAGACGGAAGCAACACCATTATAGAAGGAAATAATACGGCCCAATACTACTGTAGCAAGGAGGATCGACGGTGCTGGGTGTACCCAAAGCCCCTTTCCCACAAACAAGAATAGAGATATAAAGGTGCAACTTGGAGGCTTCGATAATGTGTCAATCTTGGTATATGTCACATGTTTGCCTACCTCATGCACCGTGTAAAACCTTATTCAATCAGAGAGCCCAGACCATGATCTTCAACATTACCAACGTATAACCGTGCGGTAGTGTTCAGGATTTACAACCAAGACTCTTGCGAATGGAGTACTTTTATGCTCCGGAGTACAGTAGATTCACAGCAGGAAAGTCCACCAATATTTGCCTCTACTCACAGCTGGCTTATCTCGCAAACGCGAACGGACATCCAGATGGTCTCTCCGCCCATAACTTCTGCTCGATAACATTAGTCTCCTCCACTCCTTTCCCCTTCATGATATTCGGCCCAACCTCCTCAAAGCGATACCCTTGAGGGATATACTTATCACCATCACTACCGGGGATCTTACCACCAGCCAACCACACAAACCACGCCTCGGGGCCCCACCGGTTCAGAAAGCCCGGATTGTTGTAGAACGGGTGCACGAGGTAATTTTTGTAGTTGTAGCGGCCCGTGCTGGGATTGGGGTGTTCCTCGATCGCCCGCTGGGGTATGTAGCGTGGAAGCAGCAGGTGACGGGTTACGAAACGGCGGATGGCGAAGACGGTTGAGACGATGCCGAAATAGCTTTCGGGAGGATCGGGGTATCTGGTACGCGGTTAGTTGCCCAGCGCACCAAGAAAGGACGGGGAAAGGGTTACATCATGGCTTTCCGCAGGAGATCACCCATCATCACGCCGACTAGGTGGCCCCCGGCCGACTTGAAGTACGTTGGCACGTAGAAGAGGAGGAGGGAGACTAGCTCGTCGGCTGTTTGCTTGTTCGAGGCGGCTGGAACCATGTAGGCGTTCTCGTATGACTTGGCCCAGGCGGATATGTCGTGCATGAACTCGATGCCGTCGGCCCATTCACTGTGGGCGAGTACGCCCTGGTACTGAATGCCCATGGCATCGCCCATGCTCTTCCAGAAGACACCGAAGGCGCAGATCTCCATCTCAGTGAGATCTCTCCACTCGTATTTGTTTATCCAGCTGTAGGTGTCAGTGATAGTATGAGGCGACCGATGGGACTGCGTACCTGATCGGTTCTGTCACAAAAACGCTTAGAGTGTAGAGCAGGTCGTCGTTGGATATTTTGCCGGCCTTCTGATACCGGCTATGGATATAGTTCATCCGAGCTATGGCCTTGACAACTCGCTCATGCCGTGGCGGATGAGAGGAGAACCTGTGCGCGTGAGCGATGGTCGGCTAGCCAAAGGAACGAGGTTCGGTACTCTGCAATCAGCACACCGGTATCCGCATACCGCTTACTGGCATTCTCGGGGGTTGAGAACTCCTTTGTCGCTGCCAGCAACGATGATATGGTTGGAATGCCATAAGTCTACCCCATCATTAGCTCGGCATGAACCTGGTCGGGAGGGGCTTACTTTGAACAGGGCAAATTGCAGCGACATCTCATAGATTCTCGGGAACTCCAGCTCCGCAAGATATTGCAGGATGGCCTGCGCGTCCACATTGGTCATGCGGGCAAAGGAGGCCTTGTCCGGATAGTTGAACTTCTTAGCCAAGGTGTCCCGGCGACGGAAGCGTAGGAGCCAGCAGAGGGACAGGTACATAGCCACCGCGGCGGTAACATAGGTACTCCATGATGTCCTTTGCATCCCGGGATACGAGAGAGAGGAACTCAACCCGCCCATGCTGAAAAACGCTGCTGTTTCGGCGGAGGTGAGGATAGCGGGAAGTAAGCGGAGCGTTGCGATGCGTGACACTATGGTGGGACGGGTAGCACTCCGTTTACCATCAAGTCGATCTTAGGGTAAGAGAGTGAACTCGCGGTAGGCACGGAAGGTAGATATAGCAATGTGGGACGGGGTTGATCCAGAGTAAGCGTCGAATGCACGATTCCGAAAGCGGTATAGATTGTGTCCTCGTACTCAGCGCCAATACGATCGTCCCGTTCAGGTCCAGCAAGTGATACAGTAGTAAGCAGTAAGCTCACCTTCCCGACTTGTTTGATGGATCCCAGCCAGCAAGAGTGCGGAGATCCCGAGGCAAAGTCGACATCAGAGAGAACATGAGGTCCGGCAAGGCTGAATGCTCCCCGCTCTTCCGAATCCAGGGCGTAGTCTCGCTTACGCTCTAAGGGCGGGGCTCGTGTCAGCAGCGGCACATCAGACCCGATTGGGAGTAGCGCGCCAAACCCAGTGCCGAGCATCTGATGATGATCCTAAGGCTGAGTACCAGCCGGTGAAGTCATGGCTGGCAGTGCACAGTTCAGGTGCACGCAGCGGCACATAGCACCCAACGCGGTTAGTCGGGATCACCAGGGAACCCGATATAAGACTCCCTTCAATCCATGACGGCTCTGACACCATTCACTTCCTATCGACTCCTCGTTATACTTAGTCGTACTTGCCTCGTACTTCTATCCATACCAGACAGAACTGATTGCACTTCTCACCCACCGCTGGTGAAAACACAAGCAACCTATCGTCCTACCGTCCACTCATCCAAAGCCACATACCCGACAACATGGACATGTCATCCGAAACTCCCAAAAGCCAGCCCGACCCAGCCCCGGGCTCCACGTTGAATGTCGACTTTTCATGGAGGAAGCTCCGGGCCCGCATCACCGAGAGTGGCAAGCCATCGGAGCCCCGCTATATCGTGGAACTCAAGACCATCAAGTCGCCCAATGTGATCTTCACGTCTGCCATCGACAACTCGACCATCGGGACCGGCACGCTGCACCCCATCTCCATCAACGCCGACTACGAGCTCCACGGCCGCCAGGGCATGCTCAAAGCTCTCAAGCACTTCAAGACGTCCTACACCCACCTCTCGGCCGCCTATTCTGATACCGACGCGTTGGTGCCCATGACCTGGACTAGCAGCTGCGGCCTCACCACCTGGGACTTCGTCTGCCTCGACGCGCAACAGAATCCCGTCGCCAAGGTCACCAGTAACGTGTGGGCCTTGAAGAAGATCAGCAACATTGAGTTCCTGGGTCCGAAAGCCGTCTCCACCGCCGCCCGAGACGAGATCGTCGTCACGGGCCTGACCCTGTTGTTCTGCATGTTACTCCGCTGCAACAACCTCTTGTCTTTCTTTGGCGCCATCTTCGCCCGCCCGGGGCCCCTGGACGCGGAAGCGCCAGCAAAGAAGGAGATGATTGCGACAGGGCACGACGATCATTAGGCGTCTTTCTCTCGAGATACTCTCGTGGGTAGACTGTAAGTTCACAAACGGTGCTTTTCTTGGTCGTTTATTTCATAGACGCCGAAGTTGCTCTTGCCATACGGAATCTATGGTCTTCCAAGTCCCATGGCTGTATGACAGCTGTCGCCAAAATTTGCCAACATGGCCGGTGTCGCGCGAGAAACACTTTAGGAACCAAGAGTGTCTCTCACCGTAATGGGGCTCTTTGAACAGGCAAGATCAGAGAACCGAGCCCCGCAAGGAGGATGCAACGGAGGTTAGCATTGGTAGCATTAGCATGATAGCGGAGGAGAAAGGTAGCAGCATAAGTAAACTGCGAATTGTGGGAGGGGTACATGGGTAGGAGGATAATCAAGGGCTGGAAGCCGAGGTGAAGTAGCATAGAAGAAGATCAATCCATTTGTAGTTCCCACGAAAACAACTGCTGTTTGGCTACATAGTTTTTATCCGTGCTCGATCCAACCATTCATTTGTATCGGTGATCTTTAGCAGTTTGCTCGGAGTGAATTGGCTATGGCGATGAGTAGACATCGAACACACTCAAGTGCCCAAACATGAAGCTCCCTTAGCGTCTTGACTTCAATTGCCATAAAAAGCCCCGAAGAGATTTGGAAAGATTCCAAACCAGTAAAACATTGCAATGCTACTGTAGAACTCCATTCTTGCTGCAAGCTTAGCTTAATTCTGGCGATACATTACCTACAACCCCAGAGGAGATTGATGAACTGCACTGGATATTTTGTTTCGGTGAGGTGGAATAGTGGCATGTGAGCCGTGGTGCATAAGTAGCAATGTGGTTCGAGGGCGGGTCCATCCGATGTTCAGTCATCCGCGAGACTTTCGGATCCCGAAGATAATATGTCCATCGCGGATCGGCGACGGCGAAAGCAGAACAGGCCATGACCAGCTGATCGAATCCTGTGCCAAAAGGACGTATCAATGGAGAAGCCCCAGTCTAAGCCTGAGAAGGCGAAAGCGCTATCGTTTTAGCCGCTTTACTCGCAAGTACCTAGGCGACTGAGCTTATGCAGCCTACGACGGCACTCCACAGCAGCAAATTGGCGACTGTCTTGCTACTGCGAGACGAAGATACACTATCAGGCTTGAAGGCGGTAACATTACCCTTCTTGGAGTTACAAATCACAGATGTGTTGCTTCCGAGATCAAAGGCAACGTTGTAGGCCGGGGTTGCGTTTACCACGCTAGCAGCAAAAGCATTACAGTCGAGCTCGCCGGTTGAGAATACTTCCACCGTCAAGGTATGGTTTAAGGCAGGGAGTTCAATGCTAAATTGCTTAGCGGTATCAGTTTGCTTAGCGGTATCAGTTTGGAGAAAGTATAGCACTTACCTATCGATGGTGCCATTCGAAAATACCCCCCATTCTACATACTTCAGACTCGGAAAGGATAGATTGATGGCTGGTCCTCCGACCAAGTTTAATACCAAGGCCTCACTGATGGTCGTAAGCTTCGGCACGTTCAGATCCGACAGCTTTCCTGCCCACTCGATGAAGAAAGAAGCAACAATATTCTCCAGATCTGGTAGGTCCAGGCTAGTCAGGTTCAGAAGGTCGGTAGGCGTTGGAGTTCTCCCGCCCAGAACAGAATCTCGCGTCCAAGAATAAGGACCATAGAAAGCAATTTGGAACGCGTTGACGATGCCGGGGATCGCCAGTGCACCTTGGTACCAACGATCAATGAATAGTTTGTAAGGGTATGGAGGATGAGGGTTGTTCTTGATGCAGCTGAGGACAGCGTCTACGTTGCTGTTATTGAAATTCAGGTCAGAGTTCTTGCAGATAGTCGTATTTCCTTGGCTCGATCTTTAGTATTGTCCGGTAATACAAGGAACCACCTGGGATACATGGGCTTACCGGTGGTAGAGTTCTGGCCGTTGACCAGAGTGGCACCGAGGATAACGACGGCAGCGAGCCGATGGGGAGCCCACATCGTATCCTAATCCCGCTGTCGAAGAATCGCTTACAATGATCGTCAAGCTACAGTCCAAGACCCAGACTCAGGGAACCAGCACGGTTACTTGGTTTTATCTATGCTGTGCTTTCTTCTGCTTGGCAGCCGACGTCTAGGGTAGTGCAGGGGTCTCAACTGCGGCGTAGCCAAAGCCACTTTCTCGAGAGAAGCCTATAGAACCACCCAATCAGGCTCCTTGTCTTTCCAATTAAGCTCATGGATCTTTTACAGAATGATTCCACTCATTCATGATTGGAAAGATTTCGGTATCCCTTTAACCGTCGCATCCATCTGCATAACGCTAGTGAGACACGAGCGAGTTGACCACTACCCTCATACAAATATTATACCTTACTACAGACATAAGTTAACAGGATGAGATTTTTCTATGTGATATCCTAATATATATATTTAGCTTCTTACTAATTCTCTATTTTAAGATATACAATAGAGATTCAAAAATTCACCTAGGTACCAGTTTCTTATAACACGACTGGGCAATAATCCCTGATATGCGCACGAATGCAAGCCGAGCGAAGGTTAAAGGGATACAAGAGCCAGCGAGATCAGCTGCCCTTTCCACAATTGAATCATCTTATGCTAAGCCACAATATTAGCTCGGATCAGTAATTTTCTGGCGGATTGCTTTATGTATTTTCAAGATCCATATACGAGACCTTTGTCTGCCTAAGCCGTGCGACTGCGCTGCCTTAATGGGTGGGTATTGCTAAGACAGATGGTTTTTTACAATATATTTTCCTGCGTTTGACTGTACCTAATTAAATTACTTGACCAATGTTACTCGGCAGGCTCTGAATATTTCCTAATCTTCAAGAGACCAATGACAAAGCGCAAACATCATCAGCGCCACAATCCTCAACTTTGAACTCCCCCATTCGCAATATTCTCGTCTGCTAGCGTCAAGAAGATGAAGCTCGTGTTGCCAGCTCTCTCATTTCGACGGCGACTTTCCACATCCAGCATAGCACTCTTTTTGTGATCATGATGCGTAGTCTCACCACATCTTCTTCACCCAATACGCAAAACACGAAATCGCTGCTCCCCTGCCAGGAGATACCTCGGCTTTTTATTCTCGCCGTCTCGAGCGCGCGGCTCAGCGAGTTGGGCGCAACGCCCAAGGCAGTCCCACCCACCTCGACGCCAGCAGAAGCCTTCTGCCTGAATGTAGCGATGATCTGTGCCGTGGTGCCGGTTACGGCTTTGATACCGGTAATGATGAAGAAGACTTTCTTTCCATTAGCAATGAGGCGGGCTACTGATAGGCGCTCTAGACACTTCTGGATGTACTCATTATTTGGATGTAACTGACTGTCACCAGGCGTTGGACGGTGTATTTTGAGATTGACTAAGTAAAGTTAGTGCGCGTCTTTGGCATACAAGTGCTCCTCTACTAGCTGACCCTCAAGTCAAGATGGCAGGCTCTTTCGAGGTCGTTGTAGATCTTCTCGTCTCGACCATCTCTGCCGTGAAAAGATAACAGCGTCGAGGATTTAGTCAACCCGCATTCGTGAAACATCCAGGCTGCTCCTATCAATATACTATAATCACCATACGGTGAATGCCACGCTGCTGAGGACAGACATTCGTTGTCAACCTTCGAAAATTCGGGTGCTAATGGCTGGTTACATGGAAAGCACTCTCACGATGCAAATTCTTGCCCTAGAAACAGCAAATATCCAGATTGGGTTATTTCATTTCACCCACCTCTCAATCTGGCCAATCCTTTGCGGGCGGGAGCAGCAAACAAGAGAATGATTCCAAATGCTCTGGCGCGAATATCTCATAACAGTCTCAAGAATGTGTTCCCTTCATGGCTGAGCGAGAAAACGCTTCCTCATAGCATTGAGTAAGGCTCATTTCAGATTCTGTCTAAATGCAAGTAAATTTAGATCAAAGGAGTCCGATCTGGACAAACCATATTTGTTCGCATTGCTGTCAACTAACCACCCTTTTCTAGCTTGAGACCACACTCTGTTACTGTTTCCGAGAAGTGTAGGGGCTTCACAACCCTTGAATCGGGCATTAATCGCCTTTATAGGCCAACGGATCCACTCAAGCTGCCTTCACGCAAGCAAAGACCAGGCTGGCAAAAAAGTCAGAGACTTTCGGCCAAGCTGATGGCTGGATGTGGTCAGTACAACGGACCATTTCTTATTTCCGACCCATGTTTGCCACCATCGGATTAACTTTGATGAATCACATCAACAAACTTTCTAGCACCAAAACCCGCGAAGTACCGCATGACAGTGCGGGGTTAGAACTCAATTAAAGTTAATCTTGCATATTTGATATTTGGATTTGACCAGCGACCCTTTGGCGGATGAATGGGTCGGACACTTAGTACGGAAGTGGCGAACCGGAGCATGCTCCTGAATATCCCGCGGCGAAGGATCATTCAAAGAGGTGGAATTGGTTACGCCTCTGCATAATACCGAAGTACTGCGCACGCGGTCTTTCATATGAGGCATTGGGAGGACTTCCTCCTTCGTTTGTCCGAAAAGAATATTCCACGAAAGTTCAGTTAACGGTAGTTCAGGAAATCTGTGATCTGGTCTCGTTCGAAGACGACATGAGTACCATGTTTTCAACAGCTCACACAACACTCGAGTACGACTATTCTACTATGGTTCCACTTCAGTTTGAAAAGGTAAATAGACATGAAATTTCTTATATCTATCCAATGCATGCGGGACATTCTAGCTTTTAAATGTGTTTTCAGCGAATAGTACAGCATACACTTATAGCAAATTATGAACAGCTCACTATTTCAATTTCCCTTCTCCCTATTCCAACGCACTTACTTCATACTGGTCAAACACAACATTTGTATTGGTGGTTTGTAATACTCTACTAGGTCCAGCTTCCAAGTCTTGCTACTTACCAAACTGTTCCGCGATAGTTTCATACACTTCAACTGTTCCGTCAGCTAATCCAGTGAGAGTATGACCTTTTCCTTGTGGTCCAGAGTCATTCAGCTGAGCTACAGCTCTCACTTTGTCGATCCCGACTTCCAAGACCGTACCACCGACATTTTCCTTGTTCTGTATAAGATCAAGCATGACCTGAGCGACTTTCTCAGCAGTGACCCATGAATCGGCCTCTTCATTGAAGAGTATCATCTTGTCCTGCGTCCAAAGAGGCGTCCGAACACATCCTGGAGCCACGGCGTTAACTCGGATGTTGAGTTTCGGCTCTAGGTCAGCGAGAGAGCGTGTAAAGCCAGACATTGCGTGCTTGCTAGCTGCGTACATGGGTGTCGGCAAGAAGGCAAGCTGAGCAGCAATGGAGGAGATGATGATAACAACGCCGTGACCTAGCTTTTGACGGACGAACGAGTCAACAGCGAGTTGGGTAGCCCGAATCGGGTGAGTGATATTGATGTCAATGGTTTTGAAGGAAGAGGTAGTCTCGTTGTCGGCGCTATCGCGGATGCGCCAGAAATTTGACCACGCCTATCATAAGTTAGCAGATAGCTTCAATGCTGTCCATTTATCACTTCGCCAAATGGTGTTAGGATAGTAAGTAGTACCGGCTCGAAAAGTGCAGCACCCGGGCACACGATATCCAAACTTCCAAACCTCTCGATTGCAAAGTCAAAAGCAGCCCTCAATTCTGTCCAATTGGTGACGTCGGTTTTGATGAACACCGCCTTTGCTCCTTGGCTGGCTTCTCTATGGACCACAAGTTCAGCTTCAGGCCGCAGACCGAGATCTGCAATAACGACATTGCAGCCATGCGAGAGTAACAGTTTGGTAAAGACTAAACATATGCCCGACCCGGCACCAGTTACCAGGGCCGTTTTCCCGTCGACTTGGAGGGCCATTATGCGTTCAGAAGAGAAGAAAGATGCTCTACATCTATGGAGTATTCCGTTGCATTCTGAAGACCATTTATAGCGAAATCCTATCCAGGACTTAGCTAACGGTTAGCGGAAGGTTTCCTACGAGCAAAATATGGCTTGTGGTCTACCGGGGCTACTACAGGAGGGGGCCTAGGCGCCACCATATCTATCACCATCCCGCTACGACATCAACCATCAAGGCTGAATGCAGACCCGCCCCTCCCACAACGACCGGCTTGTACCCCGCATAACTGGAGATGACCAGGGCAATTGTTACACGCCTCATTGGCTTGTGCTGTCCCTGCATAGAGGGTTTGCTCCCTTCTGTCCCGTCCCTGCAAAAACACGTGAGTTAGGAAGCACATCATATGCTTTCTCTTTATCATCTGCATATGTCTTTCGGAGCCACCTTCGGATAATCGGCAGATCTGCAGAAAGAATTTTACAGGTGGGTGCAGTCATGCCTGGCGAAACCGTGTAGCTAATATCTTGTCACTTACCAGTTTCAAATCACAAGTATCCGGCCCAAGACCATGAAGAGAGAGCCCATACCATGTGTTTATCTCAATTAACTCCAATCCTACTTGAAGATTGGTATCACGCCAATATGCTGTGACAGGTGATGTAAGGCTTTGCAGGGATGTAGTAGAAATGGTCATGAATATCTAGGTGTTGATAGGCTTCCTCATGTGTCTAGCTTCCTGGCCATGCGACTTGATGGGCTGGCTAGGCGGCCTTGGTGCTGCGGGAACGTTCGCACCCTTGTCTCACCCCTTGCATATCCCGGCAAAGCCTGCCCCGATATAACGCAAGGCAACATACTTCTTCTTTAACGCGCTACTCTCTATGGTTGGGAGTATCCTTGCGTGCTCCCTGTGGAGTAGATTCCCATTTGCTGTCTTGAGCATTTCGGTGAGAGCCTCCTCTGCAACTGTCTTTACGTGATAGGTTAACTTTTATTAAGAAGCGCTGTCTGGCTCAGCGATGACAGAGTCTTCAGCCGATGAGAAGCATGTGCGAGTGGTCACCGCGCTGCTGGACTATCTTTGCCTGGATCCGCCCGAGGCTTCGGTAATCTCTCATCTGTATCCATCACAGCTCACAAGCCTTAGATGCATTACTCAAAACCTTTGACGATTAACCTTCCTCCTAATTTGCATGGCGCCTTTCCTAATTTCATGTATGTCATCTACCTGATGGCTTCTATTTGAACGAGGCCGTCCTCTTTAGTGATCTTAAAGATGCTCATCGTTACACTCTGTCTACTACCTGCTTGCGCCTCAGGGCACACCGGGAGGGGAGCTTCTTTTGCGAGAAAACCTTACCAGCTATGTGTTACAGGATATTTAGTCAAAACAATCAAATTTAGAAGCATGATGCTGACTTGTCTTGCAGGCTAGTGGTACTTACACCTTTTTGTTTTGTTTGCAGGGATGGCATCACTACGCAGATTCTACTATCCGTCGACTTTCCCTTTGAATCACTATTGGATGACCTCAATATTGTGGCTGAAAGTGGCAGTGGAGGAAAAGCGGCAGTAACATTGAGGTGAAAGTTTTTACGATTACCTTCAGGAAGCAGCTTTTATGCTAGCTCCGAGAAGGCGGGACAGGGTTGTTTTCTTTTCAAGATTCTGTTCGTGATTCTGATTGGGAGGTGTGCGTTGGCGTGGCTGATCTCGTACTGGGTAAGGCATGACGGGTGGTTAGGCTGTGGCCGTTAGAATAGCATTCAACTCATATATATTAAAGTTTCTTACTCGTCATATTCAGCGGCTTTTCCGTATCATACAGCCAGCTCGTCCTCTTTTGTTGCAATGAATGATACGCAGGTTCAATAGAGGGAGGATTTAAAGCTTAATTCATGTGGAAGTGAAATTTTAAGGGCCTATTAATATATAGGATCTGTCGAATGGTTTTATGGTTCCTTAATTCATGGTTCACAACATCAATTCCACTTACCCCCAGTTCTCATTAACTCAGTAAGAGCGAAAGTATATCGATTTTGAAAACCTCCCCGCTGACCATCGAATCCAAACTTCTCAGAAACGAAAGAACTTCTGCATTGTGCTTCCGGAATTATATTTAACAAAACTTCTAGTTCATATCTTCAGGGTGAACTCATGGAATATCCATAAGAATAAGTAATAAGTACATTTGAAGATAAAGCCATCCACGCAGACTAGAACTTCATACATAAACCATCATTCATATCAGCATTGCTCGCGTCGTTTAGCTTGCCGTATACCCAGCAAGGAACAAGACAGATGTTGCTTTTGGGAGATAGACGGCATCCAAGTTGTGGAAGTTGCAATTTGCTTTGCATAGACTTTCTTTTTGAAACATCCTGAGGTGTATCTAAACCAGGCCAAGGGCTTGGTCTCCGTTCTCTTTAAAACTTTGTACCATGGAAGGATCACTTGATGATAAAAGCGAAAGCTATAGACTCGTAGCCAAGTAACGATTTCTTAACATAACAAGCGTGCTGCCTTGCGTAGGAGAGTTCGCGATCTTGATCAGACTGTCCCAACAATACCGATGGTTGCACAAAGGGTTGCAATCGTGCATCTTTTAGTATTTAAGTCACTACAAAATCTCTTGATGCTTTATGATTCCAGAATCAAACAAGACCTAAGTAATGTC
This sequence comes from Coleophoma crateriformis, assembly GCA_003369635.1. Taxonomy (NCBI): domain Eukaryota; kingdom Fungi; phylum Ascomycota; class Leotiomycetes; order Helotiales; family Dermateaceae; genus Coleophoma; species Coleophoma crateriformis. Next base: position 87,949 of record PDLN01000023.1, read on the forward strand.
CTTTTTACCCCTGGCTCTTGAAGTAGTCATCCTTTCCAACATATGTTCTTCAACAGTCAAGGCCTCCACACCATCCTGTATGCCAGTGACTGGATTTAGCACGGCATCCAGATTTCCGTCAAAGAAATATGGAATGCTGTAGCGGTCTTTTGAGCTCTTATTGATGACTCTGTGTAGCGAGGACTTATAATCACCACCTGTGTACCGTTGAAAGATGTCCCCAAGATTAACAATCTGTGGTGAAACATTAGCTCGTAATAGACAGTGACATGGCCATACCTGAGAACTTACATAGGCGTCTGATCTTGGAGTTATGCCTACCCATTCATTCACGGAGTCATCGTAGACTTGAAGCCCTGGTATATCATTTGTAAGCAGCAGGGTAATTCCTCCACTAGGAACAATTAGCCACGAAGGTTAGAAAAGATGAATAAAGTGTGCTTACAAATCTCTGTGAGCTCCAGTTCCAAGCTGATTCGTATCTGTATCTTCAGCATGAGGCGGGTAGTGAAGTAGTCGAACAGCATTAGCTGCATCGTGTGTGAATGATTTGAATACCCCTTCATAATCAACACCCAAACTTTCGGATAGCAATTTAAAGATTTTTATTGCGAGGGCATGGATCGCCACATGATATTCCTCCATCGTCTCTCTGAAGCCTGGAAGCCCCGAGGGCCACTGATTTGGTCCGCAAAGCACACGTTTAGCTACTGCATCAGGATGATCGAGGTCTTTGTGATTACCGTATTGGAACCCCTGGCCAACCGTTAGATTCATGCTTCTGTGGATTCCGTGTTTATTCGCAAACCTCTTTTAGATCTGGTAATGTTCCCGCCTCATAAGCCTCTCCGCCAATTACCTGGTATCCGCGATGACTCCTGCCCCAAGCTTTTTTCTCGTCGACAACCAGCTTTTCTTCCAATGTCTGCGAGAAGAAAGCCTCCGCCATTTCAAACATTCGTGTCTGTAGCTCTGTGGAAATTCCATGCCCGGTGATCAAGAAGAACCCATGATGTAGACATGCTGATCGCATTAGCTGCAATGCCGTGCAATATCCCTGTGAAGCCTTGTCGGTTGTAGAACATTGTGAGAGATCGATAACAGGGAAATTGAAGCCTTCGTATCCCTCGGGGCCAGTCCCGATGTCGAGGTTAGGCATGTTGTACAATCAACCTCCGTATCGTACGTTTTTTTGCCGAGGTCTTGAATTGTACTATCCCGTAATTTCAGGACAAGAATCATATTAACAGACAAGAAATTAATTATGCGATTACTGCTTACTAAATGACACAACTCGGCCGAGGAGTGGGTGCCGAGACTCTAGCCCAATCATTATGGGTCAAGATCTAATTATCCTTGAAAGTGGGTTGGCCGGTTGGCTGTTATCTCGGTAGATATGTTGGCCGACGATAGTTGACCAATTCGTGATTTTTTATGGCGATGATTAACGATAATGAAGGTTTAGAATCATATCTGACTAGTCAGATAAAGGTAGCCAATGGCAAGAATTCTTCACAGTGCTGCACTATGGAGATCTGGATACACAACTTGCAAGGTCCGCCCCGGAACCAGCAGCTTTCAGACATGTGAACTAAAGCGGGAAATTCTAGAACTAATAGCAGTAACCAGAATAAAAGGGAGACCCTTAAGCCAAGCTCTATTTGTTATACTGCAAGAAACGAATGATGAGGATAACAGAGGTTAAATTAATCTTTTGGAATGAATATGAGAGCTGCCTCGAAGGGTCAGTCTTTTCATCCTGCGCTTGGCTGTCGAACGGTACATGATATCATCTATTTCAACATGTAACATGTATCAATTAGCATGACATCAAAAGGTTATTAACAACGAGGTTATTAATTAAACCTTATAATAGCGGCCCCTTGCTTTCGCTCCAAAAGTGACTTTCATAACAATCCCATTTTCGGTCTCCTAAGAAGGCGGAGACCATTCATATCCACTAGAGTTAGACGTGTAAATACTTAAAAGAAATTCAGTTTCTGACTAGCCCTTGACTTCAAATCTAGTATAAAAGCATATCCATCTCACTAATCAAACTCCTTGTTCCTTAGATCCTGTAGAATGCCCTTCAGTTTTTTCATTGGCACAGGCTTCGTTAAGAAGAGATCGACGCCACTTCTGAACGCCTCCTGCTTACTTTTCATTGACGCCGCACCGGTAAGAGCAATAATGATTGTAGCTGGAAGATTTTCGTGCTTTTCGTGTTCCCGAATTTCTCGAGATGCCTCCAAACCATCCATGACGGGCATGGAAATATCCATGAATATAAAATTGAACGTCCCTCGAGCAGCCTGATATTTGTGAAGCGCTTCAAGGCCGTTGATCGCAGTTTCATGCGGAATCTTGAGCTTATTCATATATGCAACAAGGAGCTTCAAAGGGTTAGCTTCTTGAATAGTAAACAGGAGGATTAAAAGCTGGCTGACCTTCAAGTTGATTTCGTTATCCTCAACCAGCAACACTTTCAACTCGGCACCGTTGAGAGCTGCATTCGCTGGTGCGTCTCCAAACTGTGGGACTGGTTCCGACTTGACTGGCGGGGCTCGTATTGTTACCTTCTTGTGTTCCTTCGTTGCTTTGGGACTGGCAGGGGGAAAATAAGACTGTAACGGGTCGGGTGTTTGTGTCAATGCCCGGTACAAGCCATGAGCAAGTTTCAGTGGTCCGTAACTATCAGAATCAGTGAATGAACATCAGTTATATGGTTAAACTTACGGCTGCGTGATGTAGAAGACTTGAACCTTGTCCAGTTTATGAATGTTATGAATAGTGGCTTCAAATGAGTTACAGAGGACGAGGACTGTTATTGGTTTAGAGCTGTCGCTTTCGATGGTACGAATTACATCGCTTAAGCTTTGATCTGAACTGATACCTGCCTCTAACAGCAAGATGATATCGGCCTCAGAATTATGAGCTGGGCTTGGAGAAATCTCCATACCAAGCCAGTCGGTACATATCATGGAGATCGATGATCTGAGACTCATGATAGCTTCAGCCTCGGGAGGTAATATTCCTGTCGGCTCGTCGCCAATATTAGGTAGTGTATCGAAAGCCATCAGACAAGCTTCAAGTCCCTTCGTTGCTTTTCGAGCTTGCAAAATTTCATCTGGAGTAGTCTCCTCCACCGAATCAGCGAACTTCAACTTATTCAGAGGAACCGTGACTCGAGCTTCGGTTCCAACCCCCTTCTCACTCGTGTAATGAATACCACCGCCTAGGCTGCGAACAATTTCTCGAACAATACTGAGACCGAGTCCAGTTCCTGATGCAAGACCGTCTTCTTGAGTGAATGGCTTATACAGCTGAGTTTTAAGGAATTCGTCAGAGATCCCCTTCCCAGAATCACGAACAGATAGTAGCAATCTCGGCTCTAGGCTTCCATCTTTGGACTTGGTCTCTTCGTCGACCTGGATAGAAATATGAACGAAACCATGATCCGTATACTTCATAGAGTTTCCGAAGATGTTCATCAGTATCCGTCTCCACGCACCGGCATCCAAGTCAAACTGCCAGCTTTTGCGCCAGGCAATGTCCACGATGACTGTAATAGGAGGTTTGGGAGTCTCTGGTGTTAAAAGCGCAGGCGTTGAACCTGAAGATAGCCGGTGGGGAACCGCTGAACTAGGTAAAAAGTGTTTGACACGATGACCAGCATACACACTCTCAATGACCTCTTCAGCTAAAACAAAAATATTTTCCACGTTCGCGAGGCCATTTTGTGCCTTGGATATTTGTCGTGACCGAGATGAATCTCTTGTTGATCTGATGGTCTTCCTCTTAACTCTACTACGATCTTTAATTTTCCTGTTTACTTTAGAAAAATCAAGGACATGATTGATGGTATCAAGGAGAGTGTTTCCGCAGGCATGTATTGTATTGACCATGTCGGCCTGCATTTCTGTCATTGTCGTATCCTCAAGGAACTCTACACTTGCAAGAACTCCGTGGAGTGGAGATCGAAGTCTGGTGATATCAGTAAAAGCACAGCTAACAAATAGGTTCACTCACTCGTGGCTGATACTTGAGGTGAAATCCACCTTCATCTGTGCAGATAATATTGCAGAAATTCGAGTAAGTTCGGCTATGATATTGTTTCCAAACGCAGCTATGTAACTAATATCTTCGTGTGGACATAGCACTCTCATTGGTGACGAAGACCATATAAAGCTTCCTGCAATCCATATTTCTTTTGCAGGGTCCCAGAGTGGAAAGAATACTGCAGAGCGTACTCCTGGTAAAGCCTTTGCTATACATTCAGCTTCCTGTCTGTGGGACATTCTCTTCCTTCTTGAAGCATCATTGGCGTGATTGAGATCTCGTCGGTGATGATTTATATCGGTAGGCAGAGTAGGCCCCTCAGATGAAGTGTAACCATCAGATTCACTGGCTGAAATTGCTCCATCTTCGTCGAAATTGAATACTTTCCCTTTTGGGTATCTCTTCAGCAACCTGTGAAGTAAGGCCTGTGGCAGTGATCTGAGATGATTTATTGGTGAATGGTTATTGAGACTCGAACGAGTTCGAGTAGAATAGCCCAAAACACTGCAGGTCTTTTCCGGAGTTGGGTGATCAGACGGCGGTGTCAAGAAGGATGATTCGGCCATACAATCCTTCCTTCGGAAATCATCGTCACTACTTGTTTCCGATACTCCATTATTCGCCATTTCTGGTGGTGCTCCAGTCGATCTCTGCGACGAGCTATTCATTGATCCAACATCGGACTCGTAAAAGATAGCACCATCAAGGTTAATAGCTTCCCGAACAAGATTAGCTGCTCGAGAGAAGGCACTTTTCATGTCAGTGGATACCAAAGCTTCTTGGAGTTTCTTGCCAGATGTCGCATCAAAAGACTCTGTGTTGCGATTGCTAAACATGACAATATGCGGTGTACTTGATCCAGATTCATGTGCCGTGCCCACAGTTGGTGTTGAAGCAGCCGTCCAGCGTCTCTCCAAAACAGAGTCAAAGTTCGATGGGTCTACACTGGTTGTTGCCGATTGCTCAGCCGTGGTAGCAGATGAATTGGTGCTGAGCCTTGTTGCCGGTGGCCTTCCAAATTCATAATTGTTAAGCGTGCCAGTTATAGATGAAGGGCTCTCCAAGCTATAGACCCGAGTACTAGCATTCTCTAGACCTTGCATCCAATGATCTGGAGGATCTTGCTTCCCGAATTCAATATCTGCTGCGTGTTCTATATTGGAAGACTCCGGTATCTCACCGTCCAGTTTTGGAAGCTTGATATTTTGTCCTCCTTGGCTTATCCACCAATCTCGTAGACTAACAGAGTCAATATTGTATAGTAGTACAAGGATGGAGCAAATACCTTGACTTCCCTTCGATAAAGAAAGTTAAGGCTTTCACCATCCTCTCCGCCCGATTGTTTTTCTTCTTCAGACTGATTGACTTGATATGGTCCATGATAGTGGTTGCCATATCTTTGAGGAACTGAAGCTCTTCTTCAGTCGGAGTATCTCGTGTGACGGTGCTCATTATCATGTACGTTCCAATAACATAGCCCGTAGGAGTTCGAATCGGGTACGAAACAATCGATCGTACAAATGGGTAACCAGTGACCAGAAACTTGTTTTTGAACCGGTCATCCTTTGTTAAGTCGCCAACGAAGAAATATGGAAGTGACAAGGGATCAGTACTTGGACGTACGAGCCGATCCATTATAGTTGGTGTGAAAGATAGATCGTCTGCAGCTTTTTCTCCAGCTCCGAGGATAAACCCATCTTCTTCGTTGTGACGACTATCATCTTGTAAGGATAAGGACTTTGCTGATTCGGCCACAATATAGTGTTTGGTCCTACTCGATAGAGTTACGAATCCACGACTGGCGTTCAGGCGAAATGCACCCAGCTGGGCAAACGCCGTCAGTGAAACGTCATGTGATGAACCCTTTCTATCGTGCAAAGCCTCCTTGTGCAGGTGAACACTTGTGTCGAGATCTGGCTGGAAGTATCTGTAGGGCAAACGTAAGGCACACTTCGGTATTGAAGATCATATCGGGCTCTGAGGTCTGGCGGGCCACAAGCAATGGAGACGACTGACCGAAATAGCTCTCGCTCTCGAGCTGTCTCTGATAATGAAAGCGGCATTTTGTTATGAATTCAGGCTATAGTAAAGTATCATTATGTCCGAAATGTTCTTCGGTATGCCTTGCGCTCGTCTTGCGCGCCAGCTCTACTCACTGTGCCAAGGGAAAGCAGGATTTCAACCGAAACAATCTAGTTCCAAAATAAAATATCAAAGGTTCTCAGAAAAAAAGGGGTTTCTTAAGTCCCCACTCTCTGCCAGCGTGCCCGGCACACCCGGAACTGGTGGAACTGGTGGAGCGGCACCGGTTGATTAATCAGCAAGCCCGATAAGAAAGGGAAGGTTCGCAGGCCCTGCATGGATGCTTACTGTGCGATACTGCACAGTCAGGATAGATGCGCCGTAGACCCTGGCTGATCTTACGTGTCCAGGTATATGGCCATTCGTATGGCGCATTGTCTTTAGGCGAGAACACCGTGCAGGCGCCATCCTGGGTGGGCCAGGCACTGCGCCGTAAGGTCTCGACAGGACCTTCTCAACCGTGTTGCTAGCTCTTGCGCAGAGGACGCTATTGCACGTTATACTGTGGGGTAGCCTGTCCACCAGTATGGACTCAAGGAGTTACAGAAAAGCAGTCTTGCTCACTGGTACGACAATAAAGTGATCGTCAAGTACCCATGTACTCTTTGTTTTTATATCGAACTGATTTCAGTCTCTCGACGTGAGCAGCTGCCGCCGTCACCTGGATTGAAAGTCAGCAAACCCGAGCTGAGAGTGAGCAAGCGCCGAGTCAGCAGCCTGCACGTCGTATCATGGCCTGTTTTGTAGGCCCCTGTATTCCTGGCTACAGACTCCTTTGCCGAGGGACTCGTCGTGCTCAACCCTTTACACAGCCGCCTTTGGTGTCATGCTAGAATATCACCTGATTATATGGAATGCTGCACCTTTATAAACGAAGCGTGCTGTACTCTTTGATAATATCTTCGTAAGCATGCAGAATTTCCAGGCACACCTTTCTGATGTATACGCGTCACTGGCCCCTAGAGACCAATACTAGAGTGGGAGGTAGCCAATACAACAACAATATTGAAGAGAACGACAAACAAGTTCAATATGCATCCTGAAGCTAGTCATCTCAAAATTCTTCGCCAAAATAATGGAACTGTTTAAATACCATGGATCTAATGCGATATCGATACATCTAGGACTTAGTCCTAACTGGAGTAGTTGAGTTGTATAAGTACATTTCATTGCAATGGCTAGAAGCTTCAGAATATAAGGTGTACATATATCGTTAGAAAATCAGGACTAGATTATACTATGTAGTCCGATGCATAGGAACACAAGGAGATAACATTATTAGACAATGAAGTAAAAGTAATAGTAGTTGCCATCCATTTTCCAAGGAAAACTAATTATGTTATACAAGAAAGCTATAATTCCATTGATACTTGATCTTGTGGAAATGTTCGCTCAGGTGCATTGTGTATCATATCAACCCTGTTATTCCTAGACGTGAAAGCGAGCTGTTATGTTATATATACATACACGTACAGCATTATGATTATATATTTCGACTTCACTGGCGGTCTTCCATCACAAAGGATAGCGAGCACCGTCAACACGACTATCAGAGCTGAAACTCCTGCAAATGGCTCTTTTCCAGTGGAAGAACCTTTGGAAGGCAACTACTAGCCAGGTATCCCGGATAGATTGAGCCAAACTTGGATTCTTCAAAGACGAATACGATTTCTTGCTCATTGTGCAACTGCTCCTTGGCACTCAACTAGAGAATTCGTGTATATTTCAGTAATTGGTCTTTAATAAGATTGTACGAAGAGCTGTTTCATTTAGAACAGTGCTAGATTGTGGAATTTAGTCAATGGCTATAATAAGTACATACCAGATAAGACGATCTTCTGCAAGAGCCGCTGAAGTATCAGACGCCCATGTTGTAACAGCAAGATGCTGATTTCTCATGGGAAAAACTGGTTCTTCGGGCGCGGAAGACCAAGATGTTCTCGCAACGTTGTCCCTTCATAGTCACGACGGAAGAGACCCCGGCGCTGTAGCTCTGGTACCAGCCGCTCGGTAACATCATCCAGGCCTTGTGGCAGGAACGGAAAGACAACAGTAAAGCCATCCGATGCCTCCGCATCTAACCACGTACCCATATCGGTAGCAATTGTCTCGGGTGTCCCTACGAAAGCAAGCCCAGAATATCCACCATATCGTTGCGCAAGCTGCCGAACTGTCAGCTTTTCCTCCTCCGCGAGTTTAAGTACTCCAGCACGGCTGGTTTTGCTCGCATTCGTCTCTGGTAATTCAGTTGGCAGCGGACCATCAGGGTCGAACCCAGATACATCAGTCCCAAGGGCTATTGATAACGAGGCAATGGCGCTGTCATAGTTGACGAGACTGTCGAGTCTGAGACGCTTGGCTTTGGCATCCTCGATGGTGTCGCCGACGATAATAAAGGCAGCAGGTAGAATTTTCAGGTGATTGCGATCACGACCGGCCGCCGCCGCACGATCCTTGATATCTGTATACAGCGCTTTTGCAGACTCCAAGTCTCGTGGTGAGCAGAAAACAAGCTCGGCTGTTTCGGCCGCCAACTGCTTTCCGGGCTCGGATTGACCCGCCTGAACGATGACAGGCCAGCCCTGGACGGGGCGGGCAATGTTTAGTGGCCCTCTTACTTTTAATTCGTCGCCCTTGTGGTTCAGGACGTGCATCTTCTCGGGGTCAAGATAGATGCCCGCTCTCTTGGTCCACGACAAAAGCATCATCGGCAAAGCTGTCCCATAATCCGGTCACAACATCGTAAAATTCCCGAGCCCGCTTATAGCGCTCACTGTGTTCTACATGGTCTTCGAGACCAAAGTTTTTGGCAGTCTCGGGGTTGCCAGTGGTGACAATGTTCCATGCCGCTCGGCCGTTGCTGAGATGATCTAGCGATGCGAAGCGACGGGCAATATGATAGGGCTCGTCGTATGTTGTCGATGCCGTCGCTGCAAGCCCAATCTTCTCAGTCACCATCGAAAGGGCCGAGAGCAGTGTGAATGGTTCGAAAGACGTCACCGTGTGACTACGCTTCAGCGCATCCACCGGCATATTCAACACCGCCAAGTGATCGGCCATGAAAAAGGCATCGAACTTAGCGTCTTCCAGCTTCTTTATAAAGGATTTCAGATGAGCGAGATTAAAATTAGCATCCGGATAAGAACCTGGATACCGCCATGCGCCGGTATGCAAGCTGACTGGCCGCATGAATGCAGTGAGGTGTAGTGACTTTGAGTCCGACATGTTGTTTCCACTATATTAAACCCGAAGTGCAAGTTATAAGGGTGGAATGCTCGCAGGTGAACGCTGGTAAAGGAGGCTGTGGGATTATATTCATGAATTCTGATAGTGGCAGCTGGCAAATGTCGATTTCAAAGCATTGTTGGTGTGATTACAAAATGCAAAGGAGCCCGCGACATCAAGTGGTCCGGCGAACACTATGTTGCGATCACATCATAGATGGGGGGTATTGCGGAACTCTAAACGAGGGAACGAATTCTACATCACGTTTTAAATCTATACGGCTCTGTTGATAGATATAGCTTGTGAATATCATACGTATTCTTAAATCAGCCTTAATTCTCAATCGATAAAATCTAATATTTCAAGACATGCACGTAGGCCAATTGACAGATTGGCTCATTAAACACACTTGATATTTCCAGCTCGAATACATGATTTGGCAATGGAAATGCTATGTAGAATCGGCATAGCCTCCATCTGATGGCATAGCAGATCCCTACCTGCTCAAGGCGCACTGACCTGTCAATGCAAGCTCCGCAGCTATAGGACCCCTGCCGGTAAATTGGCAACTGCCGGTATATCTATTCTGGATCTCGATACCCATGCAATCGACAGCAAAACAGACAAGCGCCTCGAATCCACTTCGATCTCGAATTTTTATGTACTAGCATTTCACGACCGCCTCAGTACATATGTCAGTAATATGTTTGAGTAAAGGTTTAGTTTTGAGGCTGGCCAGGTCAGCTTACTGTGATAACAATTTTCGGCTACGATTCGAATTAGCCCTGAAATGTGGGGGGTGAAGCGCATTGGCCGCTGCAGAGGGGCAATCAGAGGAAGAAGGGATTTGAAATCCTAGGTCTACGCCAAACAGCTCAGGACTAGATATGTTATTGTTTTGGCTAATTTTAAGTCACTAGCTCGTATACTCTCACGAAAGTGAAAAGTTATTGTCCACTTTTAAGATCACATGACCCCATCTCACTCGAAACATGAAAAGGGTGTCCTTCTGTCTAACAGGCCTATTTCACTCTCCTCTTCTTGTGTGCATATGCTACAGAATTATCCTTTGAAATAGGATCTAGTCCAGAATGCTCTCTGTCATAACCTCGATTCCCGCCAATGTCATTATAGAATTCAATGCCGGCGCGCTCGTTACTATTGATCTTTCGGTCGCTGGTTATCTGAAGCATTTCAAGAATTTTGAGCACCCACTAAAGGGACACTGAAATCTTTCTGTTAGGTCACCTCACAGAAGAGCTGGTCATGACGGATGCTGTTCACAAAGGTGAACATGCTTTTGGTCAGGGGCTTCGCCAAAAGATACGAACACATACTCTTTTCTTTTTGAAGTGGATGCACGCAAGTCTAGTTGCTTGATATAATGGCCCTCGCAGTCGGGCCGGTAGACCAACTAAAGCCCATCAATCAAGAGATGTTTCAAGATATTTACCGAGACTTAAGTCAATGCTATATACAAAAGCTGCGCTACATCCTCTGTATTGGAGTAATGCACCATTCATATTTTTTCCGTTCATTGGCGAATTTGAAGAGTAGATCATGCAGCACAGCTGTGATAAGTACTTTACGAAGACAAGTCGGAGACAAGTCTACGACATTGCTAATTACTGCAAAGGAAAGAAAGAGACCGTCAAGGTGCACACTGGTAGTCTAGAAGCGAAAGCAATAAACAATTTAGCACTCAAAATCCATGGATATGAATCCCATATCCAGATATCATGGTCACACGCTGATCTCAGTCGTAATAGGCTTTTTACGTTGATATAAGCTTTAAAGACAGCAAGGAGCCATAGTACTGACGTAAGTACACCAGGCGGACTCCTCCATCATATATACCCTTCGCCAGGATTACGGCGGTGAAATGCAGTCTTAGGTAAATGATGGAGTCTATTTATATCATCCGTCTTGGCGCTGGGCGCAAGGAGGACACCGCCCGCAAGGGCGCTAACGATGCCGGGCTCAGAGGCTTGGCGGTGATGCTCCGCCACTCATTTACAAAGAGACAAAATAACGACCTCTCGCCAGTTGCACATCTTCAGTCCATCCATTTCCTTAGAGCCCGCCATGAATCACCCTACGCACTATGCAGTGGATGGCGATGTATATCGACCTCAAGCACCGTTGTCGGAAGCACCGCCGTACCCCGACTACAGCGACGCGGCAGAGCTCCCCCATCCTGACCCTGTCTACGCCGCTCCATCACAGCCCTATGGGTCAGTAGTCCCGGTCCCATCAGCATCTTCAGAAGTCCCTCTCACGGACAGGATGGGTACGGCAGCCCAAAAAGACTCTTATGAACAGCAGTCAAGGAGACTGAGCAAGAAGTGGCAACGTCGGCTTTATTGGTAGGAATCACGTGGACAGCCCGGCTTACTTGCTTACAGCTTGCTGATGCAACCTGCAGGATGGTGCCTTTAGGCATAGTCACAATCGTTCTCGCCGTCCTCTTTGAGGTTTATAAGACAGACTTCGAGAACTGGGTCAGCCCTCTGGCCGACTGGTTGCGCGCAAGAGAGTCCTGGTCTTGGGTCATCCCGGTTGCTATCTTGTTTATCCTTAGCTTTCCTCCTCTGTTCGGTCATGAGATCGTACAGATTGTCGTCGGGGTAACTTACAGGATCTGAAGCGGAGACGGATCAACTTGCTGACGTGGCCGTAGCTAACATATCCCCTTGGAGTAGCGATTGGTATTGCATGTGCGGGAGCTGTTCTAGGAGAAGCTGGGTGCTTGTAAGTTTTCGCATGGCAGGACCGATTATGAGGCGATAGTTCTAACCTCGGTCAAGTGTTGTCTTCAAATACGGTTTTACGTCATGGGTAGAGAAGAAGATTGAAACAAACATCAAATGGGCAGCCACCGCCCGCATTGCCCAAGAAGCTGGATTTAGGGGTGTATTGGTGATTCGATACAGCATTGTCCCCCCACGTAAGTTTATGAATTCCCAAAGCTGTGGATGGGAGCTAAAGTCAGCATAAAGATCTTGCTAATCCTCTCTTTTCCTGCACTGGGATGAAGTTCTGGCTTTACATGGTTACCGTCTTCTTGTCTCTTCCCAAATCTATCGTCTTTGTAGCTCTTGGAACAGGGAGCTCAGAGAATTCGAAAGCAGTAAAATGGGGCAAGGTAGTAGCGATAGGCGTTGTGGTCGTTATAACAAGTGAGTAGTCATCCTTCATATCTTATTACTATGTCGCGCTTTGCTAAATCTACGCTATTACAGTATTTGCTAGTTTATGGATCCGAAAGAAGATGAAGATTGCTATAGCAGAGATCAAAGCCGAGCGATACATAGCCCAGGGTGGCGAGGAGCTTGCCATGTTAAGGCCCGAAGAGCATAATATGTACATTAATGATACAAGAGACACGTCGTATCACAAGTAGGTGCTCCAGCGCTGTCCTTTTACAAGGCACTGCTGGCTTGCTATACAATGCTGTTTCTCAGGTGGTAGTGGTCAAGGAAACTGCTTTCACTAAAGCATTGCATCATGCACCTTCGAAGGATGAAAAGCATGGTGATATAAACCATTAGAATAAAGCTATGATCTTAGAGTTAGTAGAGACAGGTTACAGTAGTATGGCTATGTACAATGACCTGCATCTTTATAAAGACCCCTTTTCCAGATCTAGTATACCACTATGTGAAGTCATGGCTGTAAACTCTGTTCGTAGGGATGGCAGAGGACAAATGCAAAATGAGACCACGTGATATTACGACTTCACTAGGAGAGTTGCATGGCAAATTGCTTGATAAAATCATAGATGAGAGAGAAATTATTATCAATTGTAAGGATAGCGAGAATGATACAACCTTAGGGCTCAATAAGATCTTCGTGCTATTGTTGAGATGGCAAGCCTGCTGATCGCAAGTCAAATGGTAACGGCCGGGCAATTCTAGTACCGGTTCCGAATTACTAAGTAGGAGGGCACGGTTCCATTCTTATTGGGAAAGGGGCAGAAATTTATTGGTTCACAGTCAGTTCTCCTTACTGTCGTCTCCTCCCAGCTCTTTCATAACCTTGTGCACCGAGCTACGAAAACAGACAACCGTTGGGATACATCCACTTGCGAAGACTCAAGATGGCATCTATTGTCAGGGGCCTCGCTATTGACGCATATAATCAGCAGATCCAAGAAGAAGGGAACCTGAAATGGAAAGCGGGGCGGCAGAAGTTGTATGACAACCGCCCCGAAGTCACCGAGAGAGGTAACAAGCCATATGAGCTATCCCACAAAGACATGTGAAGGCTGACCTGTTAGCCTTCTTCGAATTCAAGCGGGACAGTCCCACGCAAGCGGCGCAGTTCTTGGATTTCGACGACCTCAAGCGATGGAACCAACGTGTTGCTGAGAATTATCGACTCTCTGCTTCTGAATTCTTTGAGCGACAGGCGCGCAAAGCAAAGCAAGACGCTGGAGCGCAAGGGGGTTCGGATCTTGATCAGAATCGCGACGCTGGACCCGAGGAGTCTATCATCCAGCCCAAGGAAGGATTTATGAAAAAGGCCTGGCACCGCATCAAGAACCAAAAGTAGCCATCGACCTGTAAAGTCAGCTACTTGACTCTCATCTAAAGTCCAGTCTTAGCATAAGACCTGCTGGTCCCATCAGCTACCTCGTTCGGATCTAAGCGGGGTATGTTGGACCAAGGCCAGTATTCCAACGCGGGCTGTAACTCCAGCAGCGTTTGTCATGGCTGTTCTTACGCAGTACGTATCTCTTCAGAAGCTGAGGCATGGAGACGTGACGCCATTAAGATTCTTTTGGCTTAGCATCCTTTCGATTACGAATGGTTCTTCGAACCCGAAAACCATTAACATTGTCCTCTCTTGCTCTCTTGTAGAAGCCAGTGTCACATATTAAGACAACAACCAAGACTTCCTGCAATGGCATTCTAGAAACATCCAGAGAAAGATGGTTGGCATCGAGAAAAGGCAGTCCACAACACCTTTTTCATCACATCGAAAGTGATGAAAATACTTATCAAGGACAGTCCTACAGAGGAATATCTGGAACATCATGAAGGAATTCTCGGGGTTTTCACAATAGAAAACCGACCCCATCGAACCATCATTTTCCCTAGTACTATTCACTTCTTTGCACTTTACTGGACAATCATCTTGTTGGTACGAGATATTTGTTTGTACTAGTGGCTTCTTTGCACTGACTATTCTATTATACCAGTAAAAGGCTTTGCACAAATAATTCATTATACGATTGCATTTCTAAACCTATTAATCAATCACACTCCCATTTCCTCGGTACCAATGAAGTTATTGTACAAAGTATTTCATAGCATATCCCTTCCTTGCTCTAGAAATCAATTGCACAGGCAATCATCAGCATGCTTTGATATAGCGACGGACGGGTACAATCAACGCCTCCATTTGCTATGAGATGTGCTTTATTTCCCCGACGTCTCGTTAAGTCTCTACATCTTTACTAACCTCCAACTCGACCCTTTGATGTCGTTGTCAGTTTTCACCTTTATATAAATTGTATAGATGTTAAAGTAGCATAAGTTTAGCAAATCAGCCAACGGAAGATGGAGCTAGAGCCAGCTGAAAGGAATAATTAAGTTGCTATCTATTGGATAAACCGAGTAGCAATAAGACATCCAGACTTAGTATAAAAAAGGCTCCCCTCTGCCTACTACCACAGGCTCTGGTGCCCAACGATCAGGTCCGGAACCGGTTATCACTGAAAGCCCAGGAACCTGATCTGAAATCTGTCATGGCACCTCGGCATCCGACTTTACCCTTCCCAACTCGTGGCGCGAGGCAGCCATCACCGTGGCACTGCTGCGCCATGCCGCCTGCATGAGCGCTGGCACCGCACAGCCTTGCACTTTCAGCACAAGCGCAGCAATGATAGAGAACCGTCCATTTCAAAACCTCCCCAGCAATGACCCCAACGATAATAATCCATCTCAGCACATGTGATTGAAAGTCCTTGCCTCTAAAATCTCTTGATCGCAAAATATGCAGAGATCCCAGCTCCGCGAGGCGCTGGCACACAGCCTCGGGTTCCCCGATTATCCGGCAAACCCCATGCCGGAGCCTTATCTCAACTACATTGAGAACCGACACATGATGAATCTCGGCACCGTGGAAGCGTATTTACAGCTCTTTCGCAAAGTCGTCGATGATTTCTCACAGGGAAACTGCGCACCCGTTACGCTTTGTGCGTACACAGACGCGATTTGTAACTCCCGCGAGCAGATCTTCGAGGGGACGCAGGACCCGATCGCGCGGAGGGAGCTTGTTACTGATACAATTCTTTCCATTATTGGGGTGTGGGTCACCGCTGGGAGCTATTTTGTGAAATCGGGTGGGTATAGGCCCGTTGAGCTGGCGTATTGTCTTCAGAAGGGGAAGAGCGTCAGTGTAGACTACAGTGCGGCGGCATCGTATTCAACGCTCTCGGAATTGCTGGTAGGGAGTGGTTTGGTACCAACTGTGTCGGAGACGGCTGGGATATTTGGCATAGCAACTACTGCGGCTACTACTACGACAGACTTTGTGACCAATAAAGCGAATATACATGCTCTTGAATACTCGCGCCTTGATTCTTTTGAATCCCTCTCGGTCAAATCTACGACTCTCAACGCCTACACTCTCTCCTTACTGTCCAACACCCGCATCTCCTGGACGCTGAACTTCTCGCGACATCTCCTCCTCACTCCACTGGCTGGGCATCATGTTCTGGAGCTATACGCAGTCCCCTGTGCGCTGCGCGGGCGAGCTCTGGCGAGAGTGGGGGTCCCAGCTGCGCTCATCGATGAGATCCAAATGTCGTATACAATACTTTTCAATCCATACGGACGACCGTCAGTACACGCAAGATACGGCAAAGTGTTAGGTTTGCAGATGTGGTGTTGGTGTCGCTCTTGCAGCGCCCGCCGCATGAAACAGCGTGAGCTGAATACTCTGAGAAAGAAGTCAAGATCGAGGAGTAGAAGAGGAGGAGCTATGAGCGAATTCGATCCCCTTCTGGTTAAATTGATGGAGGAGCAGGGCACGGAGGATTGGAGCCCTGATCTGTTTCCGTACCTGTGGCCGAGAATAGTTGCGTTGGAGGCGCATTTACATTGTGCAAAACCCTGGAACTTCTGGGTGTTGTTTGCAGATCGAAGAGATACTCTGCAATTTTGGACATTTTTGTAAGTCTCAGCAGATTTCAACTGTTATGATCGATGCTGATGTTATTAGGTTTGGGTCTGTCATTCTTCTCTTGACGGTTTTGCAAGTTGGATTAGGTGTAGCTCAGGTGGTCGGATCGTTTTGAGAGAATAGTAGAAAATCCTCTTGCGTGTAATTACAAAATAACGTGATCCTTCTCCAGCTCCTTTGGAATCTGAAATGCGCCATAAAATGCGACAAGTCCTCTTTTCAGTCTTGCCTCCAGATCACGACCTTCCATCTCGTAAGTTTGAACGTTTCCTGATCTCTGAACAAAGGACTGGAACCCAACCACTCCTGGTCCATCAGTACCATCAGATCTTTTTCCATTGGAGTACAAAGCTAGCCCACTCTGTCCACCCGGGACGGGAAAGTCTGGATAAACACGGTATAGTATTGATTGTGAAACCAGAGATTTCCATATCTTGACATCTTCATCACGCACCCTACGTCGTAACTGTGCGTCATCTTCATATGCAGAGAGCTTTTGACGATTAAGTAAAATACCTTTGCCAACGATCTTTAAGGCAATTAGCGAGCACGGCAAAACCATAATAGAGTTACCTACCAAGCACTCCGAATGTGTGAAGCTCGGCAAGGTTTTAGCTTCAGAAGTTCCGTTGTGAATGAGGATATGCAAATTACTAGGAGTTCGACGAAGATTATCCCAGCTAGACCGAGAAAGCCAACCAAGACCTCGGATGGGAGATACTATTTGGTGAGTGTCACGATCGTCTAAGGGTCGCACGATGCTAACATCATGAGAAAACCCTGTTGGATATTCCTCAGCATCAGTATCAAAGGTTTTCCTCACTGTACCAATCTGAAGGACTTCAATATTGTGAATTTAAAGTTCTGGGGAGGTCTGCTCACCTTTGCTCCTTGAATACAGATATCTACGTCCTTGTGCCAGTTCTCATTCAAGGTTGATCTTGAAGTTCTGAACAGGCGACGAAGAAACGGCCCTCGATTCTTTGCAAGTAGCGACTCTGTTATAACATGAGACGACATGGTCATATAGATCTTGCCATCTTTTATCGTCTTAACTCCAATTCTACCATGGTACTGGGTCTGTGATTTAAGATTCTTGGGTCGGGACTCAACAATACTCTCCAACTCGATTCTAGACCGGACATTGGGTACTCTTTGGGCAGAGGCCGGCTGGGCTTGGTTCCGTGATGAAGAGGTTCTTGCTGCTGTAGGTGTGGCTGGCCGTTGAACTCGAGGATCCTGTCCCGCAGTACAAGCCAAAGTTTGGTTTATATAGCAGACCTTTAGTCCACCAAAGACATTGGGGCGATGGGAGTAAGCCCAGTCGTAATTGAAATCGTCTGGGACCAGAAGCTGAAGCAGCCCATTCAGGAGCAAATAGAATCCAGATGCTTCGGGAAACTTTTTGAATATCTTTGCAATTGTCTGAATCTCTATCGGAGCTCGAGGATCAATCACCTGAGAGAGAGGATCCGGAGGCGGCGAAACTGCTCCACTGAAGGGATAGCTGTATGCGACGGGTATGACTACAGGATATCCGGCGATGGTTAGTGGAATTTCATCGCGTGGAATCTTGTGACTCGGGGTGCAAGTCCAGCAAGATTGGCCGTATTCAATATCCCATCTAAAAGACTCAGGAAGTTGCGGCCGCAAAAGTTTCCATATATCGCCTGAAAGCTCAGTGGTCTGGTCTACCAGGAGATGCATTCCTTCGCTGTTCATATTAGAGTTACATAGGAGGATTTCCGGAGTTGCAGTAAGTCTAGCGTCGTCAGATGAGGAGACATCTGATGATGACGGCAGCTCTTCTGATTCGCCTGAAGGTGTCTCTGGCTGTATCTCATTATGTTGACTCTCGTCTCTTGCATCTAACGGATCGGATTCTTCCGTCAAATCGTACATTTCCATATCATCTGTAGGGTTTGGTTGCTTGATTTCTACCACGAGCCTAGACCATTTTTTGATATCGTAAGAGTCTAGGCAGGAATCGTCTTCAAGTATGTCTCCCAGTAAGGTGATATTAAATTCTGACTTATTAGTAGGAAGCTTAGCTGCCCAATTGAGAAGTATCTTGCTCTTGACATCGGCGACAGTGGTGTTAATTGGTACGACAAGTCCAGCAGGAGCAGTGCCATCCGGTAGTTGAAAGAATAGCTCGAATTGTTTGGCCCCTTCGAAGTGGACAGTCAAGATCTTCCCATGACCAAGCCCGTAGCTATGTAGAGTTTCGTGGTCTTGTAATTGGCGACCACGGCTGCGGATTTCTATCTGTGCAGGAAGATATTGTTTGTGCTCGGATATCTTTTCTTTGATTTTCAAAATAGTGCTAGAATCTGGCACCGAAATAATATCTCTTTCTCCTTCAGGGAAATCGAGGACAATACCAATTTCTCTATCCGTGGCAACACTGTCCATTATTTTTGGCGGAAGGATTTCCAATTTTAATTTGCAATTTGCGTCAATGAAGCAATCTGCTAGGATGTCTTCATCTCGTAGGATCTTTTCGTTCAGTGAGAGCCGCAAGCGGGAGGTAGGAATGCCATTCCTCTTTTCCACAAGAGCTTTCAGTCGTTCAACAGAATCGGAACATAAAACGAGGAGAGTGTAGGATGTATTTCGATCCGGTTGCTCGACATATATGGTATACGGATGACCATCAATAACTTGAAGTTCAACAATAGATGAATGCCCAACCCCGTACCACGAAATATTTGAAGTAGCTTGCGACGGCAAAACTCTCCCGTGGATCAGAAGTCGCTGGTTTGAAATGTCAATACCACTTGTTCGTTCAATGGCCCCTTTCAGATCAACCACGGAAGCCTTTTCACCAACGCCAGCTGTAATGATGGAGCCATCTGGTAGCTTTACGGGAACGCTGATGTGACCCGCCGAGAGCTGGGTTGTTTCCATGATGATATGGATGGTCGCTCCGTTTTTGACTCCATAGTGACTCAGGATGGCACCCCCTGTCAGTTCTTTGCCAGAGTATATCGTTCTGTACGAATCAGATTTGAGTTGCCATGTCTTGTAGATGATTTCCTTGAGATCACTGGCACGGGAAGTTTTGTCAAATTCGATCTCCATCTGCCTACCCTTCATATCTCTCACAAAGACCTTCATCTTGGGACAATCCGCTGGAGAAAGTGCTGGACGGCGCGGCGAGGCCCCAGCCTTGGTTGTCGCACAGATAGACTGACTATACATGGAGGGCTCAGTAGGTACAAAGATTATCAGATAAGTCGCATCTGAATATCAAGGAGATGTTAGTAGTAGAATATCGTAGACTGCATCGTGAGACGGATGGAGTGCAGGCACACGCTGATGCAGGATTGTGAGGCTGTGAGGCTGTGAGGCTGTGTGATACAGCGCGCATTTAGTGGCGCTGCCATGACGAACCTGGTTTGTCTACAATAGTCTTGGGATAAACAAACCCATGCTCTGGATTCTCTCGGCTACGACGATTCTCATCAACTTATTGGCCAAACTCCCTTGAGGCGGAAGACCAGGCAAGGGTTTGTTTATCCTAAGAGTATTTCATATAAGTAGCAATAAAGCCGTCTCCTTCGCCGCAACATCATGATGCGTCCATAGGAAGCTGGCCCGTAAAGTAACGGAATACACCCGACATACGAAGTTGCTGCCAGAGCATTACAGAACGGGAAACGGTGTATAAACTGTCGCATCTCATGGATCCGCAAGTGCTGGTTACCTGTCGTGCTTCTCGCTATCCACCAACCCGACCATCAGCGGAAGCCTTGCCATGCGCCAGCCTTTCTCACTGCATGCATGGATGATGTCCGTAGCAGCAGCGACCGACTGACGGAGAGCATTATATTTGTCGCCGCCCCAGTAGTAAAAGGGCCTCCATCCGCTTCTTTGGTCGGGTTGGAGAGCAAAACTGGAGAAGGGAGACGAAGGCTTTAGGAGCAGTCTGGGTGCATTAGGCCTGAGTCCCGGAGGGAAGCGCCCTCACCAGATGCTACCATGCTGGCATGGCTGCCAAGTATGTTTCAATATCACATAGCATCAAGAATCTTCCCATATGGTAGGAGCACCGGATTCCAATGCGATATTGTCCTGATCTATGGATCTCTGAGCGATACCGACAGCGGCAATCACATCATAGATGGGGTGGGATGGGTTTAGTGCTGGTGCCGGCAGGGACGGGAGTACACGTAGTTCCCTCCTAGGGGTATATATATCAACCGGCTCTTATGATGGCATTCTCGTATTGTTGGCGAATATGCCTTCCTTCCCCTTCTTTTGCGTATATGCACAGTCTCGTAGCTCCGATGGCATCGGCATAAGGCTATGTTGAACGAGCTCCAGATGATGCATCGCTATAATTCTCTCAATCGGGACATTACCAATGGGCAAGACACTTCGCCGATCCTGCGCAGCTTGTGCCAAAGCCAAGCATAGTTGCGACCTGCGCACCCCAAAATGCTCGCGGTGTGTGAAGAGGAGTTGCGCCTGCGTCTATGCCAACGAGCCACTCACCTCGACCAGCGTTCCTCTTGGAGATGTTGGCCATGCATTTCGGGCATCACAGATATCCAAGTCCCGTAGCAGACCTGCTGTCCTGTTGACTGGAAGTGGGGAAAGCGTCTCTCCGGACCCGTCGGACATGTCAATGTTCTTCGAAGCACACTTATTTGATCCATTTGACTCGTATCCGGCCACAAGCCTACCGCGGTTGCGTGTTCAGGGTTTGATGCGACATTGTAGGTGGTGTTCGAATCCGAGACGATGGGCATATTGGACTGACCTGTCACAGTCTTGTCCAAAATTGCCTTCCAGTATTACCCTTTGGATCTGAATCCGGCTTCAAACCCCTTTGTGACCTCATGGTGGCCTTTGGCTCTCACTGACCCCGCATTGTTCCATGTATCACTTCAGACGGCTTCCCTGGATGATGAGCTTCATGCCAGCAAAGGGTTCCCACACTCGGAACTCCTGATGAAAGATTCGGTTTCTCTTCTGCGGCATAAAATTCAGCATGAATCGCTCGCCTTTCAAAATGCAACCATGAACGCGGTGATTACTCTCGCAGCGATCGAGGTACGCTCTTGATTTCATGGCAGTGGGAGCAACTGATATGGTTCTGACCGTTTTTAGCATGGAAAGGGCAACCTGCACCTGAGCAAAGTGCATATAGATGGAGTCAAGCGCATGGTCACCGTCCGAGGCGGATTGACCAAAGTTCGAGAGACAAGTCCGCTTACCGCAAGAATGGTGGCTTGGTAGGACAATCCTCATTGCTATAGCTGATTGTCTATGGCCTATTGCTGACACACATCTAGGGTCTCCATGTTGGTCACCGGATCGCCTCAGTTCGACACGCAAGATGACGCTGGGCAAGGCGATGGTGTCTATGCCATACCGCAATGGCAATACTCAATATCTATGGAAACCAAGAACCCAAAGCTCGTTGACCTCGATGTACTTGGCCTTGATCCTACCATTGGTAATATAATCCACCGGCTTCGCTCGGTCTTTGACCTATTCCAAACGCTGGAGACGCCTGTCACCCTATCGACCACCGACCTACATGACCTGGCCTGCTTTACTTTGCATCGCATGTTGAGCTTACCTCCTCTCATCGGTCAGGATTCTCTAGCAACCAATACCTCTGAGTGCTTCCGGTACGGAGTTTCCCTCTACATGTTCATTATGCACGGACCAACGTATTATTCCCATGCACATATTCTCTATGGGCTTGTCCTTCAACTCGAATACCATCTCGAGCCCATATTCTCTCTTACCAACGTGGACTATTCGTTGCTTGTGTGGTTTCTCACGATGGGAGCAGTGGCATCGGCTGGCACAAGTGAAATTCAGTGGTTTTGTGCGAGAGCAGGAGAAATAACAATACGTCTCGGCCTTCAATGTTGGGATGATGTCGAAAGGCATCTGAAAAGCGTCCTGTGGCTTGAGACAACAACGCGAAGTCTCTTCCAACAGATTTGGGAAGACATGGCGACTCTGGACTCATCCGTCTACAGAACAGCGCCGCGGCCGCTTACGAGCTCAGAGGCGCGTGACTAAGCTGCGGGATATCGGTAGCATGGTACACCACACGACCGATTTGAGTATTTATGCTGTGCCATGTTGTCCAGTCCCATCGGATGCTTTCGAATTAATTGCACCACTGTATCCAATCCAGCAAAGTGGCCAGTCGTCGTCTGAGATAATCGTACGAGGGCTCTTCGTCAGGCGCTAGTGCTGGCCACCCTAGTGCACATCACTTTCGGAGTCTAGTCCTCTTTGGGACACAGCCCTCCACGATGTCCAATCCAGGTATGGCCTTGGGAGTGACTGAGACTGAGAGGGCCAGTATAGCGTCAGGTAGTCACTTCGATGTCCTGTCATCCTGCCTTTTTCATTTCCGGTCTCTTGCGCTCTCCGGAATCTGCTGTTCCGGGAAATAGCATGACTTCTCCGCCAGTACTTTCGTTATAAGACTGTCCACCCGCCTCCACTCGCAGGACCGAAGCCAAAATCACTATTGGTTTCTCCTTTACCAACAAACGGAGGAATATCAAGCTTGGGCCTCTTTCTGCCTTAGAAAGAACCAGCCAGCAAGATGAATACGACTGAAACCATGTCGACCACCGTCATGGCCAATACCTCAGCGTCCGCACTGCATTCGGCACCAGATCGCGTTGGCCATTTCCTGGGGGATTATTGGGCTACAATCAATGGCTGGCAAATCACGGCAACCATCTTTTTCATGCTTGTAGCTTATGACCAGAGTTTGTCATGACCATCCCTAGCATACAGCATGGACCAGATTGCTGACCTTCCATAGTCATGTATTTCAAGAACAAAGGGTCAATCGCCGGGCCGATGTTCAAGCTTCCGTTCATGGGGCCATTCCTCCAGTCGTTAGATCCGAAGTTTGACGCTTACAAAGCACAGTGGGCCAGTGGCAAACTCAGCTGTGTATCCATCTTCCACAAGTACGTTTGTATGCCCTAAAGCCCTTAGTCAACCCGCCTAATAATTCCTAGATTCGTTGTCCTCGCCTCCGACCGTGATCTGGCACGCAAAGTCTTCAACTCACCGTCCTTTGTCAAGCCATGCGTCGTACCTGTCGCGGAAGATATCATGGGTGCTAGCGCCTGGGTGTTCCTCGACGGAAAAAGGCATGTCGACTACCGGAAAGGCCTAAATGGCCTCTTTACTCGTAAAGCGTTGGAGTCTTACATGCCCAATCAAGAAAAAGTGTTCTCCCAATATTTCTCTGAATTCGTTCAGGCGAGTAAAGACAGTGGAGGGAAGCCCATACCTTTCATGAGTCACTTTCGTGAGATCAATTGTGCTATATCCTGCCGCACCTTCGTCGGCTACTACATTTCGGACAAGGCTGTCAAGAAAATTGCAGACGATTATTACTGCATCACGGCGGCGCTCGAGCTGGTTAATGTGCCTCTGTCATTATACGTTCCTTATACGAAGGTCTGGCTCGGTAAACGGGCGGCCGATGGCGTACTGGCCGAATTCACCAAATGCGCAGCGGCAAGCAAACTCAACATGGCTGCCGGTGGAAAGCCAACTTGCATCATTGATCGCTGGATCTTAAGCATGATGGAGTCAAAGCAATACAACGACAAACTTGCTGCAGGAATTGACGCGGGCGAGAAGCCTTCTATCCTCGTGCGCGAATTTACAGACTTTGAGATTGCCCAGACGATGTTCACATTCTTGTTCGCTTCCCAAGACGCATCGAGCAGTTCCACAACCTGGATCTTCCAGATATTGGCTCAGAGGCCAGATGTTTTAGAGCGAGTGCGAGCAGAGAACCTTGAGGCCAGAAACGGGGATATCAATGCCCCGATTGGATTGCAGATGCTTGAATCGATGGTTTATACCAACGCGGTCGTAAAAGAGACCCTCCGTTACCGCCCACCGGTCATCTTTGTCCCATACGTTGCTAAGAAAGCTTTCCCCGTCACACCAGACTACACCGTGCCACGAGGAGCCATGATTATTCCTTCCTGCTATCCAGCTCTCCATGACCCCGAGGTATACCCACTGCCGGACGTTTTTGATCCCGAGAGATGGATTTCGGGGGATGCAGCTGAGAAGAGTAAAAACTGGCTGGTTTTTGGAACCGGACCACACAATTGCATTGCGCAGCAATACGTGCAGTTGACTATGACGGCAATGATCGGAAAAGCGGCGCTGGAGCTGGAATGGGTCCATCACGCCACGGCAAGATCTGAGGAGATCAAGGTCTTTGCTACACTCTTCCCTATGGTATGTTGCTTTTACACCCTGACTAATAACAACTTCGGTGACACATACTGACTTGCACAGGATGCATGTCCGTTAGTCTTTACCAAGCGAACTTAGGGTCTTGACATTACTCGAGAACAGTGAGCAAAGGGCAATCATAGACCTGTATACTACCTGCCACCTTTTCTTTGGATTTAAGCGATATATTTGACAAACCGTGTAATACATAAAAATAGAATCAACCGTAGCACTCAACCACCGAGAAAAGTTGTATAACACTGATAACAGTATTATTTCTGTGATACCTGAACTCGTCCTGGAGATTCGATTAGATATATACGGTCGCTGGCTCCATGGACAAGGGCATGCTT
Organism: Coleophoma crateriformis; assembly: GCA_003369635.1. Taxonomy (NCBI): domain Eukaryota; kingdom Fungi; phylum Ascomycota; class Leotiomycetes; order Helotiales; family Dermateaceae; genus Coleophoma; species Coleophoma crateriformis. Next base: position 113,118 of record PDLN01000023.1, read on the forward strand.
AGAGATGATTTACTCCCCGCCTCCGGCAGATTTCAGCAGATCAAAGCTTATGAAGATGTAGCTCCTCGCAACAGGTTGGGAGTATAGAAATAACCGTGCGATCCTCCCATTGCATTCTCTCTCTCCATTGTAACCTCTCTTGATTGTTATCCATTTGAATTTATGCCAAGACCTCTGCGGTAATGACGACATCCCTAGAGCTGAGCCCATCACAGAATTCTCATGCCATGCAGCAGCGATTCCATCTCCAGCTTGGCTTTCCAGAACTGACGAGGATGTCATTCGTTCGTCCGCGATAACAACAACTCTCAACATCTTTATTCCACGTACGCTCATCAGACTACTTGTTCCACATATCCCCGCATGTTCTTGCAAGATGAACCCACTTTTATGGAGTTCGCAGAGAATGGGGGAGTCGACTACTCACAGATTTTAGTCAAGCTGAGGGTGATCATGCTGACTTCGGATGCTTAGTATGATCTAGTCGCTATCTATTTAACGGAGTGGTGACTGTGGCTGGTTATATTTATTTGAGAATGTATTTGCAGACATGTCTTAAGATTCCCAAGACATCACGCTCTCATCTACTCCTATATCTATGCAAATTAATTTGAGAGTGATTATGCTTTCTCTATGAGTAAAGTTTGGGATACGCACTCACTTCAAGATGGATGAATCATGAGGGTCAGAAGTTGGAAATTTGAAAAAGAGTTCTCTCATCATTGCTGCCAACCAATCGCAACTCTCTGTTTTATTCTTTGGTACGTCTCCATTGTGTGAATCTGTCTATAAAAGCATTCTTCTATCTGGGTTTGTGATCAAGGGATGATGAGCGGAAATATGATACGCTAGGAACAGCTGCACGTAATGCTTTTAGACCGTTGATTGTGAATTTGCTACATCCAAAGCGCAACTAATTAGTCTTGCCATCAACAGCACCCTCAATCCCTTCCAAATCACTATACAACCTCCATTGATAATCTAAGCTAGGATCATTGAATCGCGCCTTGACATCTAGCGTGCCTATTCTCGCAAGGTCTTCGGGTTCTAATTCAAAGTCGGCATCTAGATTCTGCTGGATTTGCCAGTCAATGACACTCTTTGGAATCACCGAGCGGTCGTTGTTCACTCCCCAAGCGAGAACAATCTGCACTGGGCTCTTGTTGTATTTCTCGCCCAGCTCTTTGAGAAGAGGTTGGTCGGTCACGCGAATCATCTGGGCAACCTCTTTGCTCCAGCCAGTGGTCCGGTAGAAGTCGTTCATATTACCAAGAGGGCTGAACTGGATGATGTGAATCCCCCAACCTCGGAGCCATCTATTAAAGTCTTTCTGCTGGAGATATGGATGAACTTCCATTTGATGGACAGCGGGCACCTGAGTTTGGAAGGTTAGTGATAACCTTCCCAAGCATTCTCTCCAACCCCCAATTACTTACCATATCGCACTCATCAAGTAGCCTCTGGATCTCTCCCATACTAAAGTTCGACACCCCAATGGCCTTCGTCTTCCCAGTCTCGACCAGCGCCTCCATCGCCTTCCACGTATCCACAAAAGTCGTCGTCCCCGCAAGCATTTTGCCATTCACATCGCGAGGGAAACATTCGTCCCCGCGTGCAAACGTGCAAGGGTAGTGCATCATGAACAAATCGACATAGGGCGTGTCCAGCTCGCGCAGGGACTCATCCAGCGCGTTTTCAACATCATCGGGATGAAATTTGTTACACCATAATTTAGTAGCCAGGAAGATCTCCTCTCGAGCCACCCCGCTTGCTTTGATCCCCCTTCCGACTTGCGCCTCGACGTCGTAAACGCGAGCGGTGTCAATGAGCCGGTAGCCTGTTTGGAGCGCTCGGCTTACAGCATCTTCTTGTGCATCCGGGTCTTGAAATGTTCCGAAGCCTATTGCGGGGATTGTGGCTCCTGTGTTGAGAGTATGTCTGGTTGATCGGGTTGAACAAGTGCGGCGCGCATTTAGTGATGCTCCGAACCACGCTGCTTGTGCTTGATTTCTCTTGAATGAGGTTCGGAAGAGGTTCGAAGCACGACCAGGGAGGATCGATAGGGAAGTCATGACAAAGCAAGATACAGATGGAGGAGATGTAGCACAAGCGGAAATGAGTAAGGCAGGGTTGCTTTGTGGGGATACGATAAGTTATTGTGTTGCTCTCAACGGTGAATTGGCTTCGCTTCCCCGCTATGAGACTTGACAGATCCCTTTGAGCCTCTGTATACATACATGTGATTGAGCGAGATGTCACGTTTCGAGGCACCGGGTATGACCCTCTGGTTTTTGTACCCCATTCTCTTGCTTTATGCTTCGAGAGATAAGAATAATCGAGTTAAGGACACCCTTTAACGATACCCACTTGAAAGCCGTTGGCCACTCTTGTTTATGTATGAGTAGGACTCTAAGCTAATAACAAAGCTGGTCATTTATCTGTACGCGGAAGGAATTCTCTCACGAGAATAGAGAGGCCTTCCTGGTCATAAATGATGTCCCCTTTAGCATATTAGGTGTCCGAAGCTAGTGTTGCGATAGTATGTTCACCTGTCGAACACCGGGAAAGTGGGGGATTGCCGAGACGTCGCGTGCCCACAGAAACCAGCCTTTCTTGCCCATAGATGCGGGGGAGAAGGCGGGGAATGGCAAACTGGTCCACAAGTATACTCACTGATACAAGTCACAAGCAACGGTTAAAAAAATAGGGATTTGGTCGCCGGTGACATCACGGATGAGGAACTTGCGGGCTCGGAGAGATCGGGGCTGACTCCTATTAAGAGAAGTTTCCGACACATGATCCATTTGACAGATCTGCACGGACTCGTTCCGAGGCACATAGTCCTGCATAAGAGGGGTCAGAACAATGACTTGTAGTGGAAGACAAAGAAGCGGGGTTCTATGGAAGATGATAGGATGGTCAAGAGATTGCTACTAGAAGTGCACCAGAAATCGACTGCATAACAGGCGCTCTGGCCTCCCTAGGTTTCTCAGTTTAATCAATCACTTCAGGTGGACTCATTGAATATAGACTGAGGAATTATGAGTCATATTTGCTATTTTCACCATTAAATCTCGGGCGAATCGAAAGGAACTTTGCGACTGAAATTGTAGAGGCATGACGCAAAAGTCATAGATGATGAGCAGAACAAGTCACAATGTCAATCATGGGAGAGAAACCAGTCGGGTTGTACAGTCGAGGAATATCAAGATCGCAGATCCGTTCGTTTGCTTAAAGACAGAGTATCGGTGCGGTAATTAACATCGATGTAGCCAAAGGCGAAATGGGCGAACTTTGGTCTTTCTCGGCAACTCAGATTGTAACGGTCGAGACTGGTCGACATTTTGCACGTGGTAGATATTTGCAGCAGAATTAGACAGTGGCTGAGTCCCTCTAAGAATGGAAACAGTCGAATGAGGCAAAATAGAGATAGCAGCTTTGAATACAAACTCCCGCGTCTGTTATCATAGGCTGTACCTTAAAGCGCTCTTTGATCGAGACAATCGGGCGGCGGAGATGGCGCTGGTGTTGCTATCGCTGCTCGAGCAAGGTGAAGCGACGTCTCCTGCGCCAAGATATTCTGGTGCACACCGTAGATAAGGCATATAAAAGGGCCGGATTTATGTAGTCTAAAGGTCCTAGATGTATTGCAAAATGTCTTACCCAGTCTCACAAAGTTGACTGCAACGCCTCTTTGTGTCACTCTGCTCTTTCTAGTGGACTTAAGCATCTTCACATAACGTGCAACAACATGACATGTCCTATTTTAAAGGAGCATATATCAAGTGGTTGAGAGTGGAGGCAAAAGGGCACCTTCCCAACTAGTTTACTGCTCAAGGGCAAGTGTACTTGCTACGAACATTCATGATACAGTATAAATATAAGACTTTTAAAGAGCGTCCGATCTCGTTTTTTAAATTTTCTCCTTTGTTCCAGGGATATGGTTCGTCCAGCACTGTAACCGTGAGTCAGTCACAGAGCTGTAACAAAACTAGACAATTTTAAAAGACATCCTATTGCAACCACAAAGGAGGCCGAAAGTAGCTGAGTCTACCGGCCCCTTCACAGCTCTCGTGCGAGGCTTTATTGGCTAGGTGTATCGATCTGACTTCTTCCCTTGTACAGTTCCTTGATGTGAGCTGCAAAAAGCCACTAGAGCAGAACAGTGCATAATTCGTCAACATATTCGCCGTCGTATGACCCTCATGTGCTTTGAACACAACACAACCGACTTGAGGCTGCTCCTCCTCTTGATCTTCGGCTTCGGTATTTCCAAAACTGCATCAACCTTTCTACCCCTCATGAAACCATCCACGTCTTTAATATAATATGGCTCTCGGAACATGCTCTCCACAAAAGCTACCACTGGCAACAGGACGTTGTACTGTAACGGTACATAATGCCCTCCGTCATGGGTCATCAGCACGCCATTAGCACAGGCGTCAAAAAGGTCCATGGTATGTTCTTCAGTTACCATATTATCCAGCTTGCCCATGACGTGCATGATTGGCGTCTCGATCTTGGGCTCGTAAAAGCCAGGATAATACTGCTCGGTTCCTCTAAACCCAGCAAAACACACTGCAAACTTGAGTGGTCCCTGCGGCGCGGCAATCGTCAGGGGTACTTCCTGGGTAGCCAGAGAAAATGCTCTGCCAGGAACAACGCTGGATTCGCACCACGATGCAAACATAGCTGCGAGCGCCGCGCCTTGAGAAAACCCAATGACGCCATCCACTGGTCCGTGAAGAGAAATATAGTCTGTGAGCCTTTGGAAGGTTGAATCAAGCTCTCGGTAGTGACTGGTGGTATCCAGTGTCCGCCACCAAGCCCAATTATCCGACTCTTCCTGATGAGATGGTTCGTCTCCGGTTTGATCGGCTGGGATCAGGTTGAGTGGCCCTGTAGGATAAAGAAACCTGATGCCCCCAGGATACTGGCCTAGAATTGCTGGCGGAAGACTGTGCTTAATAAGATGGGCAAGCTTGCGGGTTTTGACTCGGAAGGAGGGACCAGACTGAGTGAAACCTGTATGCGGTTGAGTATGGATAATGAGGTGGAGTGAGATGACGAATAGCGAGATATCTTACCATGAAGCATTAAAATTCGAAGTTGTGCGGGTTTCGTTTCTACAGCAGCAGCTGAGACTGGGGTTGTACTGGGTAGAGGAGAGATTGCAAATGCAAAGTCGCATCCATGCATCGCGGGCAATACTGCGTGCATCGTCTTTATTCTGGAGCGGTGAACAGCCCTTTCTTCGCCCTGATTAGAACAAATCAATCAAATGGTGAATGGAATTATAAAAACGAATATAGAATTCAAGAAGAAGCGTAAGATTTATGCAGAGTAGTGAGTAATCCTTAAAGGACTAGAATTTGCCTTACAAGCGGTAATACTAGTGACCATAGATGCAACCAATCAATGGCAGATTCTGGTTTATAATATGCCCTGCCATGGATATACAGAAGAGCTAGTTGCCAGCGATTAATAATCACTACGGTATGCTGATTACAGTCCGCGTGGATCAGTTGCACGGAGTCGCCGTTGTGATATATCTGCATTAGGGTCGGTGCAGCAGTTGAAAAGGTGATGCGGTCACACAGGAATGGAACAGATGCAATCTGTTTAGATCCGCAATAAGTGGCCCTGTTTAAGGCTATATAGCGTCAATACCAATGCCAGAACGAGCTGTGAAGCATGCATCACTAGCTTGGCCGCTGATCGCTCGGGCGTGGGTATGTCATGTCGGCCGGTCTCTGAGAGTAGTGAGTGACCTGTAGCGTTGGTAGCTGCTTTCTGGCCTGGTGCGGAATCCACTCCAGGCAAAGAGATTAGCACCTTTGCATTGCCCCAGCCAAACAAACGAGAGTTAACGGCCTTTGGATGACATTCTCTGACACCATATCGAAGCGCTAAGTGCGTTTAGGCTAACTTTTCGGATCTGGCCGCGAACTAGTTTAGCTCCTGTGGAAGGGCTTTTCGCGCTCACTTGGACTTTTTTTGAGATGATGTCAATCTTGAGTGCTAAAGTCCTTTTGATTCAAACACTTCTGATAGAGTTGCTGTGTGGTAGGTTGTCTGCAAGTGATAATACCGCGTTCCATTCTCCTAGGTGGACTCTAATTGAGACACAACTCACGTGTCCAACCTCTCTAGCTTGACGGCGGGAAGTCAGAACGAGCCAGAGCGAGTTGGGAGATGCAAAGGAAAGGATAGACATGACAACTTTGAGGACAGGCAGTGACTGAGTCTGAGATTGCTAACGCAAAATTCTGCTAGCACCGCCTTTTGGTGCTGTCAGTGAGTGGTGAATGCTGCACTGCTTACACATGCTAGCCAATGTCTCCCAGAGCCGTAATGTTATACTCCATTTGATTTTTCTGTTGCGTATACCAGGATTTCCTTCAAAAACCAGTAGCTACTAGCCTTTCATTACCAAATGATTGGGTTTGCTAGTACTGCAACCTTAGAACTTTATAACACTACGAGACTAGCATGCTACTTGTGCATTTCTAATCCACTCTGTTTTCCTCGGTGTGTTTCAGTCGCCAATGAAAAGGGATCGAGCACTAGCGTAGGATACAATGCAAGAGCGCACAGTCTTTGCCGGGAAGGTTCCGATATCTGAAGCTTCATGCTCCCCTGTGGAGTTGTATCGGACAGATTTTTCACGGGTCGGCATAAATTTGCATTCTCCCCTCTTAGCTACTCGAATCTAACCATTTTCAATTAATGTGTCTCAAGTCACATTTCCTTCAAAAGTTTCTCGAAATGATCCAAGGGCCACGCACAGTCGCGTCTGTCCATATGAAGGGTGGCAGCCATTCATAGTGGCTGGTCTCCTGCCCTCTGCTACATGGTCTCCACTCGAGTAACCTCCGATCGGTAAAGGATGCCAGTCTCGTACACTGTTTCCGAGTCGCCGTTATACTAAATTAAGGTCATGTACCCGCCCAAAATATTGTTACTCAGCTGTGAGGATGGAAAATATCATAGCCTATTCCCCTATCTCGGCTATGAGCATATATTATAGCCTATACACCCGACCGTCTCGATATTTCAGTAACCGGCCGTCTCTTCCACTGTCTTCAAACCAATAATGGATACTTCTTTTTCTGAGATGTCCCAGTCACGGGCTAGGTATACAAAGAAGCCTGTAATATTCGAGATTATAGAACATGTCATGCCATGCACATACATTCGGGAATATCCTCGAGCGACGTCTACCGAGACAGATGAGGTGATGCACCTGGCTATCAAACAGTACAAACTACTGAGCAACCCTAACCCTCAACCTGGCGATATTACCATAATTGCTACGCACGGTAGTGGACTGCCCAAGGTGAGGAGAGGAGCGACGACAAAGAGTAATCTTATACTAATACAGATAGGAACTGTACGAGCCAATGTTCGAAGAGATAGTCCGAAAATCAGAGAGCTCCAAATTTAAGATACGCTCAATATGGATTGCCGATGCATCGCATCAAGGTGCCAGTAGAGTTCTGAACGAGGAGAAAATGGGCAATGATCGTGAGTCACATAACCAGCCCGAAGATTGAGGAAAGAGCCATTCATTGATGTCCGTTTAGCATCATGGTTCGACCACTCTCGAGATCTTTTCCAGATGGTGAATTATTTTTCAGCCGACATGCCTCGTCCCTTGGTAGGCATCGGGCATAGTATGGGCGGGGCGCAGCTGTAAGATCTTCCTTGTCTAACTTACCCTTATATTTACAAGTAAGCTGATGAGATTCCTATTAGCATGCATCTGGCGATGATCCACCCACGCCTCTTCCGATCGATGGTGCTTCTAGAGCCAATTACCGGAGAGTGCATAAACGCCTGCTCAGGACCAACCCTCACCAAGCTATCAACTTTCCGGCGCGATTTATGGCTGTCCCGTGCTGAAGCGAGTATGGCAGCGCGGAAAACATACAAATCTTGGGATCCTCGAGTGCTAGACCTTTGGTGCAAATACGGACTCCGCGCTTTACCAACCATAATCTATCCCGAAGTGCCTAAGGACGCGACGGATGCAGTAACTCTGACTACCACAAAGCACCAGGAAGTCATGTCGTATCTTCGTCCCAATTTTCGGGGTATGGTCGCTTCGGGTGAATCACCATCTGATCATCTCACTAGACTTACCAGCCCAGACCTTATCGGACCTCCCGAATCCATATATCCATTCTACCGCGCAGAGCCAGTCATTATTCACAAGGCGCTTGAAAGCCTTCGACCTAGCATCTGCTACGTCTTTGGGTCGGAAAGCCCCGTATCGCATCCTAAAATGAGAGAAGAAAAGATGCAAAGAACGGGAGCGGGAGCAGGAGGTAGCGGTGGTATCGAGGAAGATCGCGTCGCGGAGGTCCTGCTCAATGGTCACGGACATTTGATTCCTATGGAGGCTGTAGAACAGTGTGCCGATGCCGTGACTAATTGGCTTGATTCCGAGGTAGACGTGTGGAGACGACAGGATGAGACCATGGCGACAGGATGGACGAAAAAGAGCCAGCGAGAGAAATCCATGGTGTCTCAGGAGTGGATATTGAACCTAAAGAGCCCTCAGTCAAAGATTTGAACTTTCGGCTCTGGAAAACGACTTATTATGCTATTGTAGTTCCATACTGAGGTGACACATACTTAGTAGCCGGTCGCAAAAGATCAAGGGCTTTGGTCACATGGAAAGTCGCAAGTCGTTGCTGTTGAGGTTCAGGAGGATTCAATGTTTTAATCGTTAGACATCGTTCTTTGAAAAGGAGATGATACCCTCACGATCAAATACCACAACTTAAAAAGAACAGTAATAGTCACCGGGAATATTGCAAGACACGTAATCCATAGCAAAATCGATATATCCAAATTTTCCAAGTTTGATGTTCTGCGGCGCCCAGTTGGTAAGAGAAAGTAGAGCGACAAACCACCACGAAATAGTAAGCAACTTACCTGATGACAGATTCGCAACCTGTTGTCTTCAGGAATGTGTTTTCTCGGATGCATCTAGATTATTTCATATTTTAGAGACAGTTTTGTGATGTTCGTCAGGCTGCTAGCTGTACTTGCCAGCTTTGGATGCCGGCTGATGTATTGGACGCTTCCAGAAGTAATGCCTTTCCACGATGCAGATTTCGTGGCAAAAACAAGACACTTGAAGCACGGAGTATGTAACAATGCTACTCTATTTTATCTTTCCGAGGGATCGTGCCGCATATGCTGATGGTTCATCCCAGTACCGCATATACCCCTGTCGCTTGCTTAGTGGAATGCGGCAAATGACGTCGGATGGCCGGGCCATCCTTTTGCAGGTACAATCCTATTTGCTCGTGACTCTACCTTCAACCTATCCACAACTACCTACACATGTCCAGCAAATAGACGATGGAGCTACAAACACCCTATCGGGACGATGTCGAGCTGCGGTCCCTGAGAGAGCCCATTGACGATCCTGATGCACCGCTGCCATTCTATTCCGGCGAAGTCCGGCCCAGGGAAAGACCGCGATGGATGCTTGGTGGTCCAACTGCAACACGATGGCATCGCATCCTCAAGCGATCCACCTTGCGCCCACGGCTCTCCTGGCGCTATATCCTGTGTGTTCTGATCCTCCTCTATGTACTTTGGTGCCTCGTGCGCCGGTCGCCGCTCTTCGCATCGAAGCTGCCCCCTTACTCGGGGCCCTTTGGCGTTGGCATCGTCGATCTCGAGATCGCCGTAGACACGCCACGGAATATCAGCGAGAGCATCCTCGAAACCACCGGCAAACCTGTCTTCGCGCTCGAGACGGCCCTTTTCAGCCTGTACTATCCAACGCTTCCGGGTGTCCGTTCGAACCGCCAATCCCATACCTGGATCGCAAAGCCAATCGGTGCCACTGCCGAAGGCTATGCTCGCGCTGCACACGTGAACAACTTTATTATGCGGCCGGTCTTCACCTTTGCCCTGTGGCTCATCGCCGGTGGCATCTACATCCCGGCCGAGGTTGATGTGCCGGTTGCTGAGGACCGTGGTGACAAGTTTCCTGTCATAGTATTTTCACACGGGACAGCGAGTTCTCGGACCGACTACACGCACTTCTGCGGTGAAATGGCTAGCCGAGGAGTTGTATTGGCTGCGATTGAGCATAGAGATGGGAGCGGTCCAGCCTCGCTCGTCTTTGGCCGCAATGGGGAGGAGAGGCGGGTTATGTACCTGAGAGAGTCGGACCTGAGAGCAGATCCGCTGTTGGACGCGGCAAAATTCAAAGAGGAGCAGCTGGCCTTCCGAGAGGCAGAAATCGAGGAAGTTATTCGGGTGTTGCAGAGAGTTAATGCCGGGCAGGGGGATGACGTGTTCAAGGCAAATTTCCGAAATGAAGGCCATGGCCTGCAGGATTGGGCAGAGAAGCTGGATCTGGAAAAGCTGGTCATTGCTGGACATTCATATGGAGCAACGGGAGCGCTACAAGCCTTGAAAGGGGCTCCTCAGAGTCAGTCTCGGCCGGCAAGAGGAGGAATAATATTAGACCCAGGCAAGAGCAGCGGACCGCTAAACCACGACATCGACGTCCCCATACTCGTCATCCACTCGAATTCTTGGTCCCGTCAGCATAGTATTTTCTTTGGTCGGCCTCACTTTGACACGGTACGGGATCTGGTGGGCGATGTTTTAACGCGCGTTGGCGCCAGCTGGTTCATTACCAGCCTAGAGACCAGTCATCCGAGTGTGACAGATGCGCCGCTCATCGAGCCGCTCCTCTTAAGGTGGACCACGGGTGCAACCATTAATGCAAAAGAAGGCTTGCGCGAGTATGTGCAAGTATCAATGGAATTTCTGGAATTTATCTCAAATAGTACGCGAAAGGGTGTGCTTGCCCAGCCGGTGACCCATCCAAAATATGGCGTTGATGAACGGACCGAGGAGCAGAGGAAGTCGCAACCGACGGATATCTCAAAATACTGGCAGATTCATGTCGCCCCAAGTTTGGCTGAGTAGATGAAATCTGGAGCTTGTGTAACGTGCACATGTGTTCCTGTACCATCCATAACGCGCCTTGGATAAGGAACTGTAGACAACAGAGTATTGGAACAAGACGAGTAAGTTGAGGGAGGGTATGACATGTAGCGGTCATAAACCTCAGGAATGTCTATCCCTCTTTTGGCCTCGAAGTCAGGAGTACTCCCTCAAAAAAGCCTGGTAGTTGTGGGGATTAAGAAGCTTGGGGCTTGTGGTTCAATGCGCGATCAGAAGGAAGGCCACGTTTTTTTTCGATAGGCGAAACAGCGTTGACATTGCTGCAGCATTCAACGACATCTAGATCTACGTTGTTGGAAGACTTATTATGGCTGCAGGATCCTCAGAGCTTTTGGAATGAAAGCAGGTATGCTTTTCCAAGGCACGACCTGTTGGCAATCTTGATATCTTGGCCGTCCTCTCGTGCCCCTTGTCATTTGCCAGAAAACGCCTTACGAAACACTCAACGTCGACCCCCACAAATTGGTCGGTGCATATTACTGTTCGTCTAAGCCACTCACAGGGAACTTGATCTCTGCCCCACTGATGAGAGCGCATCGGTCGATCGGGTACCAGTCCGCATTGCATCCATAGGGTTCTATTGTACCTTCCTCTTAGAGTGACAGGCACCAAGAATTACGGAGCAATTATTACCGGCATTCCCCAGCCAAGAATCTCATCACCGCCACCTTCCATGTTGAACTGATGCTAGACCGTCTTCGGTGCCATCGCCTTTTCAGACTCTCTACTAACGACTTTTTCTGTAGCCACATGCTTGGAGCAGTCCTGGCGGCACGTAGAGAACCAAGATGTCACTGGGCTGTATAATACTCTCAGGATAAACAAACCCCTGCATTCTCCTTCGCTTCGAGGGAGTTCGGCCAATAAGTTGGCGAGAATCGTCATGGGCGAGATTGCAGGGCATGCATGGATTTGTTTGTCCAAAGCGTATTCTATGTGTTCTTGAAACAGCTGTCGACAAAGAACGCTGATCTTGTGTTAATTGAGCCTGAGCTGACTCGATTATTACGAAGTGGCACAACATTAAAATAAATCTAACCACGTAATGTGGCGCTGATTTGGCAAGGGTGAAAGATTGATGGAATAAATGCAACCTTAACAGAAGCCTGCAAGGTTATATATATGATCGCAATGGTAGCCTAAGGCATAGACGAAGGCGTTGGATCCTGAAATGAGAATGAGATGAAAACGAGGTTATTGAGAAAGGCCGAGAGTTGAAAAGGAAAGAGCATGCAGCTGGCGCATAGATTTCACTCCGCGAGCAGGGGGTTTCATTTGATCTAGAATTATGGGTCGTGAGAAGCGAAGCAAGATTTCCTCTTGAAGCCAGGGCCGCAGGCTATAATTTCCGGTACTATTGATTGCACCGTATTTATCCTTACACGTGAAAGTACCGAGGGGATCAATAAAACCCTCAGTGGGTACTGACTGCGGGGAGTTGAAGGTGTCTGCCTGCTTCAGCTTCACTTTGTGCGCCAAGTCTCGATCAATATAGCACGCCGTGTCCGTTGCTTCTGTTGCAGTGCTGCTTAATCGCATTTCCTTCGTTGATAATGCGTGTCACTCTCTCCTGGGCGTTGGTTGCAGCGTCGCTCATTCGCTCTGTTCCTGCATCCTATGCACCTGTCGCCACAAGCTGCCCAACGACGCCTTTGGTTCGAGCTGCTAGTGGGCTAGCCAGCAACGAAGGGAGCTACCGTCTTGCTCGCAAAGCCAAGGCAGATGCGTCTCTGGCCGCCTGGCTCAGCAAGACCAATAGCGACTTTAATGTATCGGGCAATCTGCCAACGATCGCCCTTTCAAACTCAGGCGGCGGATATCGTGCCCTGTTGATTGGAGCTGGAGTAGTGTCTGCTCTGGATGGAAACGATGACACCGACTCCAGCACCAGTGGTCTTTATCAGGCTCTGTCCTACCACACTGCTTTGTCGGGTGGTGCCTGGCTACTGTCATCCATTATCGCTAACGACTGGACCACTATTACCGACCTGAGGACGACATGGGAACCTGCGTTTGCAAATGGGCTCTTAGCACCCGGCGGAGGAGTGCAAACTATTATCATTTATGCCGTTTTCATTGCCAACCTTGTTAGCAAGGCTGCTGTGGGTTTCACTATATCGATTGTTGACTTGTGGGCCCGAGCATTATCATACCAGCTCCTACCCGGCCCTGACTACGGAGCCGACAATACACTTTCTGGCATTACTTCTAAGTCCAAGTTCATCGCGTATGAGGTCCCATTCCCAATCATCACCGCTCAGAATGTAGAATTTTCCGGGACCTCCTGCCTTCCGCCACCAGTCACGGCACCGGTCTGGGAATTCACTCCCTATGAGTTTGGCTCCTGGGACAATTCCATTGCGGCATTTTCACCAACTGAATTCCTTGGATCTAGAGTTGTCGATGGAGTGGCGGAAACTTGTTACAAGGATTATGATAACTTGGGATTTGTCCTTGGCACCTCATCCGCTCTCTTCAACAACCTAGGGTTCATTCCTGATGATGGCATCAACCCGCCTCTCCTCCAAGATTACTGTTTTCTTAACAACAGTACTGTTACATCTTCTGCTTTGTATGAGGCCCTGAACTTTTTCTTAGAATTGTTTTACACGATCGATTCAAAGAGCGTGGACATTCTTTTCGCTCAATGGCCAAATCCATTCTACAAATCACCCGAATCTTCTCTCGTATCATCGCAAGATACTCTTCACATGGTCGATGGCGGTCAATCTGGACAAACAAGTCCCATTTTCCCTCTACTTGTCCCTGAACGCAACGTCTCCGTTATTCTCGTGAATGATAACAATGGCGACACGGCTGCGAACTACCCCAACGGTACCGCTCTCTATAACACATATCTCTCAGCCCAAGCCGCGGGACTGACGCGCATGCCCTTCATTCCCGAGCCTGCCGTCTTGGTGGCGGAAAATCGAACCGAGTACGCAGTCTTCTTCGGCTGCGGCAATAGCACAACCGCAACCATTGTCTGGCTTCCCAACGCACCTCTTACTCCCGCAGGAGGCGCCGCTCCCACCGATCAATTACAATACAATACGACTCAAACTGATACCATGATTGCCAACGGCGTTGCTGTCATGACGCAAGATGACGATTCTGAGTGGGCAACTTGCTTGGGTTGTGCAATCATGGAGGGATCAAGTGATTCTTTACCAGCAGCATGTACTGCTTGCTTAGCAAAATACTGCTATTTGTAATGTTCTTATAATCAATGATATATTGGATGGGTATGGGGCAACGATTGAATGAAGAGCTATATTGGGATGGTACATAATGTAATGTATATACCTTAGTATGAAGCGTAGATAAGAAATGCAAAACATAACACAAAAAAGTCATAATACATACCTTGTCTGATGATGTAAGTCTACTGTGGATCTGGAAGGTAGTGAGTTATACCAAAAGATTATTCTTTCGATCTGCGTAGGTAACTTACACAATACCAGTAAATTGGGAGGAAAACAACACCACCACTTCTCTCTGCGATATTCTCTACGATAGCATATAACTATTTGGTAGTCTCTTTTGGCTCTCGGAGTCAAAGCATCAGTCGGATAGGTAATGCAGAATTCATGTGGGCCACTTGAAAGCATATTATAAGATTTGAGTTATCCTCGCATCGCTCTTGCTTACATACACACAGCAATCCGCGGAGATGCTTTGGTCGCGGTATGAATTATGCAATTGCGCGTCCTTCCTGCCTAGCGACAGTTGTCTACATCGTTCTTCTACGCCTATTTCCCCTCTTGTGTCTCCTAATCCTACCAGTGCGATTCGTCATCGAGAGCGCCATTACCCATGCTACAATCAGTTGATTTGTAAAGCGGGGTGAAGAAGCGGCATATTCCGATAGAACACATTTAGCATATTACTATATCTCACCAGGTAGTCAGTTTCAAAGACACCGTTCCATTATTGTATTTAAAGTTCTCTAAGTATATATAAACACTCTACCGCGCCTCCCAGAAGCAAGCGATCCGAAATCACACAAAAACAGCCACGCCTCACCCGAAGCCACACGCCTCTCCCCCCCCTGCCAACTTATTCGATCCTCGTACATACTCCATCGTCTGGCATCAATTATGGATCGTGCCAAGCCAAGTCCTGACAAGACACCCGCCGACCAAGCCTCAAGCACCGTGGTGCCCCAGCTCGAATTCTACTACGCACCAGGAGCATGTTCCCTAGCACCGCACATCCTCCTGCACGAAGTGGGATTGTCCTTCGACGCCATCGCAAATGAAGTGACGCGGCACAGCGCCAACTTCATCGAAGGTTTCCACCGCATCAATCCCAAGATGCGAGTTCCCGTAATCGCCCTTGACGCGGAAGTGATTACCGAGACGACCGCCGTGGTCACGGCAATCGCGAACCTGGCGCCGGAGAAGCACCTTCTAGGACAGACGCCGTTAGAGACGCTAAGAGTGTACGAATGGATGAGTTGGTTATCGGGCACGTTGCATGGCCAGGGATATGGGGGGCTCGCTAGACCAGAGCGGTTCTCGGACGATCCCGCTGCGCTCGATGGCATTAGAGCAAAGGGGCGTAAGACTGTCGTCGATTGTTATGATATGATTGAGGGCAAGCTCACTGGTGTGTATGCTGTGGGGGATTCCCTCACGGTGGTTGATCCTTATCTTTTTGTCTTTTTCCGGTGGGGCAATGGACTCGGACTTGCAATGAAGGAGAAATACCCAAATTATGCCATGTTAGTGTCGAATCTGGTAGAGCGCTCTGCAGTTGAGGCGACTTTGAAGGCTGAAAACATCGACTCTACTTTATAAAACTCCGTAGTTGCTTGTTGAGATATAATTAAGTATGAATTCGGTGTGAAAGACGTTATATTCATTACACCTCACTTCATATTACAATTGCTTAAATTTGGTATGTAACTTAAATGTCTAGAAACTTTAAAGTAATGTCTTGAACGATCAGTACGGTTTTTTTTTGTTGCTAAATTTCTTGGATTTTAAAGCTATACTATTATTATTCAACAATGCTTGGTGATTTTATGCTTCTTGCCTTAATAAAATACCGTGGATTCTCCGAGTTACGTGACGAGCTGTCTGGCTACCGTAATCCCGAACCCTCCGTAAGCAAACACCGGAACTACATCACTGGTGACACTTCAAAACAGGCGACTTTCTTTAGAACCCCGAATCTAAAGGTTTCCGAAGCAGGAGTCCTCATTCTCTCTCTACTTTGCAGTCTCCAGATTGACTATAGGCGATGTTGGATGGTACAATTTTCGTCTCTCCACAACCGCACACAAATGCCGGTTTCATGCCGCAGTACCGAGACAACGTTACTGCAGGTCGATCTAAGCTTCCTAATACTGGTATAGAACTAGGATGCATGCCAGCGTTTAGATCCGATCTCCGTTCAGCTCTGTTCTTGTAGATCGTCTTAAACGCTCCCAATATTAGTCATCCTTGCTACTTGCTACTTGATCAGTAACTCCAATTCTTTCATAGTGCCTGAGCGCGTTGCCAAGAATTCTGTTTCTGCGAATGACATATATCAGAAGAGGTAGTTTTGTATCATAATTTGCCTGGCTAATGTCTTTCTGTGGCTAGAAATTGCCAGCCTGGCTTTCAGGCCGCAGAATCTTACCCCTTGCACGATTGGAGATAGACCAAAGCTACCGATTAGATCTTCATATCTCTTCTCTCCTCACCGACTTTAGAGCGACCGTAAGAATCGTAAAAGAAAGATTCAAATCATCACACGGCCTGTACGAGAAGGCCTTGGAAGTTCCACAGCTGTCGGTATTGGGGCTTTCTCTGTCAAGCTAACAACCTTGAGCTTGAGCTTGATGGATGGCGAAACGTGACTGTTGATAATGTGTTCATTGGAAATCTCTTGTTTGGTAATCCTGCACTCATGTTGGAACTTTCAATCACTTTTCGAGAATTAACCATTCCTAGTCGCGGGCATTGGCATGATCATCTCGGCACAGTGGGAACTTGTGCGTGGCGACAGTTTTGCATATACTGCTATTAGTGCTTTCGTGTGCCTTACCACGTTGCACCCCACTGCCAAGGAGTACGTATGGTAACAAATACTCACTGAATTGATAGATTCCATCTACGGCGGATTTGGTGCTATTTTGACACCACTATTTGGCGTGCGCGCAAGCTATGGTGACGATGTTGCGCAGTATAACAACGCTCTGGGCTTCTTCACGATCAGTAAGTCTTATGTAACCAACTACCACTAATGATATATATTCTTACATGTGGAAGTGTGGTCAGTATTCAATCTATTGCTCCTCTTCGGATCGATATCAACGTAGTTCTATCCAAGCAAAGTCCATTCGTGATAGCAAAATTGATAAAGCATTCTAGGAACCTGGTCTATATCGGCATATACTCTTTTGTTGAGCTTTGCTTTATCTTGCTCGCAGCAGCCTACTTCGCGACCGCCAATGGGAATACTATTACAGGTTTAGTCTGCGGGGGAGCAGGCGGTGTTTTTGGTTTTCTAGGAGGTTTATGCGATTCGTACGCAATGTTTCATCTCATAGCCCAGAGAACAAGTTCCCGCTCGGTGATACCAGCGGCGTTTTTTAGAGAAAAAGCTACCCTGTGATGGGTAATGCCACTTAAGTAATTTGACAGGGTACCCATTGGCTTGGTACCAGATAAAAATCTTAGAATGCTCTGCATAGCGTAGGTCTAGTCATAATCTTTAATTTACTTTTTGACAGGCGCTTTGCCAGATTTTGCTATTCCACTTCTCAAATGATTAACCTTTTTAATTCAGATCTGTAACAGTGGTAGAATATGTTGAGTGGTCGTGAAGGAAGCTCGAGAAATTCCCAATTTACCAGACATTTGCTTCGCTTAGAAGCACTCTGTGCATGGAGGAAAGCAGAAACCAACAACATGCGTAGTGGTAAATGAAAAGAACCTATTGCCGATAATGGCAATAGGTACGACAGCAGGACAAGTGCAGAACCTGTGCATTCGACCCAATGCTGTAATTAACTTGCATTAGTGGCTGTTTTAACTGAAATCTCCCGGTAATCCGGTAATGGTCCCAGTCTTATGCATTTTCGGGTATTCAAAGGCCGCTATCGCCACATTCAGGATCGATCTCGGGCTTTCAAATGCCGTACACACTCCACGATTCGAGTAGAGAATCATGACAACGCATCGAACTCACATCTCCGCTGAAGCCGATAATTGTATGAGGTGGTTTATGGTTCTATGATCACGCCACAAAGGTTGCCATTGATTGCTCAGGCTTATGCCTTCGTGTGAAGGCATGTGATTTCTGTACGGTGATGCAATTCGGGATATGCTATGCATTGAGAATTCTCTGTTTTTCCTTAGATGAGGGGTGAATGAAGTTTCCCCGCTGCGTGC
The DNA here is from genome assembly GCA_003369635.1 of Coleophoma crateriformis. Taxonomy (NCBI): domain Eukaryota; kingdom Fungi; phylum Ascomycota; class Leotiomycetes; order Helotiales; family Dermateaceae; genus Coleophoma; species Coleophoma crateriformis. The sequence goes on from PDLN01000023.1 coordinate 131,513, forward strand.
TTTCAAGTAACGATGAAATGTTGCACGTTCAAGAATAGTATTAAAGTCATTGGATTCCCACTCTATCCTTAGCTCAAAGCATCTCATCTACAGTGTCTACGATCCAGTTTTACTCAAAAATACCACTTCAGCACTCAAAATGGTTGCTACAATCCGCAAGTATAAGGCTGCCGCTGTCACAGCTGAGCCTGGCTGGTTCGATCTCAAGAAATCCGTTGAGAAGACCATTCACTGGATCAACGAGGCCGGCAAGGCTGATTGCAAGCTCGTCGCCTTCCCCGAACTATGTTAGTCCCCGCATCTAACATAGCAGAAATATGTTCTAACAGATACAGGGATTCCGGGCTATCCATACTGGATGTGGAAAGTCAACTACCAAGAGAGCCTTCCGCTTCTCAAGAAGTACCGTGAGAACTCGCTCCCATCAGACTCTCCAGAAATGCAGAGTATTCGCGAGGCAGCTCGTGCGAACAAGATCTTTGTCTCCCTTGGCTACTCTGAGCTTGACTTGGCGAGTCTTTACACCACTCAGGTTATGATCTCCCCCACTGGAGAGGTAATCAACCACCGCCGTAAGATCAAGGCTACCCATGTGGAGCGATTGGTCTTTGGGGACGGAACTGGAGACACTACTAAGTCTGTTGTTGATACTGAAATCGGTCGTATTGGCCATCTTAACTGCTGGGAGAACATGAACCCGTTCCTCAAGTCTTACGCTGCATCCCTTGGCGAGCAGGTCCACGTTGCCGCCTGGCCCCTGTACCCAGAGGCTGCTACTCTCAAGTACCCTGATCCATATACCAACATCAGTGATGCCAACTCCGACGTGAGTTCCCACAGGTCAAACCGGGTTTTTGCGCACATCAGAGCTAATATTTGCAGATCGTTACCCCAGCTTATGCGATTGAGACGGGTACTTTCACCTTGGCCCCATTCCAGACCATTACTGCAGAGGGTATCAAGCTCAACACTCCTCCGGGAACGGAGTGTGAGGACCCAAACAAGTACAATGGTCATACCAGAATCTTCGGCCCAGACGGCCAGAAGCTCATTCCTAACCCCGCCAAGGGCTTCCAGGGCCTTGTCTTCGTCGATGTAAGTTCCCCATTATCTGATCTTTGACCTCGTGATAATAAAGCTTACCCTTTTAGATTGATCTTGATGAGTGCCACTTGAGCAAGGCTCTTGCTGACTTTGTGAGTTCCGAATTTCCTGTCAAGCAATATCCAACTAACGAGGCCTAGGGTGGTCACTATATGAGACCAGATCTCATCAGACTTCTTGTCGACACTGACCGCAAGGACTTGATCACTGAGAAGGATAAGAACGGAAGTGGCATTGTCATAATCAAAACCATTGACAGAGTTGGACTTTCTACTCCACTCCCAGCAGCAAAGCCAGCAGAGGAACTCAACCATCGCCCAAAGCAGGTCTGAAACCTGTCATAACTATGTTGATGTACCAAATATTGTACCAAATTCTGTGAATCCTACTTCGTATCAACTGAGATTTGCTTATGATATACTATGGTATCGCATTGATTGTTATACGATCACGTTATCAGTTTGCGGTACCATGTGGCCATGTTCAAACGCCAGAAGTGCAGTCACACGCCAACAGAATCACAGAATCCGGACGGCATTCATTTATCTTTGCCTGTCTATACACGTATTGGTGAGAAAATTCGCTACCAATGAAATGCATCTCGGAGAACGGATGGTGAGCGAAATAGCTGCTGGTCGTGAAAAAAGGGATAAGATATAGATACCAAAGTCATATCAAGGCAAACTTAATAGAGCCTAGATCACATTTCCATATGTCGGTCAATGTAATATCGGGTTTGCAGCAAGGCGCACGTGGAATCTCTGCACGAAACATCTCTGTCATACGCCGACGAGTAACAGGCACGAACATTATATGTACGATACTCTTTGGATAAACACATTACGCGTGACAAGTACGACGTGACCTGTGTTCTGGATTACGGCAAGAGCATACTGGCAGGTCTGATCGATCAGAGTAGGCACAGCAAGGTTGACGATCATATTGGCGATATCCAGGCTTCGGTTCCGCATAGCTAACGCAATACGACGGGTACGGCTGAGCCTGCTGTAGCAATGCCGGGTTAATACATGTGTATGGAGGTCACATGACCCTTATGGCATGAGATACCCGTAATATTGAGTTTTATGACTATTTGCCGCGACTTTCGCACAATCAATACATTCTCACAAACTATGATCTTGGCTTAAGTCCACACAACCTCTTGAAAATAGGATCAATTGCCATGTCTGCCTCTCATAGTGTCACCGCACATGCCGACCGAGGAAATGACGGCCCGAGCTGGAACCTCAAATCTGACAGCCGCTTGTGCCCGCGGTGCTTGCGCCTCAACTTAGATACCATTTTTCATCCCATCACCAATACTCCAAGCTTTAGACGAGGAACATATGAAAGACTGCCTAATCTTTCCGATTGGAGTTTGATCCAAGGCTCTTGCCCCTTGTGTCGTTTGCTGGTTTTCATTGCCAAGGCCGACGGCCGCCCTTTGTCGGAACTGGGTGCCTCCATTTTCTGGACGCCAAATGCATTCGAGAATACATACCAGCCTGTCAGTCTAATCAAACTGTCCTGGCTAGACCCGTTCGGTGACTCTGCCATAGCACCTCCGCCTTTCTTAGTTTCCTCCGAGGCCCAGGGCCTGGATTTCGTTCGCCGGCTCCAGCCCAACTTAATCAACTTCAGCATCATCTCGGGATGGCTGAATTTCTGCCAAGACCACCATGGATGCGATGAGGCACAGCCTTCTCCGCGGACCATTGTGGACAACTTACGACTCATTGATTGTGAAACCCGACGTATCATCCCCAGCTCAGGCCACACGTATTTGACTTTGAGTTATGTCTGGGGTCCCCAAGCGAAGAATGCCGTTGTTGATGATTTCATCGAAGTCTTACCCAGCAATTTGCCCTGCACGATCGAGGATGCCATTGTAGTGACAAAAGAGCTTGGTTTTCGATACCTATGGATCGATCGATATTGCATCGATCGAAGAGACCAAAAGGCATTTCAGATGCAGCTGCACCAGATGGGCAATATTTATAGGAACTCTGTATTGACAATAGTGGCCGCAGCCGGATCCGGTGATTCTTACGGCCTTCCTGGAGTCGGTAGTCGGCCCAGATAAGCGCAACCTTACGCAAAAGCAGGAAAGCACCTACTATTGTCTTCATTGTCTGATCCCCCGGCTTTGATAGGTCAGTCCGTATGGGCGACCAGAGGCTGGACTTTCCAGGAAGGTTGTTTATCCACTCGCCGGCTATTCTTTACAGATGAGCAGGTATATTATGAATGTCGAGAGAGTTTCCACTCCGAAGTCATGAAATATAATCTGGGGGAGCTACACGAAAAGAATGTATTCCGTACTTAGTCAGGAGGTATGTCTGTAGCAGACAATTCTTGCAAGCAAGCTGATAACGACCATTAGCAACCCGCTCTGGACTACGTCTGGGAACAAATAACACAGTATACTAAAAGGAACTTAACAAGTCCATCCGACATATTAGATGGCGTTCTTGGGATCTTAGGGATCTTCGAAACAGCGACACCGGCTTGCCGATTCTTTTGGGGCGTGCCGATTCCACCGCCGCTTCCCGCTGCTCTTTATTATGACAGCTCCATCTTTGAGCGTCACCCCTCCGATAGCTTAGCGGAGTTTGCAACAACGACCGAAGCAGGCTTTGTGGGGTGTTTATGCTGGGAGCTGGAGCAGCCTGCCAACCGCCGCCATGGATTTCCCAGCTGGTCATGGACGGGATGGATTGGGACGGCCAAAATGAGATCGTACTCGGGGGATTTGATAAGGTCTTGTCATATTTTCCGCGACGTGACGATTAACGTAGAACTCAGAGATGGCCGGATGGTAAGATGGGGAGAGTTCTTGGAATCTTACAGCCAGCTCAACCTTTCCGAAACGTCACAATTTATTCAATTATCCGCGTGGGCCACGCCGCTCAAATTACTAACCTCGGGTAACGGACAAGACGTGGGCAGATTGGATTTGGCCGATGGAAGGTACATGCAATGGAGATTTACGCGAACTGCAAAAGACCCTCTGCCTGTGCAAAAGTCATACTATGCAGTCTGGCTCTGGTTAGGCGAAGACCGCTGGATTACAAGACTGGATCATACCGGGCTTGATATCCTCGTGGTAATGGAAACTGGAGATGAGAGAAGCACGGTAGAACGCGTTGGTCTCGGTGGGATCTGGAATTCGTCGTGTACATTCTTCGAGGCAGACGGGACCGAGAAGAAATCTATCTCTGGTCCATCTATGGTTAGGGACCGTGATGCTACGCCAGAATTAAACTGGTCTAGAGGAGTCTGGCTTGAAGGCCCAGGTATGTTTCCCAAAGCACGGCGGATATTCTGTATAGGTTAAATTTTATATATTCTTTGTTGAAAATAGGAAGCTATAAGTGTCACCGTACGAGAGTCTGCCACGTATGCCATAGTTGGAGGACTTGTATTCGATGAAAGTACAGTAGCAAGCAGTAGAGTCGCCATGCTTCTGTGCGCATTATACCCTGCAACTAAACCATCACGTGCACTGATGCCGACATTCCCCTCTATTTGACTAAAATTTGTCGGAACCATTTCCATTTGTCTTTAAGTAAGTGCCAAGTAACTATATATACCTTACTATACTTACTCCTTATCATTTTAACCTTTAGGGCAAGATGGCGTCAGCTCAGCCTTTAGGTGAATCACCCTATATCTGCCCTGAAGGTCACATCGAGTCGAAACCATGGTGTTTATCCTGCCACAACCTCGATATTCAATGCCCACTATTGTCTTGGAACAAGGGCGATACTGGGATGTTTTCGGTCTTTTATACATCTGTGAAAACGCTCGAAATGTCTAGTGAATCTGGCTGTTCTTCTTGTAGGGTCCTAGCCAACGTTGCTCACGGATTCTCATCGACCACGGAGCCCCAACTGGAGATAGCCGTTAGGCTTTTTGCACGAAGCTGCCCGGAGATCTCATGCCTCTGTGAAGAATTGGCCATGTGTGGGTTCAGATATATAGACCGGAGCCGAGAATTCCTGGTTAGTTCCACACAGAGTAAAGCTTAAGATTATGTTCTGCGTTATTAAAAATATGCTGTTATCTAGGTCCAGCAGTTCCATCAACAGTTTTTCGACATTATCCGACGCTGCCTAATATCAGTCAGAGTGCCTGGTCAGATGACGCACAGAACTTCCTTCACAGTCGCCTTGTGCAATGCTGCCAAAGTCATCCCGCATGCAAACTGGAAGAAGCCAGGCTCCCGTCTCGTGTCGTATACGTTGGCGCTACAGGTGATGAACAAGTCAGAATCATAGAGATGCACGCCGCCATAGCTGGTCGTTATACTGCCCTCAGCTACTGCTGGGGAAATGGCGTTAAAGTAAAAACAACCACAAAGAATCTACAAGAATATCAGTCTGGGCTCCCTCTTGCAATGCTGCCTCAAACCATTATTGATGCAATACAAGTGACGAGATTTCTCGGTGTCCAGTATTTGTGGGTCGACGCGCTTTGTATTCTCCAAGATAGCGCGGCGGTTTGGGAACTAGAGGCCGCTGAAATGGCTCAAGTCTATGAGGGTGCCTTCTTGGTCATCGCAGCTTCATCCGCGTACAGCGCTAATCAGGGCTTTTTACACGTTGAGAGAAACAATAAGTCAATTCTTCCTCTCAAAATTCCCAGCACCGGTGGCTCGGAAGAGTTCCTTGCAGCTCGCATCCGGCCGTGGTCGGGGTTGCACAAATTCAGCCACCACGACGACCAAGATCCACTAGCTCGCCGAGCATGGTGTTTACAAGAAAAGATACTGTCTAGGAGGCTGATATCCTTCTCTTGCGATGAACTGCAATGGTCGTGCAGGACTGAGACAACTTGCGAGTGTGGTGGAGACAAACGAAGACGTATAGAGCTTTAGCGAGGTAGTCAGCAGTGTTATATACCTTCGTGTTTAATAGTGCTCAAACGCATGCTTTCTCATCCCACTCTTCAAAAATCTCACTTGAGTAGTTTCAGATAACTGCCTTTTCACACTTGATTGCAAAGCATTCTTCTGTGTTAGTCTACGCATAATTGGTCTATATATACTATACTGGAGATCTCGATGAACGCTCCAGGCTGAATTCAGTCCATTCGGTTTACACCTGAAAACTAATCTCACAAATAAGCTGCAAGCCGTTAAAGCCCTTATGGTTTTCTATTAGAGCAGCATGGTACAAGGATCATTTTACCAGAGGGCTATTGGACTTTTATGCTTTACTATAGGATAGACAAGATATTTTGTGTTAGACTGGATGTCGTAGGACAAGGTCCCCCATCTTTGCGTGGCACGGACCCCTTCATTCTCAATATATACCAGGCTCTCTATCGTCTTCCATCTACAGTTTCTACCCACCTTTAAAAGTTCAACATTCGATAACTTAAGTAGGACTTCGGCGATCTGTTTGACTGAACTTATCAGTTCATACCCTGCCATTTCGCTTCGCCCTCTCGCTAAGCATAGAATTACAGCATTGCACCCTGTACGCCCACGTAGTGGTGAAATCGCAGCTAAATCCACGTAACTGGGATTTATGTACGTAATTAGACGCAAGCACGCCATTGCTGGGTCCACTGGTTCCAGCACCAAGCTACAGGGATTTTGAAAAAGTATTCATTGAGTATATATGTACCTAGCTGACGGAAATAAAATCCTTTGAATCAAAGCCACTTCAAATCTATTGCGGAACGCCAACCATTCGCATAATTTCTCGGTCCTTGATTCTGTCGTCAGTATGAAAGCAGACGATGGAACGGTTAGCCAACGGGAGCCCGTCGACTCGAGCTCGGAGGAGGCCGCGCTACCTAGCGCCGGTACCGGTCTAAAGCGATGCTGGTATCGCTCAGTGCCATTCCAGATCGCTGTTGCAAGCGGTGTCTCCTTTACGGCACCAGGAATGTGGGATGCGCTGGGAGGACTTGGTGCGGGAGGTGCAGCGGTACCAGTAAGTCAGCTGTCTCCAAATCAATACGTGCCATCATGAGATCAGCTCTATACTCTGTTCTCCAGCATGAGCTTCCGAATACATACTTACATTAACCGCCGCAGTACGCCGTATCGGCCGCCAATGCGCTCGTCTACGGATTGTTCAGCATCGTCTGTGTGGCTGCTGGCGCCATTAACAACAGGATTGGACTGCCCTACGGCTTGGCCATAGGCGCCATCGGTTACCCACTATACGGTGCCGGCCTCTATACCAACAACACCAATCCGACGACCTGGTTCATGCTCTTCAGCAGTGCACTGTGTGGTATTTCAGCAGGTTTCTTTTGGGCTGCAGAAGCTGCTATCATTATCGGCTACCCCAGTCCCCAGGACAGGGCTTTTTACCTGGCTATCTGGCAGACAGCAAAGGCATCGGGTCCTATCGTGGGCGGGGCTATCAATCTGGGCTTGAACGCAAACCGATCAACGGCTGGATCTGTGGGCAACGCGACTTACATCGTGTTTATTGTTATTATGTGTCTTGGTCTTCCCGTGGCACTCTGCCTGAGCCCCGCGTCTAAAGTATGGCGGAAGGACTACTCCAAGATCATCATCCAGAAGCAGCCCACTTGGTCCGCTGAATTCAAGGCAGTTTGGGCTCAGCTCAGCTCGCGCCGCATTCTACTGCTGCTGCCGTCCTTCTTTATCAGCTATTTCTACAATGGCTATCTCAGCACTTTCCTGACCGACTACTTCACCGTGAGATCGCGTGCCTTCTCTTCCTTCTTTACCAACTTTGCCGGAATTTTCAGCTCCTTTATGATTGCCACCTTGCTAGACCGGCAATCAATGAATATCACGACCCGGGCCAAGATCGGCTTTGCATCTGTCATAACCGTGCTTATTGGTACCTGGATCTGGGCCTCGATCGTCCTGAAGCAATTTCAGGACGCGCCGGAGACACCCGTCTTGGACTGGTTTCAAGGTGACTTTGGGAAGGCGTATGGGCTGGTATTTTTCTGGACGTTCGGCGGTCAGGCTTTCCAGCAGTTCTTGTACTGGCTCGTGGGTCAATATGCTACCGATCTCTCATCTCTTTCTCACGTCACTGGTATCCTGCGTGGGTTTGAGGCTCTCGGCCAAACCGTTGCTTGGGCGTAAGTTATTTACTGTTAGCTTTCTCGAGTGGAGCCAATACTAACATGTCGCAGCATGCAAACCGCTCCTAATGCCAATGGCTTTGCTAGTATCGGTGTCAATTTTGGACTTACGGTCCTCTGCATTTACCCAACGTGGATTGTGCTCTCTGAGCTTGACCATACTCATGAAGTCCAGGAGACCACGAGCACAACTGTGGTGGTAAATAAGCGGGACTCTGCCGGACCTTCGGAAGCGGGAGATGTGCACGATTGAATCTGGCCTCGAGCCACGCTTTTGATTGTTGTGATTCGGAAGACTCCGTATTCATATTAGAATTGTTACATAATGCTGGTGTTATATACCCAAAGGTTGAAAAGGTCCAATCTTAATTTCTAATGCTAAAGGCTGAGTGTTACTGTGCACTCATGCCAGAGAGATTACAAAACCAAACAAGCCTCGGATCGGCCAAGCCGAACGGTAGATTCGGGCCGCGTTCTAGCACGCAATCACAACGAACATTCTAAGGTATAGGGGTGATCGCTAGGCTATCAGGGATGATGACTGGGAGAATGAACTGTATGGTCCGTTAGCTTACTGCCCCTAGGCCACGGGCGAACAAGTGTTAGTATCACTAGCTTCGCGAGGAATTTTGCATATGAACGCAAAAGCTTGAAAGAACAGGCTCACCATTTTCTCAACATCAAAAGTCTGCAAAGTATTGCTACGAGAATACGGAGAACTCTTTCGCCTTGTTAAGTCAATTCTTTGTTAGGAGACCGAATTTAGGTCATTCTGAGTTTCTGTGGAATACTGGATTGTCTAGCCGAGGAAGGCTAGGGCTGACCACCCTGGCAATTATTAGTTATTGGTAAGCCCTCTTCGAATTTACCGTAAGTTGTAATGGTTAACGATGACGCTCTATTCTGGATTTTCATTAGAGGCACGCTAGGGTTTACCCTTCCCAAATTCCGGCTGGAGATTCTGAATTGAACAAGCGGTCTATCATGAAATCATGAAGGGCTTCGTAGGTTGGAAATACGACAACTTTTATTCGAACTACATGAATTTGCAATCAACTCAGACAGGCGTGAGACCCGAAGTTGGCGCACGCACTAACCATTCTCATCATGCCCAATACATCTGAGGCTTGGCCATTTAAACTGTGAAGGTCATTGACATGCTATCAACGACCCATGACTCCTGACTGACGACTCTCCAAAATCTCTGACATCATACTACTACACTGTCTTCCGTGACTATTTTTTCCAGATGCCCACTCACTCCAGAGGTTTCCTGCCGTAGATAAAGTGTCTAAGTCCGACGTTACCATAAGCAGCACATAGAGAAAAGGTGAAGTTGAGGATATACTCACGTCGCAGCGTAAGAATGAATCTCGCGGTTACTCAGCTCCTTTCGTACACGAGCAAGGATGACCTCAACGGCAGCTCTGTCCCATTCTAAGACCCTAGTAAACAGGGCGAGAGAAATTGCTTCAATTCCTTCAACCATAGCTAAATTACCCCAGGCTCCAAGTTCTTTGAGTCGACGATCTCTTGGCCAAGGATTCATGGGATTCTAGGAAATGGGAAAGTCAATTAGACATCTAGGACACCGTCGTGGTAATCAAGCCTACCTTATAGATATCATCTACAACATCGACAAACCCTGCAGCTTTCAGCATTGGCTCGATAGTCTCTGCGATATTTAATCGTCGTCCAAACTTTGTCGATGCTTGATCCATGAGCGTCTGCCATTCCGAAATAGCACTGTCGTCCTTCAGTGTCCCATCATCTGACTTTAGCCACGATTCAAATTCATCAAACTCGATCCAACCTCCTGGCTTGAGCGTACGGTATGCTTGCTTTAACAGTCTTGGGAAATCTTTAATGCTTCCCCCTAGGGTACGTGCATGAATAAAGTCAAAACTGTTGTCAGCATACGTCCACTCTAACTCGGCGTCGTCGATTATGAACTGTACGTTTGGAGGCACCCTGAGGAAGTTAGTATCGGAAATTCAAGGAGGGGCATGATTAGCATACCATACAGGCTGAATGGCACTCAAATCTGTGCCAATCACATCTGCACTGGGGAATTCACTATGCAGAGGAACGTCAGAAATAGAGAGCTTATCTCAGCCTGGAGGAAAAGCCTACTCTCCAAATTCTATGGCCCATATTCCTATTACCATCAGTAAGGTCTTATCAATAAGCCTGAGTAGTGATAACTTGCCAGTTCCGGTGCCAATATCTAGTACTTTCTGTGGATATTTCAAAATGGGAGCTCGGAACAACGCTCCACGTAAGGTCAGGCGATACCAGTGATGGACCTAGCAGCGAAGTAAGCCAAAAACTACATGCTGATTCCTTTGGTCATTATTATGAGTACCATATCAAGACGTTCCTGCTCCTTTTCGTCATTAGGCTAAATACGGTTAGTCAATTTCTCTTTTGTAGTGTATCGGTCAAACCAAGTTACCTGAAGGTATTGACCTTCTCGATATGCATGATATCGTCTCCCATTCTCGTATCTAGACAACCGTAAGAATCGCAAATTAACTTTGCATGGCAAATCGTGGAAAAGAATGGTCAATTTTCAGCATCTGGTAATAAGACAAAACATGGACAGATAAGTTTGGAGAATTAAGAGCTTCAAAAGATTTCAATTCCAATGCAGTAAACCGCACGAAAGCTCTCACATACTGATATTTGAAGATATGAGATTTGACGGAGCTGGTGCCGTCGCCAGAACTATAGGCACACACATGGAGTCAGCACCCGGCAGTCTCCCAAATCACATGCCATAGATCTCCAGGAAACACCAACTTCTCTCCGCTTGCCGAGAACGCTGAATCGACTATTGATCTCACGGACTCGGTATCAGAATTCGAACCCGAAGAATCAGCCTCGATTTCGGTCAGTGGGTCGGGCGCGCTGGGCTGCGAGACAAGCGAAGCACCCGCCGATAACTGGACCTCTGCTGCGGGGTCACCGCCGGTTGGTGATGCCCGGGATGTAACCATCCTTGCTCTTCTTATCCACCGTCCAAGATACCAGGGGAAAATGTTGATCAATGCACGAATTAATTCTGCAGCTGCCGATCAAAAGCTCAGACTGGCACGTAACCAAGTGGTGTGATGTTTCGAGGAAAGGAGAGAGTCAATCATCGAATTTATACAGCCGTTCCCAGCAGAATGGCACTATAAGGAGGCCGATAAGCTGGGTGGCAGTGCTGCCCATGTACTGGGGAGGTAAAGTCTGTCTTCCGGTTGAATCCTTGTGTCCAAGGCATCTCTGACCAATGGCAGGCCCTGACATTGCAAACACCGCACCATGTAGCGGTGGAAGTACAGGTAAGCATGCCGAAAGGTACAGTACGGACATACCTAGATAAGGACAAGGTCGCGTGAACAGGGTGATACAGCGCGGGGCATCTCTACATCGAGGAGAGGATGCATGGCTAGCGCGCTCCTGAATCTGGCTCGACGACGACTTTATATGTGTGGCACATGCATGCGCTTTCATGCTTTTCCTTTATAATACCTCTAGGATCAGCCATTGTTTTGAAGGCGTCAAAAAACTTGGATTAGTACCGCTCCCTGTTCTGCTTGAATCTCTTGGGCCATGGCCATAGCAGATCTCTTGGCTGGTTTTGAGGGGCCTAATCTCGGGCTGCATTCTACTTATGTGACTGCACTGGCCGCTGCCGTCATTTCTTACGCCGTCGTATTGGCGACTTATCGGCTGTTCCTACACCCGCTGGCCAGGGTTCCAGGGCCAAAGATTGCGGCGCTCACAACCTGGTGGGAAGTTTATGAGAATGTATGGAGAGGAGGCCATCTACCGTTCGAGTTAAAGAAGCTTCATGAAGTCTATGGTTCGTTGCCTGTGTTCCTCCCTGCGCTGTCATTCCTTCCTTGCCTACCCTCAAGCTCAGCAAAGTTGAAGATTAACCCGCGATAAGGTCCCATAATTAGAATCTCACCCAACGGAGTTCACATAGCTGACTCAGATACGTATGAGCGTATTTACCGTGTTGGCAGTGGCTTCGGAAAGGACGAGTGGTACTACCAGGTCGCTTTCGGGCCACCCACGTTCTTCACCGTGAATGACAATGCGAAACATCGGGAGGGACGAGAGCCCGTTAGCCAATTCTTCTCCCGACGAAATGTTCTAGGACCGATGCAAAAGGTTGTCCAAGCCGAAGTGGCTCGCTTTGCTGGTCGCGTGAGCACATTAGTTGCAGACAAGAAACCTGTCCCGGTTCATCGATGCTTTCGCTGCATCACCACAGACGTGATCACCGAAGTAGCCTGGGGCTGGGATGATCAATCAATCCTCAAGGACGATTTCGCCGCGGAGTTCCATGATGATCTGGCCACGGTTCAGCAGGCTATGTGGACTCGCCTTTATTTCCCTCGCGTCACGAGGTTTTTGAATCTCACGCCCCCGAAGTATGTCGCGATGATGGATAGGGCGGTGGGGAAATTTCTTGGGGTTATGGAGGTGCGTCAACTCTCTGAAGAAACAACTAATTCTACTAATAGATGAGACTTAGACCTGTCGTAACCAAGTGATACGCATCAAGGCCGAAACACGTCGGGCTGATTATTCGGAGCCGCCAACGATATTTCACGCTTTGCTTGATGAGCAAAGTGTGATAAAGGGAAAGAAAAAAGAGGACCTTGAGACGATGACGGGTGTTGGAGCGCTTATATATGTTGCGGCTGTCGAAGTACGTGGATTATTACACTGAAACTGATACAGAAGAGAGTTTCTAACGTTGGCTTTACAGACAACAGCTCATGCAATGACAACGATCACGTACTCGGTAGCCAAAGACGTGAAGATTCTCAAAAGGCTACAACAGGAGCTCGATGAAGCCTTTCCTAATCCTCTTGAGGAAATGAGTTTGACAAAACTGGAGGCTCTCCCATTTCTGGTGAGTTTCAGCTCCCAAATCATAGATTTTGTCAGAGACTGGATGAACTAAGCTGAACGCGACTCCTAGACTGCAGTGATATATGAAGGACTCAGGCTCTCCTATGGAGTTGCTAGTCGACTTCCTAGGATTGTACCGCAATCAGGGTTCGAATTTGACAAATATTTCTTACCACCAGGTGTAAGTACTCTGCCAACATGATTTATGGTCTGGACGAGGTTCAATGGCTAAGACGTCTTCTGGAATTCAGGTCCAAGTCGGAATGAGCGCATACACGGTACATACCGATGAGGCGATCTTCCCAGACCCTTTTACATTCAACCCAGACCGCTGGATCGGCAGAGTCAAGCAATTGGAAAAGTATTTAGTATCGTTCTCTAAGGGCAGTAGGCAATGCATCGGCATGAAGTAAGTCGCTCTTGACCCTGTCACTTCTGACATGGTAACTTATTTGCAACTAGTCTGGCATTCTGTGAAATATATGTCACATTAGGGATGCTGTTCCGCCGTTACGACGTCACGGTGCATGAGACGGACGATGCGGATATGAAAGTTACAGCGGATTACTTCAATGCCTGGTCTAACAAAGATGCACGGAAGCTGCAGATCATCGCGACGACTCGATAGTTTTCAATGCCGTAAAGCTGATGGTAGGACGGAGACATAAGCCACTTTGATATTACCAAGTAATCTTTTTATGTTCGTGAATACTTATTTAGCTATGCGAGGGAGCAAGGTGTACATATCTAGTCGAATGATTCATGGCAGCCATACCTGGTTACAGGTCATACCAGAAGAGGCAACAAATACAAATAATATCGCCAACAGTTTTCCTGTAGATTCAAGCTAAAAGTGGCAACAAAACTGGAGTCCAATAGAGTCAGAAGGCACCGCTTAGCCTCATAGAAAGAGTCCTGAATTAATTGGCGTTCTGGTTTATAGCATATAAGCTTACCAGCCATTCGATATTCCCAGTGCAATAGATATGAAACAACGTTAGTGCTTGGGTAGTTCAACAATCCAAGCATCGTAATCGCTTCTGTCATTATTTATGATACTCCAGCTCCGAAAGTCTTGCAAGACCCTGTGAGCAAATCAAGCGAGGCTCGGTTGCCGTGAAGTAAATGTGGAGCAAGTACCAGCTGCGGGTTATCGGGAAGGAGGGGGAGATGCTAGAGCAGGTGTTTCTTTTTTGCAAAAAAGCTTTGGTTGACTAATGAATCTCAAAATTGAGTACGATCTGTTCGCCTTTGTCGTTTTTCTCCAGCAACTCCCCAGCTTCGTCTCTCTTCAGTGCCTTCAAAGCCTCCCCTTGCATGTATTCCTCAACATACGCCTCACCAACAAAAACAAAGTGGCCCTCGCAATAACGCAGAACGACAGGATATGAACAGCCTAGCAACAAACAGATATACTCCCCACCCTCGATGTTCCGAGGACCCATGCCAACATGTCCATTGTTGGAATAAAAGAAGTTTCTGTTATGCATTCTCTCGGCGCATTTCCTTACCCAGCCTTCAAAAGATTCCTCCATATTCTCCCACAAGTTTGCGTTCTTGGGATCTTTCAATTGCACTTCCCATGCCTTTAACGCAGGTGATAGTTCGTAATCTTTTATGGCCATCCGGAGAATGATGATAAAGGATGCCATCGTACAGCCGGCCATCGTGAGAGGGTTCAGAGATCCTTCCCCACTACCGCACCAGAGTGTATTACAGAAGTTGATCCCATGTTCCATCTCTGGCCCTTTGGCTTGAACAAGTAGATCGTGCCACTGGTTAAAGGCCTCAATAGCACGATTGATGTCCTTAACATGTTCCATGATACAAGGGGTGCATACAGAGTTAATTGAGTCGATAATGACGCCCCGAGCAGTTAAGATGCTGCCGTCTGGTGAGAAAGTTGCACATGCCACGGTTTCCCCAGCAGCGGAGAACCTCTGCGGAGAATAATAAAGATCTCGAGCCCGGTGCTTGTATTCGTAATTGCGCCAGTCGGGAGCCCACGAGGGAAGATTAGCAGAGTCCGGCCCTTGTCTTGCTGCGCAGATAATATCAAGCTTCTGAGTTGTCTCCACGATATACTTGACGACGTCTTGATAGACCTGTTCTATGGAACGGCTGTAGTCGGCCAATTTTAAGAAACTTTCACCGAGGGATATACCCCCAAGGCCGTATACCTTGTCTACGGGATTGGTTGCGTCTTTAAATCGGTGCCAGATCAGGCAATCTAGTAACTCGGGTAGCCCTGACTCGTCATGGTACAGGGTTTTCCCTTTCGACGGCCGTAAGGTTATCGGTCCTCCCGTCTCCAATAGCGACATCGAGGTGGCTTCTACCCCAGGATAAGACGTATCAAAATCTCCTGGCATGAAATTCCTCCCTTCTAGCGAATCCACAGCGCCTTGGAAGTCCCCCGAAAAAGCGGAAGCGAACTCAACACCCCATTGCAGAGCCATACCGGCAACGGCCTCAAGCTCTCTGCGTGTGACAGATTCCGACCCACAATGAACGACAACCTCTTTCCCAAGTGCAAACTCCTGGATGACCCACGTGCGCTTCCAGTACTCTCGCTGGAAAAGAGGAACCAGAGCTCGGAGGTTTGCATCTCCATTCGACGTCTTGAGCAGCTCTTTGGCTTGCGCGCTGGAGTACAGCCCAACAGCCATCTTGCGCACAATATCGAACGCCCCGGAACTTCCCTCGGCTTCCTGTCCTAGCCAGACATCTACGACGGTTGCAACTTCGTAGATATACCGCATTCGTTTGACTTGTTCACTGCGATCGGAGAGATCTTGCTGGTTGATGCACAGGGCGTCAATCCAGAGAATCTTCTCCTCCGTTTTTGACCGCAGCGCGCTCATGGCTAGAAAAAGATTCTTGGTGACTTCCATGGGGGATCCTTCGATGTCAATAGTTTGGGGATCGGCTGTGCTCCCCCAGCAGTATGAGAGGGCATGGTAGAAAGGTTTGTCATCTAATGATACATGGACTAATGTGCAGCAAATGGGATCGTCGCCTTGACCCTCGGCTAGATGGATTAATCGCGTCTCATTGCTGTTGTAGTCTAGTGCTTGATATTGGTACATGATTCCTGCTTGACAAATATTGAGTTTGAAGGAAAACCAACGATGGAAGAGGTTTGTGAGCAGATACAAGCAGGTATATAGAAGTGCACGTTGCTTATTCTTAGTTGCCAACTTTTCAAGCCGCAATAGGGCTTAGTCTTTAACTTATCCCGCTATATCTTACCCTTAGTACCGTTCTATGATTGTAAAAGCAACCCGAGTGATGGTTTTGTGTTTTCTTATGCAACTAATAAGACGTGAGATCAATCAAGGCTGTGAAAAGAGAGCGCTACGCCAATGGCCAAATGACATGTGATAGTCACGTTATCATGTGACATCTCGTCTTCGGTATCTTAAAAACAGGGTAATAAGTACTTTGTAAATATATAACGCAAAGTTCTCAATCGATAGAGGGTTCCAAGTAGATCTGTGTTAAGACTGGTACTAGTACGTGAAAGGCTCTTTGTGATGCAGCCTCTTCTCGTGCGTCGGCCGGAAAGTAATAATTCCGGCCGAAACCAGTTCCTTCGCTTTTGCTGGAGGCATTTCTGGTAAGAATTTTCAGTCCGGTGGTAACCTTAAACCACAGAGGTGCGACTCAAAACAAACCGACAATTCTTCGACTCCTTTGATTCGTGATATTACGACGACGCACTTTGTTTGTTTGCAATATATAACTAGTATTATTAATACTTCTTTGTTCTGGTGCAACACGGTATTCACTCGTAGAATGAACCGAATGAGATGATCAATGCGTCGAAATTATCTTGTTATGTTGTTCCGAACCTGGTAATCTATTAATGGCTTGGAAATAAGCCACTCGGTGTAGTTGGCGAGATAGGCGAAGTAGTACACCCGAAGAACCTCATATTCAAGTGCAAGCGGATTGAATGAATCAGCATGGAATCCCAAGTGACGTTTCTAGGTAGTATGTATAAAGAGATTTCGGATAGCCTGAGGCATGGGCATGCACTGAAATCGAGCGGGAGTCAGAACTAAACGAGACCATTTCAGAGAAGTCTGCGATGCAGGAAGAACGACAGCTGGGCCGTATGCACACGTCAAGGATCGATCATTGCACAAGACCCTTCGAATTTTTGTTTAAGCGAGGTTACATGCTTAGTCGTCGACGATTATAGGTAGGTAGATGAAAAGACCCTCCCGTAGTCGGTAACCATTCTAGAACGCAGATCGAAGAATACGAGATCATGCACGGGTCGAAGGAATGAGGCATCAAAAGTAGGCGTGGATAGAATCCATCCCCGAACAGAGTCATTGCAATGTAGCCTCTGGCAGGATAGGATTGAGCCTCCAGTGGCAAACTGAAGGAGCTGAAGGACTAGCGACTTCATATGACGTCTTGAAGGAGTATCTATACCTGCTCGATGAGCAGCCTCAGGCAAGAATGCTTTTAAATCGCGTGAGACTGGGACACGACATGAGGTCATTCAGAAACGGCCTGAGAGTGACTAAGGCGCAGATGTCATACGTCCACGACGTCGGTCGTCGAGTATAGTCGCCGGTCGGAAGATCGTAACGCCGGCCGCAGTTAGCATTGCGACCACCTGGACGCGGGCATTTGAGGAGCCATCCTGAGCCAAATATGACATGACGGTGAAGCCAGAGAACAGGATTCAGCCGTCTTTACCCGGCCAGAAGGCTCCTCCTTTGCAGAGTTTATTTCGCCGAGTCGGTGGTGCCTTCCGTAGTTCGCGTCCTCGCTTGCGGGGATGTTCGCCCCTACCGTCACTTCCCGTGCGCCCCAAATCTTAATCGAGCAGTGCCGACGACCATCATGCTGCCCTACGACGTCCGTCTCAGAGCCGCACGCTCATGCCGTGGCGACGACGGGCTTACTTCCAGATGTTTCTCGCCCGTCGTCGTGCGCGATGGTCTCCGCCCTGGCCTTGGAACGTGGTTTGCTATTTGTATTCGAGATTGCATGACATGGCGGGAAAATTCTGCACTTGGTTTGCTGCATTGATCCCTGACTCGGTTGCGCCTTCGAGCCACGATGCTGAGGAATATCAAGTAAGAGAAACTGGAGAAACCCATCCATCGCGCTATACGGCCCACATAGTTGCCCATCTCACTCCACCCCGTTTTCGTTGCGTGCTCCTCGAACCCTCGGTGCTGCACCAACCGCTGCATCGAACGTCACTCGCAGCGAAGGCCTGATGGCAGGATCCTGAGTAATGCGGACGGAAATGAGCGACGACTGACTAAATCCCACAGTATACCAGCCCTTGGCATTGGTCGTAGATAGCTTCGTCTTCTCAGGGTCCTGGTCCGACACGGGGTAGGCCTCCCTCTGGCCACCCAGGACCAATGGACGGACCTTTCCAGACACCTCTCGACTAGAAACCCCGCCTCGACCCCAAAAGTCCACCCGTGGAATGACCATAACTTGGTCGTAATTGATCCCTCGTATCATCCTCGGAACTATTAGGTACTTCTTATATAATAGCCTCCCGGGGATGTTAAAACTTGCGGCCACCCCTCTCGTTGCGTCCTGTCTCTCAAGCACCTCAGCTCAATCCTGCTCGCCCTCGTCCAGTCCTGTCACCCACCCCAGGCACGCCCCCCATCACGCCAGGCACCGTAGTCGGCCCTTGCCCCCTTTCCACAGCACCATGGCCGCCTACAACGACCACAGCATCACGCCTGCCGTCGCCGGGGACTGTGACCACAAGTCCTCCGGGTCGCTGGATCAGGGCAAGACCAGCACGCCTGACACGCAGTCCCAGATCAAAGATGACATGGTTGGCGAGATCGCGACCCTCGAAGCCCAGGGCAACGCTCATTTCAACCGCCTGGGCTGGAAGCGCCTGACCGTCGTCCTGCTGGTCGAAGCCATCGCCTTGGGCGCCCTCTCGGTTCCCAGTGCCTTCGCCGCGCTGGGTATGGTCGCCGGTGTCATTCTCACGGTGGGGATTGGATTGATCGCCATCTACACCAGTTACGTCGTGGGCCAGGTCAAGCTGGCCTACCCCGACGTGGCTCACTATGCCGATGCCGGACGATTGATGATGGGACGATTTGGCTATGAATTGATTGGCGCCATGTTTGCACTAGAACTGACTTTCCTGGTGGGATCGCATTGCTTGACTGGTACCATCGCGTTCCTGAACTTGACCAACAATGGCACCTGCTCGGTGGTGTTTGGTATTGTGTCCGCCATCATCTTGTTGTTCTTGGC
Organism: Coleophoma crateriformis; assembly: GCA_003369635.1. Classification (NCBI taxonomy): domain Eukaryota; kingdom Fungi; phylum Ascomycota; class Leotiomycetes; order Helotiales; family Dermateaceae; genus Coleophoma; species Coleophoma crateriformis. The sequence continues at coordinate 150,887 of PDLN01000023.1, forward strand.
ACTGCCTCCCTCCTTTGCGGATGTCGCCATCCTGGGATATATCGATTTCGTGTCCATTATGCTGGCGATCGGAATTACCATCATTGCAACCGGAGTGGTCGCGGGCCAGTCAGTGGGTGGTATGGCTGCGGTAAACTGGTCTGCATGGCCCAAGGAGAATCTGAGCTTTGCGGAGGCGTTTATCGCCATCACCAACATCGTCTTCGCTTACTCCTTCGCGGTCTGCCAATTCTCCTTCATGGACGAGATGCACACCCCCAAGGATTTCGTCAAGTCCATTTGGGCGCTGGGTTTGTTGGAGATCTTCATCTACACCCTGACCGGGGCTTTGATCTACGCATTCGTGGGCCAGGACGTCTCTTCCCCGGCTCTGCTCTCGGCCGGAAATCTGATGGCCAAGGTTGCCTTCGGAGTGGCTCTGCCCGTCATTTTCATCTCGGGGTCGATTAACGGCACTGTCGTTGCGCGTTACATCCATGGCCGTATTTACAAGGACTCGGTCGTACGATTCATCAACACGAAGAAGGGATGGATCACCTGGGTGGCCCTGGTCTCCTTCATTACCATCATTGCATGGGTTATTGCCGAGGCGATCCCGTTCTTCTCGGATCTCCTGTCGATTATGTCCGCACTGTTCATCTCCGGCTTCACCTTTTACTTCCCGGCCATGATGTGGTTCATGCTCATCAAGAAGGGCAAATGGTACGCCAAGGAGAACCTTCTCCTGAGTATTGTCAATGCCATCGTTTTCGTCATTGGTATCATTGTCCTCGTCGCGGGAACCTACTCCGCCGTTGTTGATATTGTAAGTCTTCTCTCAATTCGCCCGAGATCCTCCTTTACTAATCCCTTCCCAGATGAACCAGTACAAAGACGGCACCGTCCGAGGCGCATTCACTTGCGCACCAATCTGAGCGACCAGTCTTTATGTAGTTTATAATATGCTTGAACGAGAAATGTATGAGTGTATGCTTGGTGAAGCGACGGAAAGTGGTATACCCCTTGTTTCTGGTTAAGCGAAGATATATATGCCGTACACGAATATAAAAATTTATAAAAATATAATCCAAACCCCCATTCTTGTCTGTTGAACCCCATACAAAGGCGCATCCGCACCCCTGCCAATACTGCAGGAGTCGTTGATCTGAACGAGCTGACTGCCTTAGCTGGGGATAAGATGATCGTTCGGCCAAAGGAAGGGTGGAGATGTAAAGCTTGTATCCCCTCGGTGCTTTGCGCTACTCTGATCGGAGCTCCGCCCCTTCGCATCCAGTTCATGCTTCCTCCTGCAAGCTTCGTGCACTAACGCGGCGTAGGTCTAGGAGCGTATGTGTGCACTATGCGGCTTCCGCCTAGCCTCCCGCAAGTATCGAGAGGCCATTGTTAAACCGATGGGCTGAATCTTTCCAGACGGATTTATCATTTCGAGCTGGGAAGCTTTTGATGGAAATGGTGCAAAATAGTGCATACACTAAAACTTTATGAAATCCTGACTGCCTGATTGCTATTCTTATTCTCATGGAATCCTGACTGCCTGACTACTATGTTTATCCTGGCCGTCTTACTTGCCTTATTGTATTCTGCGATAGTTGTTTTTTGACTAAGTACTTTCGATAGCATTATCAAGAACAGACACGGAGGACAGATGCTAGTAGCGGCCACTTTGCTCAGGTATCATTGGCCAGCTCGGAAATGTAATCATGGAGAAGTTTAGGTCACACTTCTGATCTCACGGACAGAGTGACTTGGTCCATTTAGGACGGCACGGACGGGAAGCTCTCGCCTTTGAATTACGCCAAGCGTTCTCTAGGCTCTCCACAACTGGATCTATTTCTAGCTTGTGGACCCTAGGCCCAGAACTTATAAGGACGAGCAGGATCGTTCGACCTCGTGAATTGGAGCATGATCCCCAGCTAACATCACGCAAATAGTGAGCTCTTTATTCTACAGAGGCGCAGGGCTGCGATAAGGTAAAGAAAAGTCGCCTCATGTACTACATCCGCAAACGTCATAATTGACTCGCGAGTGGAGGCTCTACCTACATCTCACAGCCAGTATCAAGCCCCTGCCGCGACGATCAGAATTTGGCGATGTGGACGATAGGGAAGGAATCCTGATCTTGCGGAAAACTTTGATTAGATTATGGGTGTTGCCGTGGAGAGCACGCAGGTTTAGTAGCCGTGAAGCGCTTCCCTAGTGTGGACTCTACCGCCTGGCGTGAAAAGTTAATCAAGCCCGCCAACTTACACGAGACGCCGTCCGACGATCTTGTCACTAACGCTGGATGGTTTTTGGCTGGCTGTCTAAGAGCGAAATCTCTGCAGTGAGGCTCCGATAAATCGTCATCTTTCAGCAAGAAAGATCTCGCGCAGCTTTTCGATGCCTTCGGAACCCACGGTAGTCATCTACCAAGCAGGCTCGCAAGCTGCCGAGAGGACCTCGTCGTTCTGGTTCTGTCAAGATTGGAATCGCCAGAGTAGATTTTGGTCGCCGTGCATGCAGGCATGCGTCCAAACACCAGAACATACAAAATGTAATCCACAAGACCAACAGTTCTAGGGTCGGGTACTTGCTCGGTGTTGCAGCTTCTCGAGAGAGAGACTTTCCAGTGTAGAAAGCCTAGCCCAAGTCTCACCTGTATTTATCAAGTAACAGCCCCGGCGGCAATCTCCAAGTCTCAGCCGGCTTGAAATATTCTGGAATATACTGATATCGCGGGATTGTTTGTTTTGGTCTTGATCGGCGCACCAGTCGCAGTGTATGATTGGATCATGGATACCACACGAGGGTCATTTCGTCCGGTGAGGGTATCCGAGATGTCAAGCTTGAGAGGTCAGCAAGTATTCTTAACAGGTATTTGGTCCAGTCGATGATGACTCCATGCACGATCTCTGTCAGCGAAGCAAAGTCCGAAAAAGGCATGCTTGCTCGAGCAGTCTGCGGGTTAGATTCGAAGGCTTCTAACACGAATGCCTTGACCTACTCTCATCGGCATCGACGATGCCAGGACCATTGAAAAGCGCTGTCAAGCATGAGTATCTGCGAATAGCCTTTCAAACGTAGTATCAACAAGCAATCGGCAGATATGTTAAAGAGCTGCAGAGTCGCGCGCGTGTATTGAAGTTTCTTAATAAACTTGCAGGTTGCAAGTCCGGCCAGAGACATGGGAAGAGTAAGCTCGTGACGCGGCGTACTGAGCATGCTTGCAATGGAAAAAGATCCGCACTGAGTCTTCTTGATCTGGGCCGGGTTTCTGAGATACCTAGCATCGATCATGATGTACAAGCGCTTCGAGAGCAACTAGGAGGCGTTCACTGAGCATACTGACTGGGCCGGAGGAAATCGCCTGGAAAAGGTGTCACGCGCTGGCCCATGAAGAGTGAAGGAAGAACAGCAAAGTTCTGCGAGGTCATGGTGCGGATGATGGGGAGGCTGAGCCCGAGGATCAGGGGACGATGAAGGCAACGGGGATTCAGATCCCCGCAGAGTAACAGGGCTCTCCCGACTCCGTTGGTGTGGGGACAGCCCATCGTAGGGCGGCCTATGGAGATTCCGGATTCAATAATTCAAGAGCGTGGGCCAAACTTGCGATGACATCTGAGGCGGGAGGGAAGAGTACGGAGTAGAGGTACATAATGACATACAACAAGGATTAGGAAGTTACCCGACCTTGGAGGAAGGGAATGTCACTTCCGGTGTTCTTAATATTGCCCGTCGTCGCTGAAGGCGGTGTGGTCGTGGGTTGAGGCGTCGGGAGTTTCGCGGTGCAACGCAAAAACATTTGACCTCCTGCTGTGTTTCGGAAACAACATCTCGATGACACTATACATCGGAAGATATGAACCGGCATTGCGCAGCGAGTATTGCTTCCTGAAGTATCGCCAGATGAGTTTCGCTGATAGACCTCGCGTAATCGAATATTTGGAATCACATCCACGTCATGAATCAAAGCAGATGATTTGCAAAGCGTGTTTGTTAATCGTACCTATCCTCTGGGTCGATGCCCGAACCGATACTTATGCGTTCAAGGGTGAGTTTCAGCCACTAAAGATGCTTTGACCTAGGCAAGATCATATCTGCAAGTATCTCTGCTAATCATAGGTTTTGGATAAGCTAGCATCGGAAGGATAAACATCTCGAGGCTAAGAAACTTAAAGAAATAAGCCCAAGTAAGATAATCGAGACGGAGGCTACGTAATTCCTAATAGCTCTACCATCTAGATATCACACTAAGAGTCAGACCCACAGCAGATGTACTTTACTTGAGAAGGAAGGACTTTGTCGGCTCAGAAAGCTTGATTCGCCTGATATGCTTGCTTGTGCGAAGTGCCAGAAAGCTTAGCTTAATAGATCCGTGATATAGAAAGCGACATTGGATCTTTGTGGCAGATTGTGGGGATCATACTTCGGATGTGCTTGTCGGTTGGTTCGTGGGCATTTTGTGCGGAGGCGACTGCATCAGACGCGACTGACAATCCTTCTCCCATCGCCCTTGCACTTCTATTTCTGTCCCCGGTAGATGAAACCAAAGTGACCTCTTTCTATACCTAGGGGGAGCACGAAAACCACCCTTGATCATAAACTTTGGTGTATATAGGTGATCTGCAGTTGTTTGGAAGTATATTGTTGTTTCCTGAGCCGCTACCGCTTAAGTCACCGTGCGAGTCGGGCCAGAGGAGGCCAGATCTCGTGATGCGTAGATGGTGGCACAGTGAGGGATTGATAGTCAGGTAATGAAACGCAGATCGATTCCTTTGATCTTCCTCTTTAAGCTTGCTCGCGTTTGGTCAAAGTGATGGCGTGGTCCTGTTGTATAGTACGGTTTGGTAATGGTATGTTGCCTAGGGCCCTGGGAACCGGAGGCGAAGGGCATGAGGATTTCGTTGACAGCGGGAAGTGAATGGACCTAGATGCAGGGGCAAGGGTAGAGGGATTCCAGGGGCATGTAGGATCGTTTTATGGTGGAATCCTGCCTCCTGTTTTTTACCTCTGTCTGATCTGCGCTTGCTATACTTGATAGTAGGAATAAGCACTTAGGCCAAACTCTTGTATTGGTTTATTGTACTTCAGGGATGGTCATCTGAAGGTTCACTGACACTTCGCTAACTATGTCTTCCTACGGGCTTTGATAAGAGATCAGTCTGACAGCTCTATGCGCTTCTCGAAGTCAACCTGTAACTTGCTTACTATTCCGTAGGGTAGCATCTAATAATAGAGATATATCTGTATCCTTAGGTTGAACCGACTCCTAATTAGAGTATCATTGGCTGCAGGACCAGTTCTATCAGGTTATGAGTTCAACAACGACAAAAAGGTGGTCCTAGATAGTATTAGCACTCTGAGCAAGACTTATGACCGTCGGCATGGTAAAGAAAAGAGCTCAAAATCGACACAATAAAAAGTAAGTAGTGTTAGGTATTGCTAGGCCGAGCTTCTCATCTTCCCAGAAATCATTCAAATATGAATCAAGTTATTTGCTTCATTGTAAGTGAGCAACCGAGATATCGAGAAGTACTTGTTCCTTTTCCAGTTTCATGATTCACGAGCACATAATTTAAGCCAGCACTAGTAGTAGTAGAACCCCTGGTATATTCGCTATATAGAACACATATCTAACAAGGCTTTGTCGCCGAAGGCTTAACAAACGCTTTTGGAACCCAACTGTAAACAAAAAAGGAAATGAGGCCGTTTCGAGATCTAAGGATCAGAATGAGATCTTGACTTGATGTGAGATCTATTGCGCGAAGAGCGCCGCGCCTGGAACACAAACACTAACTCTGCCCGAACACCCCTCAGACCGTCTCCTCGCTATTCTTGAAGCTGTGGCCCTTCTTGAACAACGAACCGTGGAGCTCTTGCTCGATGCCACCAATGTGGGAGATGCTGTCGCCGTCATGGAGGGTTGAGGCGGGGGTGCGACCTTGAGGGATGGGGCCGCTGGGAACAAGAACTGCGTTCTGTGCTGGAGTGGTATCGAATGGAACCGAGACTTCAGAGCCGGCAAGGTACAGATACCAGTAGACAACGCCAACGAACAGACCACCACCAACAATGTTGCCGAGACCAGCTGGAATCATGGATTTCCAGATGTAGAAACCGACGGAGATGGGGGCTCCGGAGAAGATACCGACAGGGATGTAGAACATGTTGGCGATAACGTGATCAACGCCGAGCGCAGTGAAACACATGGTTGGGAACCAGATCGAGATGATCTTGGAGGCGACCTCTCGAGAGGAGATGGACAGGAATACCGCCATGGTGACCAGCCAGTTGGCCAGGATGCCGCGGAGGAAAATTTGGTGCCATGATGGGGTGACGGCCTTGCCAACGGCAAAAGCAATAGCTTCGGTCTTGAAAGCACCGGACTGGAAGACTCCACCGTCTATTATTTTATTAGTCTTTCTCCTTCCCTCCAATAGGGTCTTACTTACAGCCAACAAGGACGATGCCGAAGAACAAGATACCAGCCAAGTTGCAAAGGAACGAAATGACCCATGTCTTGAGGAGATGGAGCACGGTGATACGGCGGTGCAACAGTGCGACAATGGAGTACTGGAGGCATAAGCTATTCGTCTTGGCATAGGATCACATGTAACACTTACCATGCAGTAGCTGGTGAACAAGTCGGCGCCCGTCAAGAAAACCATAATCAACCCCACGGGGAAGAAGCATGCAGCGATAGTGCGGATCAATCCTGGCGCATTCGTCTGAAACCACGGGGAGGAGGCCGTAGAAACATTCAGAGCACAACCAAATCCCAACAGCAAGCCGCCCATGATCGAGTTAATGATCAGCTTGTCCAGACGCATGGTGGCCTTCTTGGTTCCGATTCTCGAGATCAGCTCGATCGTCTGCGCGGGGGTAAAGGCGTCCATTTCGAAGGTAGAAAGTAGGGAAGGTTCTGCGAGTCCAGCTGGCAAAAAATTACAAAGTGACAAAGGAATGTCTTTGAGATTGGAAGTTGCAGTGGAGGAGTGCTCTGGATCGGATGGCCTGGATGAGATTATCTTCTGGCAGATGGCGGCGTCTTATATATCACTGACTTGCACACAGTTTCATGGACCGTCTGGAGAAGTTCGAACTGACCGACGCTACGACATCCCAACATCGTTCCTGACCGTTCCTATCGCTGGTGATCAGATAGCACCGGATCCGCACGAGTTGGCGTCTGAATTCCCAGCGAAGAGAGCCATTGAGACCCGGCGAGCATGTCATCCTGTTACATGCAATCATCCGACTCGAACAGACAATGGCCAAATATCACCCAGTACAGTATATCGCCGCCCATCGAGGCCCAAGCACGGGGAGTTCTATTTCTGGTGGCAGGTCGAATGTTCCCCCATATCATCTGAATCGAAACATGAGACTGTCGCTTGGCGTTTGATGGCGACGCTAGATCTGGGGGGGGCGATAGTGCACCGGACGGCCATTGGTGTTCCCGTCCTGGCCCAAGCGCGCTTCTCGATGATCCCTTGGGGATCCACGAACTCCTGTCTGTCCAATGCTTGGCTGCGCACTGGCAGCCCGCCCCGCCCACGCCAATTCTCCGAAGCGGGCGGCGCGTGATTGGCCCACCGCCGCCCGGGACCAGCGATCCGCCAGGGGCCATGGCTGTCCTTCCGGCACTTCTTGCTCGCCGGCACCGTCAGAAGGATTGGCTTCCTGGCCCGATGTTCACTGGTTGATCCTTCAGCCTCCACGCCCTCGCTTCCCCTGAGGCTCCTTCACCCAGCTCTGACCGTTCTGGATCTCGCACCGTCCGAGATCGCGTTTCATAAAACGCCTACTCGGTTGGCTTGGCACCGGTAGCCTCTCAGAGTGCGCCTGAGTGACGATGCTGTGTCTGCTCGACATCAGCTCACGAGCAAAGGACCCGGGCAGGGGGAGCGAAGGGAAGGGGAGGGGAGGGGAGGGGAGGGAAGGGGTCCAGAAGGCCCTCGTGCACCACCGCACCGCACCCTCCAGGCTCTTGCCCTTCCCACGTTGGCCTTCGGTGGCTGCTCTGCTGGTGCCCGGCGTGCCACACCCTCAACCTGGGCCGAGCACGGAATGGCACAGCTTCCGTAATCCTCGGTTTCAGATGGTTTTGCTAGGATAAGTGACATTTCTGAGAATGTCAGCAACGCGCTCTGAGTGGTACTCCTGCTCGACGGGTGCTGAAGACTGTTTTGCCTCGTGAGTCAGGTCACTTAGCGGTTCGTCAGGCGGGCGCGCTCATTACTCAAGTCCTGAGGTGCCCAACTCTGCTCCGACCCATCGACACAACTCAAGAAAAAGCAAAGTGCGGTTGCACACAAGCACTGATCCTGTTCGTACGAGCAGCAACGAACATCCCAACCTGAAGCGTTGAAAGCTTCTCGCTCTCACTCTTCCCTCTCTTCCTCTCAGCAGTAAATGTAGTGCTTCGTGCGAACTTCACCATTCCAATGTCTCGATTACTTGCGCGCGAGAGTCGCCAGCAGGTCGGCAGCAGGAGAATTGACCGACGCTCCGATGGCCGTTTTGATATGAACCTACGGGTCAACGTCGACGAAGCCATACTGGCCAGCCGTGCCAATGAAGCGGCGATCAACGAGGCGTCGGGTGTCAACCGCGAAAAGGCACCTTCCTACTCACGCCAGCCGTCCATGGCGTTTGGTACGCAATCGGACACCAGTGATCGCGGCGTGAATGACATGGAACAGCAAGACTGGACGGACAAGAAGGTCAACGAGAAGCCACCCATCGACAAGACCTTGAGCTTGAGCATCAAGCCCAAAGTCTCCGACAAGCCCTCAGCCTTCGCAACCAAAGTATACACCGCGGGCCATCTCATCTTCTTCTCCTTCTTCGGAGTGCTGGCGCGCCTGGGGCTGCAAGCCCTCACCTTCTATCCGGGCGCACCAGCTGTCTTCACGGTCCTGTGGGCCAACTTTACCGGCACCATTATCATGGGCTACCTGATGGAGGACACCCAACTCTTCCGTGAGGAGTGGGGAACGCCGACCTATGCCAACGCCGTCGAGTATGCGCGAAGGTCGAACGATGAGGACAGCACGGCTGATATCGCGGCGGCGAAGAAAGCCCACGGCGCCACCAAAAAGACCATCCCTCTGTATGTGGGTCTGGCAACGGGCTTCTGTGGCTCCTTCACCTCCTTCTCGTCCTTCATCCGCGACTGCTTCTTAGCTCTGTCCAATGATTTACCCACACCACTCGACCATCCAAGCGATTTCAGCGCCAACGGCACCGCTCTTGTAGCGACGACCACGACGGTGGACCGAAACGCCGGCTTTTCGATCCTTGCCATCTCGGCCGTCATCATCATCACGCTCGCCCTCTGCGTGCGCGCCCTATACATTGGAATTGCGGCCGCCGAGTTAACTCATCCATATTCACCAAGTTTATCGTTCCACTTCACCCACAACTTTATCAATCCGTTTATCGTTTTCCTGGGACTGGTGACGTGGATCATTGTCGTGGTTCTGGCCATCTTCCCGCCACATCCCGAGTGGCGCGGGATAGGCCTCTTCGCCCTCGTCTTTGCACCGCTCGGTTGCCTCACCCGATTCTACGTCTCCCTGTATCTGAATCCGTGGTTCGCCAAGTTCCCCTTTGGCACCTTCGCGGTCAATATCCTCGGCACCGCCATTCTCGGCGTCGCATTTACGGTCCAGCATAGCGCCAACTCTAGCGTCATCGGCTGCCAGGTCTCGCAAGGCATCATGGATGGATTCTGTGGTGCGTTGACGACCATCAGCACGTGGATTGTCGAATTAACCACGCTGAAGAAAGGTCCCGCCTACATCTATGGCAGCATGAGCATCGGGGTTGCCCTGGCTATGCTCATTGCGATCATGGGTAGTGTCCGGTGGACCGTCGGGTTCTCCGACATCAAATGCGTGCATTAATTTCCTCAATTCAGAACATAGTAGGGTAGGCCTTATAATATACTTAGACACTTTTACGACGGCGAGCAATGGGACACATGATACCACAGGGGTGTATCATCGAGGGCGTCCACAATTGTGGAGCCCGCTATAACAACATCAACTTTATACAAGAATCTCTTGAACGAGATTGCTTGTTCTGTACTTAGTATCTTAACGGTGCTAGATTTTCTAGTAATCTTTCTCTCTATATAGCTTAAAAAATACAAAAAAATACTACGTTACTAGTAGACATATTTGGACAAGATACACGGGTGCCATGTTCAGCTGCTTTGTTATAATCGATGATTTGTTCACCTTGAGTGTCGTGTTGGTCTAGAAAGGAAAAGAGTGGTCTTGTCAACCGAGTCAGAATAGCGTCACTAAGAAAAAGAAGATACACTTCACTTGCCAAAACCAGTTAGCCACGATGAGGCTACTTGTCTGGACGGCTAAGACTACAGCTGTTGAGCTGCTAGGATTTTAGTAGATGACAGTAGTAGAATTCATGCAGTCTTGATGTCAAGTTGGATTTTATCGTGTCTCTAGGAAAAAATTTTTCTCATTTTATTTATTTCACGCTTTTGTGTAAATCTATGTTTAATCTGCACCTGCTCTCTCTCATAGAATACGTGCACATGCAACTTCACGCTCTAAAGATACCGTCATCAAACCGAATAGAATACTACTTTTCAACGTCGCATAGCATATAAACAATTGTATTGCAGCAGAAGAGGCACAAGCAAATCTGAGGGCGAAGGGGGGGGGGGGGGTCGGGAAATCACGAAGCGATGACTGTCACGAAGCATCGCTGACCTAAACCATGTCGCGCACGACCTTAACAACATGCTCCAATTTGAGGAATCGAAACAGAAATCATTTACGCGTAATACCTCAAGAAACTTCAAACAAATGTCAATTCAGATGTAGCGATCTCTATCCTTCAATGCGTGTTCTCATTTAACTGAAACCTTCGGAGAATTTCGTTTACGGTAGTGGGATTGTGGAGCGGCGGCGGTGGCGGGCCCACTGATAGCCGGGCGTGACGACGCGCCGTAGTGGATATATGCGCGACGGAAACAACGACGACATGGTAACACCTAAATGTCTGCCTATAGGACTTATTTTATTTATTTATTTCTTTCTTGCAGGATTCTGGGCAGACTTCATCTGTGATGGCTTCCTGAGTGGCGAGGTAGCGAATTGATCAGATGCGAAGGCGCGGGGCTGGAATCCACGGCTGCGAACAGGAGACGTGGGGGTTGTGGGAAAGACTTATCTCGTTTGAATACCCCAGCCGCCGCAGAAATACCCTGTTCTAATCTTGCAGACGAGATGCATGATCGGAGCAAAACCTTGATATGGACTTTAGGTTAAGTGAAGGCCTGTAGGTGCCACGGCTCGAGTCTCTAAGGCTCCTTTGAAGTTGCTACAAATCATAAGATAGCCTTATATTACAGCAACAAGGAGCTGATGGAAAGGGAAAAGGACCAGTGCTCAGATGTTTCTTACACAGGACTTCTCGCTCTCATCAACATAACTTATCTGAATTTTGTTAGAAACATTAGCCTGTGAGAATACGTATGGAGAGTTTACTCCACAGCAATCAAAGTATGTTCAACTCTTCCTTCTATCTTCCTTACACCCGAAGGAGCAGCGTCAAATTGAAGACCTCTGATGCTGATTGGGTATTTGAAGCTCGCTTATCCTGCAAACTCAAAGTCAATTCTGGGTGGAGTGTTGTCAGTAATTGAGGATTTGCCCGTGCTTTTGAGATTCTAGTCTTCTGACAGAAACGAAGTTGACATTTGTGTAACTTTTGCTTCAAATTTTACAATTTAGCTGCCTCACGGTTCAAACATATGGCATTGATCATTATTGATTGATTGTTCACTCCGCTGCCTCCACTCAAGTCATACAGTACATCATTATTCATAAGCTCTAAAGCTGACATGCCCTGGTACGTCAAATTTACACACGGCGAGCATTCAGATCATCAAAGCCTGCCCTCATGCTCCAGCAGCTCCACTCTATCCATCTCATGCAGATCATCGCTCACGCTCTGCATCTCGCCACTCGCATTTGACATCAACGCGTTCTCCGAGGGGAATCTCACCACCGTTTTCGCCAGGTATTTAGGGAGGGGATCCTTCCCACTGGTATCCTGGAGCGCGACCTCACTCGACAACGAGACATTGTGCGCGACGCGGAGGAAAGTGGAAAACTCGCTGCTGTACGCCGCTTGCGAGGTCACTACCGCCGCCGATCCCACCAGGACGCACAGAGCCGAGAGCCCGATGGCGCTTCCGTAGACAATCCACAGGGTGTCTATGGAGTACTGATACACGTTCTCCGAGGACCAGGACTTCACGGTGACGTTCGATGGCGCGTAGATGGAGGTATAGTTCGGGCTAGGAGCCGGCGGTTAGTGTTCTGCTTTCGCCAGTAGGCTGACCCAGCATCAGTGAGGAGAGAAAAACTTACTTCAAAGACGGCTCGCTCAACAAGCTGATCGTGGCGTTTCGAAACATCTCTTCGATCATCGCAGCCATTAATTGTGTGGTTGTCTGCACCTGCTCGACACTGCGCCCGTCCCAGGCGGCACTGCCCAGATTGGCTGATTGCAAAGCCAGGGACGTGGTGAGATTGACCAACTCGGCGGCTTTGACCAACGGCGTCATCGTCATCAAGGTCCCGATCGTGAACTGGATGGAAGACTTGTTTTGCCCAAAACTCGTTTGCACCGGGGTGATGTCTCCGACGAACATGGACGCAAAGGTATCCATGACTGACTGATAGGCAAACGTCTCCATTTTCAACTGTTGCAGGTCTATGACCTTTGTAGCTGGGTCCCAGGCGGTCATGTTTGGATCAGCTACAGTCTTCGATAAGGTTGGTAAAGATGAAACATTATTGAGAGGAGTCGAGGTGCGAAGTTGGATATTTTGGGTCCCGTTGAGATAGGTGAAATTGGTAGAGTAAGTCACATTCTGCAGTATGCATTGGACAAGACTGGTGCTGGCTTGTGGATATTGATAATTCTCGGTCGTAGTTTGAGTCATGTCCGCACTGGAAATATTAGATTGTGGAACCGTTATATAAAGAGAGAGTGGAGAGCCACCCAGGGTTGCCAAGCTGAGCGTGTATACGTTATCAGAGACGGTGAATGGTAGACTGCCATTTCTTCCTGGAACCCAGGAGAGATATGAGTACTTGGAGCCCGTCGCCTGGATCTGGGCCAAAATCTCGGTTCGGAGTGCGTCGCCGTCTTCAAGAGCGTTGCATCCCAATGCTGGCCCGTTAAAGTCCAGATGCCAGGATGAATTTTGCCCCTTCGGGCTGGTGATGGATTGGATCGTATTCGAGATCAGTGACCCCTCAATGGCTTTCTTCACGGCGGGTTGAGGTTTATCGTAGGATATCTCAAACGTGTACGTTCCTTCTCGACGCAAGCCCAGAGACATTTCTAGATACGTTAAGTTCCAGGGAAGCGATGCAAAGTTCGTGCTCGTAAAGTCCACTCGCGGTACGTGCACATTCGCCGTCTGGTTCACGAGGGTGTTTTCAATTGTGATCGTCGACGGTGTGATGAGAGACACAAGTGGGAGAAGCCTGCAATGATGGTCAGCGCTCAGATACCGGATGATATGCCCCGTTCGGTGCCACATCGGACGCCTACCCATATGCGAGAAGCAGAAGTGAAGCCAATGGCATCTTCACCCACAGCCGGACATCCAAGGCGCTGGGCCATGAAGATTTCGTCGAGAACAAGGTATCAATCACGCCCAACTCGGTGGGGCGGCTCATGATGGTGCGCCAGCTAATCTGATCGTGGGCGGCGGCGACGGCGAAGGCCAAACTCACTTGGGCGATATAGGCGAGCGTGTTGCCAATGGCCGTGTTGACTTTCTGCTCCGAAATATCGTCGCCAAAAACCTCCATCGACCATGTCGTACTCGCCGGCGGCTTCTTATTCAAGTAGCTGTAGAAGAAATGTTGCCCAAGAGCGCAGGTGACGCCCAGACTCAGGTTCAGAAACATGAACGTCGGCTTCTTCCAGTACGGCCAGCGGGGAGGAAGCTCCGGATCGGCTATTGCCTTTTCGGCCAGCGGTGCCATGGAGTCCACCGCGGTTGATGTATGAAACGAAGGGGTCGAAGTGGTAATGAACGAGATCCGATTTTAGATGGCGGCTTTTCGAGAGCTTGCATTCACCCAAGGGCGAGCCTAGCTCCGCCATCAACATTGTATATATACATGTCTTGGCCAGCCTTACGACCGCCTGAGACAGCGACTTGGTTCGGGAGGAGCGACATCTCCTGGCCTCCTCAATCTTAGGGTTGCATTTGGGCGCTTAAGCTGCTCTAATGACGGAGCCCGGAGTTGCATCGTCGGGGCCAAATCCGGAGGCTGCCTGCATAGGAAAAAAAAGACGACATTAAGGAGAGCAACGGACCTGCAGCGGCGAGCGACCGTCCAACCGGACGATGGATTCGGACGTCACCGTCATATCTTGCCAACGTGCGCCGAAGCCAGCTTTCTGTAAGGCTGACAGAAATGGGACATCATGTTTGAGATTTATACAGCTGCAGCGGTTGTGTAGCCGAAAAGAGGAATGTCGCCAGTGGCTGCGACCTTTTTTCGGCCGTCGGGGCCAAATTTCTCATTTCATCAACACCACCGTCTCGCGAATTTGCACTGTACAGCCCGAGTGTGTCGGACCATCGATCCACTCTCGTAGATATATCACTGCCGCCTAAAAAAAAGGGCTCTCCTTATATTATAATGTAAAGCTGGGCCCAGCATGCGGTCTGCTTCCGACGCAACGACCATGCTACTCCACCAAACACAAGCACGCCATAGGCGGTGTTGTGTTTCACACTCTGGTACAAAGATGCGCAGTATGCGGATATCCCACTGATTTCATTTTCCTCCAGCGGGAAGCGTCGTCTCAATGAATACCGTTTATTCTCTTCATCCTTTAGGGGTAAGTATTACCATTGGTGGATATTTGCCATCGCTTCACCGACCATGGTATGAGTATACCAGCCTTGTTCAGAATTCCAGGAGGTCGACTGTGAACATGAATTCCTGCAACCGTTCATCAGGACCCCACGAACTAGGATCATAGGGGTAGCGGGTCGGAAGCTTGAATGGGCCTCAAAATGAGCGGAATCAATCTGATAACATCGATAAGCGATCAATCGTCCAGCTGCCATTGGACCAGCTTTCAAGAAGGACGACATGTGCAATTTACTCCGTCTTAGGCATCACTGACATCTCGTCGGCGGCAACGGTACAACCCTATTCAAGGCTAGGAGGAGGACCAGAAGAGGACCATATTCAAACCAGGAGACATGCATGCCATGCTTGGACCACAACGGATAGATTATCACAACAGAATCGAGGAGAGTTTTCAGGAGGTCCTCAAAATGGAAAGAGCATCAAGTAGAAAAAGCTTTAAAAATGGGATATATTGTTGAACTGGTTATCTTTCATCGGCGATCACCACCCTAATCATAGCTCACGCCCCGTCTCACTTCCACCTATAACTTCTTCGTACGCATCAGGGACAAGATCTTGACCTCCTTCTTTCCCTCGGGTATAATCGGCACGCTCGAGCTGTTGAGCATCTCCAGGCGCTTCAAGCTCAGCAGCCGGATTTCCTCCCGCTTCGCCGCCCGTTTGACCTCGCCCTCCTCGCTTCCGGGCAGTTGCGAGATGGTACCGCTTTCCGTCTCGACTTGCCCTGGGAACGCGTCGGTATCGGCCTCGCGGACGGTGTTGCGTGACCGCTCTGGGGATGACGCCGCGGTGGGGATATCTTGCACTTCGTTTTCGTCGTGGCTGTCGGAGTCGTAGGTCAGCGATGGGGCTCGCTCCTGTTCGATCTCGTCTTCGTCGCTCGGTTTTATTGACCGGACCGTTTCAATGGGATTTTCGGTCTTGGGTATTGGCTGGGCTAGCATAGCGTTCATGGCGTTCATGGCGTCCAGCGAATCCTGTTCTATCTTCTGCGCCTTTTGCCTTTCCAGCTCTTTTGCCTGTTCCAGCTCCTTGGCTTCTTCCGCCTTCTTGGCTTCTTCAGCTTGCTTTGCTTCTTCAGCCTTCTTGGTCTCTTCAGCTTGCTTTGCTTCTTTCAGTTTGTTGGCTTCTTCAAGCTTCTTCGCTTCTTCAGCTTGCTTCGCTTCTTTCAGCTTGTTGGCTTCTTCAAGCTTCTTCGCTTCCTCGACCTTCTTTGCATCTTCGATCTTTTTGGCATCTTCGGCCTTCTTGGCTTCCTCGATCTTGTTGGCTTCCTCCATCTTCTTGGCCTCTTCGATCTTTGCTGCTTCGATTTTCTTGGCCTCTTCCACCTTCTTCGCTTCTTCCGACTCTTGAGCTTTAGCTAATTGCTGTGCTTCTAATGCCTTAGTTTCTTCCATCTTATTTGCTTCTTCCGTTTTCTTTGTCTCTTCCATCTTCTTGGCTTCTTCCAACCTCTTTAACTCGTCTTCCAAATTCCTTAATTCCTCTACCTTCTTCGCTTCTTCCACCTTCTTGGATTCTTCTAACTTCTTAGCTTCTTCCAGCTTCTCCAACCTCTGCAATTCTTCTTCCAAGCTCCTCAGCTCTTCCAACTTCTTGGCCTCTGCTATCTTCTTAGCCTCTTCCACCTCTTTCTCCTTCCCCGATCCCTGCGGCTCTCTCGCCTCCACGGGCTCTTTTCCACTCTCTACTGCAGAAGGCCAAGTTTCCAGCTGCTCCGCCTGACTCCGGTTCAGGCTCCCCGAACCACGGCCCTCAGAAGGCCGCGATTCCCTGCCGTCACGAGCGCCCGCCTTCTCGGCCACCTCGTCGTACAAAAAGTCCACAAAGCTCTCCCCGAGACCGCGATTGTGCGCGTCTGTCCGACTTGAGGACTGACTGTCGCGCTTCTGCGTCTCGGTGCGACTTGATAACTGACTGTCGCGCTTCTGCGTCCCCGTCCGAGTCGAGGACTGACTGTCGCGCTTCTGCGTCTCCGTCCGGATTGACGACTGGCTGTCGCGCTTCTGTTGCCAGTGGTTCAGCTCGTCGGCTTGCTTTCGCAGCCGGATCTCGTTCCAGTAGGCCAGCTCCTCCTCCTGGATGCGCTTGGAATCCTCATCGCCGTCGACGCTCAGCTCGTCCGCTTCCTTGGGCGGCCGGACGAACGCAGCCTGCTCGAACTCGGGCGCGGCAGGATAGGCTTGGGACATGGTGGTCTCTCTCTTCCTCAGGGCATGCAGTTTATTTCAATTCAGGTCAGGTCAGGTCAGGTCAAGTCAGTTCAGTTTTTGAGTTCGATTCGGCTAGTCCATCTAGGACGGCGTGGTGCAGTACAGTGCTGGTTAGGGAGGGTGGTTAGGTGGGTGTTTGGCTTTTCTGTTTCTCCCGGGGTGCAGCGAGTGTCTCTCACAAAAGGATGATCTTCCGGGGCGGGCGTAGCCAGAATACACTTTGTATACAGAGAAGAACAGATCGATCGGCGGGGAGAGAGACAGAAGGGAGAGTGGCGGCATTGAGCCCGGTTGACGTGATTAAATCTGCTGTGTTTCATTAGATTATGCAGTTTCAGGAGACCCTCCCTTTTACGCGAGGATTATGCACAGTATGGGGAGTTCCTTTTGTTTCACCTGTTGAACGCGCCCGTCGTGAAACCCTCTAGAACAAATCTGTAACCTGAAGAAGACTGGAGGAACGCTCTGGAATATCAATGTTCCGTCATGGGCAGGCGATTCTGGCTGGGCAAATCCTACACAGCACCGATGCAGAGCTGATCGTCGCGACTGTTCGAGGAAGCCAAGAAGCGCAGCGTTCGAGCCAGGGGAGCCGAGAAAGCTAGCCAGGCGTGTGATCATTTGATTAAGGACCAAATCAATTCAGCGACGTGAAGCAAATCTCCCAGCGGACAAGTAGGAGGACAACGCATCTACACCCTAGCGAACGACCAGCACCGCGTCTCGCGAAGGGCCATCTAGAACGGCCATCGAAACCAAATACAGCCAGTCCACGCATGGTCTCGTGACCGGTGTGGAATGAATGCCATGTTCAGCGCATCCACCGTCTGAAGTATGCCGTATGCGTAGGTTTCAGCGCGGCGCCCTTAATCTACGAGTCCAAGCACGCATGCGCGGTGGGGCGCAAAAGTGGCAGTCCTCCAGCTGCCGGGCACGAGCGACAGTCGAAGGGCCTGGAAAAGTGAGGCGGCATGGAGCATCGAGGAGGATGAGCCTCAACTTGCCGTGATCGCTCTCTGGCGCTGCTGATCTCCAGACGGCGGGGTCCGTAGCCGAGACCCCTGGGTCAGTGGCTTGCGGAACCAACATTCGCGCGCAATGACTGCTGCCCTGCTATTCCCCGCTCCTAAATGTAGTACAGTACAGTCCCTTGCAAAAACGCCAGCCTGCCCACACGCACCAGGAATCTTGCTTTCTCCTTGTTGATCAGGGGTATAGAACTGAGCTAGCTAAACTTAGTATTAACCTACCAAAAATGGATTTTCTCCAAACTTCTAGAAAGTCCCTCTTTCTCTAAGGATAAGTAAGGTAAACGTTCGACCACCAGAGGTCGTCAAACTCGTGGAACAACCGGAATGGCCGGGAATGTGATGTCATCATTTATATCTGTTGGACTTTAAAGCGTCGTTGTTTGGATTTACTTTCTTCCTACTTTCTACATGTAGGATGTTCAGACTCCCCTAACTACCTCTCGATTGTTCTTGTTGTTTCTACAGAAGAGACACTAGTCTTACTTAGGATGTACCAAAATATAACGCTGAACGAGCTTAGAAGATACTGGAATTAGCTAGTGATTTTCATCTAAAAAGGCAAAACCTCCCTGTGACCCTCTATAATAGAGAGATAAAAAGAAAGAGATAATATAATAAGATAACGATATAATATTACTAACAGCTTCACTGTTAACTTATACACTATAGAAAATTTTGATCATTGGCGAATTCTAGAAATAAAACTTGCCCAGAGGATAGTCCTAGGACAACAATTCTACCCCAAATAGCAACACGATTTGTTCGATACTCAGGAGGTAGCCAGAGAATCTTTATACCTCCTACTGTAACCCACTCCTTTGATACAGCTAAAGTGTATGGTAGTATCTGGGCATCCAGTGTAGGTGCTACTTGCATGCCCGCGAGTGTTCGCTGGACCTGCTGTCCAGTTGCTACGTCCCAGAGCCGAACTGTCCCATCCTCAGACCTAGACACGACCTGCTTGCCATCAGACGAGAAAGCGACTGGGGTATCGCTATCGCTATGGCCCTCGAGTGTTGGCTGGACCTGCTGTCCAGTTGCTACGTCCCAGAGCCGAACTGTCCTATCCCAAGACCCAGACACGACCTGCTTGCCATCAGACGAGAAAGCGACTGAGGTAACGCTATCGCTATGGCC